>CM035424.1:167062369-167262369 GCA_020310875.1 Ceratopteris richardii | reverse complement strand
GTTTGTCTGCAGATGCGCGCCTCTATATGCACAAAGAACAGTTCGATCCGGCTGCTTCGTCCTCATTGGTTGCAAAATATAAGTTAGGAATTCACTTTATGAACGTTCTTGTCTTCCTTTATTCTTTTTTTGGACGATCTGTTCCTTTTCTGCTTTTTTTAAGGAACCTCCCATTTTAAGGGTGGGTTCACACAAGCGTGGCAACGGACCACCCCATTTTTATCCTAAACTCCACATGTAGCATACATAAATGAGATTGCGGAAGGTCTTTTTGGGTCTACCAAAGAGTATGATTATTATGCCTTTCGAAAAAGTATGGGGCAACGGCTCGGGGGGCACTCCGTGCTTGTTGGGCTAGGTTTTCTTCTGTGTGTGGCCTCCCCGGTTGGAGACCTCGGGGGTTTTGCTCTGGGCGTTGCCTCTCTGGCTCAGGGCCTTGTGAGCTGCTGTGGTGGCTCCTTCCTCTCCCTCTCCCTCTCTAGAGGAAAACTATGTCACTCCAAGACGTTGTCTTCAAGTGCTCGTCTTCAAGGTCCTATGCAGAAATAATACGCTCGCCGGAACGGTCTGCTCAACAGAATACTCAGGTCATTAACAACGCTTTCCCTTTCGACTCTAATACAGGTATGATTCTCTCCCCCCGCTCCCACAGGGCAACGGAGAAAGGTAAGGGACCTACGGAGGAATCTCCCCATTTTCTGAATATAGGTAATCAAAACGTTCATGATGAGGAGGAGTTCATCATTGATAAGAACTCCCTCTCTAATTGGCATACGCAATTAGCAGAGAGAGTGGTAATAGGTCTCTACCATGGACCAAGACCTGCCCAAGATGTCCTCAGGAACTGGATGAAAACGAACTGGGAATCTAGGGGGCTCTTCGTTAAACAGGTGCAATATTTACCCAATAACTATTATCTGTTTTTCTTTTATGATTCTACCAGCGCTTTTAAAGCTATCACAGAAGGCCAATGGCTGGTTAGGAATATCTCTATCTCCTTCTTCAGATGGCATGTAGGGTTCAACCCAAAAGGGCCCAAGCCTACCAAACTTCCAATTTGGGTGGATTTCCCTGATCTTCCAGTTGATTATTATCCCTCACTAAACAAAATAGGCTCTATGCTAGGTAAAGTGCTAGGGCAGAAATCTAGGTCTGGTGGTATTAACCCCATATGGGACCCACAGCTGATGATTGAAATCGATGTTTCTAAACCAATCAAACAGACTATTCGTATCAAAGACTCTGACGGGTTATTTTTACATGAACAACAAATTGTTTATAGAAATCTTCCTAATGCATGCTTTAAGTGTTTTAAACAGGGACACCTTATCAAGGACTGCCCTCTGCTTAATAATTCCCCCTCGGGTTCTAACAATTTTTCTTCAGCCCCTGAGACAGATGGTCGCGGTGCTCCTCCCAATAAGGCCAATACAAATGGTCAAGCAGGGCCAAACATCAAAAAGCTCAATCCTAAACCCCCAAGGAAAAAATCAGGGAAGTCGACTAATCCTTACAGTGTTCTCCTTGAGGTTACTAATCCTTCTTTCATAGATGAAGGTGAATCGGACAAGGAAAATTGTCCAGTAAATCAACCCATTGAAGTTAATCATATGGATTCCTCTGGTAAACAGGTGTTAGAAGACTCTAACACTATCAATGAGTGGCAGGTAGTTGGAAAAAAAAAGTCCCACAATACCAGGTATGATACAGACTCTAATGATGATGTATTAATGGATGAAATAAATAAAGTAGATGATGAACTCTTGGTTCAAATGTCTCATGCGGTTCCTGTCGAAACTGAACTCCCTTCGGCCCTTAATAAAGTTAACGATATTGTGGTAAAATTGCAAGGTAAGCCTAAAAGGAAAGAAGGGGTTAGGACCTCAAGTTCTAATCTCCAACCAAGTAAAACTTCGAAATTCTAAGTTCCCTTGAGTTTCTCTTTTTCTTTGTTTAATGGATTCTCTGAATTTAGTTTCTTTTAACAGTAAAGGTTTGACTGATCCAGTCAGAGCCAAAGTCATTAATAATTGGAAAAGGAACCTTTCCAAGTCCCCTGATGTTGTTTGTCTCCAAGAGCTGAAGATTGGTGGTCACAAGCTTGATACCCATTTGAAAATCATCGATAATCACTTTAAATGGTTTTTTACTGATCATGTCCAAGGTAAAGGAGGTGCTGCCATAGGTGTTAACCCGAAGCTTGGACATCTCATTAAAGGGGTGATTAAAAGTCCTTCCTTTCAATGGGTAGCTGTCTCCTTCGATTCCCCTATGGAGGTAAGTATAGTTAGTCTTTATGCCTCTAATTGCAGGAATATGAGAAGCACTTGCTGGGAGGAGTTAAAAAAACTTCAAGGTAATATATGCATTATAGGAGACTTCAATATGGTGACCAACATTAATGATAGACTTAATAATAAGGGGGCTTGCATCTACGGTTTTGAAAAAATCTGCTGGTACTCTCTTTGTCACTTTCATGATTTGATTGATCACTCTGAGCATACTGGTATCACGTGGCACAATAGACAGTCTAATGATAATGCCCTGGGTGCTAGACTTGATAGATGCTATATTAATTCTTCTTATGGTAAAGATTTTTGGGAGATTAGTGCTAGTACTGACCAATCTCTGCTGTTGTCCGATTTTCCCCTTTGTCTGTGTTTTAAGAGGAACTATAAGCCCTTTAGAGCTGGCTGGCCCCACCTTGATGCTAGACTGCTCAAGCTCCCCTCGATTATCAATCAAATTAAGATGACCATTAGTTGGCACTTTTCCCAAAACACCTCTGCTTTCAAAAGCTGGGAGAATGCTGTGAAGGATATCCAGAAGTTATTTACCTTCTATAAAGACAAAGTGTCTAAGGCAAGGGCTCTCAGAAAAGAGAAAATCTTGGAAGCTCTTAAGTTGTATGATCCTAATAACCCTTGTGTGGACTCCATTGAGTTGAACCATAAACTCATATGTGAGGAGTATCTGGAAGCTAGCTGGTCTCTGGCCAACTCCAGAAGGTTCTGGGAGAGGAACATGGATAGACCCAATAAACATATGTATGACATGCTCAAGCAAAAGAAAAACAAGGACTTCATTCCTTTACTTTCCAAAAGTAATGGTGGTATTGCTGCTAACATGGAAGAGTGCTTACATGAAGCCTCTAGTTTCTTTATGAATGTCTTCTCTAGTCCTCCCAAGAGGGGGGAAGAAATCCAGAGAGCCAGGGCCCATATTGCTTTTGTCAGGGTGAAAACTCTCCCTCAGGGACTGGCTGCTCTCCGGGACTTGCCCCTCTCTGCTGGTGAGGTTAAAGAAGCCATTGATAAATTGAAACTTTGTAAGTCTCCTGGCATTGATGGAATTCCAAATGAATTCTTCAAAGATCTTAAGGATTTCATTACTCCCTACCTTCTGGAGATTTGGAGAGAGGCCACTAGGAAAGGTACCTTGTCCTCTGATATGAACATGGGGGTTATTAGACTCATTCACAAAAAGGGTCCTAAGGAAGATCTCAATAATTGGAGACCCATAACTTGCCTCAACTCTGTCTATAAAATCTTTGCTTCAGCCCTTGCTAGAAGGCTAAGTCCTATCATGAACACTATCATTTTACCTACGCAGAAAGGTTTTATTAAAGGTAGATACATTCTTGATGCCATCATCTCTCTTTGGGAAGGTTTTGATTATGCTGATGATGTTGATCTTGACTACTACTTCTTCAAAATTGACTTTGACAAGGCTTATGATAGAATAGAGTGGAACAGTATCCTTCAGTCTCTGCATGATATTGGCATTGGGAAAAAGTTTATTAAGTATGTCAGTACCCTTTTTGGAAATCCTTGGTCCAGAGTCTCTTTGAATGGTCATTTATCCCCCCCTTTTAAAATTGCTAGATCCATTAGACAAGGGTGTCCCTTGGCCCCCCTTTTGTTTGCCATATCCAGTGATGCTCTTGGGTGGTTAGTGAATCATGAAATGGCCAAAGGAAAAATCAAAGGCATCCCCATTCCCAATTCCAATCACCAACTTGGGCTTCAAATGTTTGCTGATGATACCAATATGTGCACTCTTGCTGATCCTGTGTATGCTGAAAATTTCTTGGCCTGTCTGAATACCTTTTGTCTTGCCAGTGGTTCTCATATCAAGCACTCTAAAACTGGTTTTAGGTCTTCCAATCATATAATTCCCAACTGCATTACTAATACTGGTTGTATTATCCTGCAGGATCAAACGATCTTTAGGTTACTGGGTATCCCCATGGGTTTTAATGTCTCTATGCAGCAAAGATGGGATTGGGTGCTTCAAAAATTTAAGGAAAAAATGCTCAGGTGGTATAATGTTTATGCTTCCCTCTCTCACAGATGTTTCATTTTGAAGCACTATCTCCTCCCTTCTCTGGTGTACTTCCTGGCTTGTTGGAGCCCTTCCAAAAAGCAGTTAAATCAGGCGATTGCCCTTGCTAGAAGATTCTTATGGGGGGGGAAATGAACAGACTAACAAAGTCCCTAAGGTGACTTGGAAGATCTGCTGTTTACCTAAGCACGAAGGAGGGTTAGGTATCATTTGCCCTATAAAAATGGCTGAGAACTTGGCTGCTAAATGGGTTTTCAGGGCTTTAAACTCTGTTGACATTTGGGTTGTCCTTCTTAAAAGAAACATTCATAAGTTTCATGTCAAGAATTACAAAGCATGGTCTAATAATCATCTGTGGGATATTGTTATCTCCCCCTCCACCTTTATCCCTTTTGGCAGTCTCCTCTCTTGCAGGTTATGGTCTGTGTGGATGAAGGTCAAAGCTTGTTTTTCCCCAAACTTTAAGTATTCTTCTAACCTCAACTTTTTTCTCCAGGAATCTCCTTGGCTGGGATGGATTGCCCTGTGGAAATAATAAAAGTTTAGAGATTAGAGAGCATAAATGCTTCAAACTTGGTGTTAAAAATTGGGCTTGGTTTTTCAACTCAGGTGAATTGATATCTGATGATTATATCCTTGGATTGACTCAGTTTTCCTCTAGTTGTTTACAGATTCTTTTGGAAATGAAGTACCTCCTGAAGTCGAAGCTTGAGGAATGCAGATTCGTCAACATCCATATCACGGATGTTGCTAAAGATATGTGGCAAAGGTTCAAATACAACAGGGGCTCTGTTCTCTGTGGTACTAGCAAGCTCAACATCAGATGGGGATGCAATTGGTCCGCCAATCAATGGAGATTTAGGTTCAAAGCCATTTGGGCTTTCCCCTACAACATCAAGCATTCCTACTTGGAATGGTTGATTCTTCATAATGGGCTGTGGACTGGCAACAGGGCCAAGAGAGTAAATCCCAATAATGGTAAATGTGCTCTGTGTAGCAGGGAAGAGGATTTAACCCATCTCTTTATTAATTGTTGGCATGCTAGACAGTTTTGGAAGGTGTTGGACCCTATTCTTGTTGTCAAGAAGCTCCCTCAACTGGGCCTCAGAGAGATTTTCCTTGGATGCTGCAATAAGCTCGATCTGGTTCTGTGGAATTTGTGGAGGGGACACATCCTTTGGCATATATGGATTAGCAGAAACCAAACCCTTTTTAAATGGAGGGAATCCCTCTTGGAATGTTACTCCAGTGATAGATTTATCATGGTCTCCAATTTGTAACCCCTGTGTCTGATGGGATCTCTGCTTCCCTGTGCACATTGTATTTTTATTCATTAATTTACTCTCTTTTCCTGTTGTCTCAAAAAAAAAAAAGTATGGGGCAACACTAAAAGTTGGGTTACGGTCTAGAATTTTTTTTTAAGGAAGTTATATCCTTGATATCTACTCTTCCTGATAGCCGGAATTAATTTGAAAGTAGAGTGAAGGGGATAGCACCCATTGGGACATCCAATTCCACACAAAAAGGAATTGACAGCCTAAAATCCATACAAAGCATGAAGGCAACTTAAGGGTAGAAACTAGAAAGGGATAGTCCAAAGGCCAGACTAGAGAAAACATTTCATTGAGTTGGCCCCGAGGTCCATGTATCCCCGAAGGGGCAAGTTTTTTTCTTATCATCCCATTACAAGGTGAGGGGTGTCTTGAAAGTTGTAATCCCACATCATCATGGCCCACATGCAAACACAACAAACAAATGTCAAAATCTATGGAGCAATCAATCAATGGTAAGAAGATTGTATGTGACAAGATGGACGTACATTCATCTAAAACAAGAGAGAGACAAGCACATACATAGGTGTATACATGCATGCATGCACACAAACTCATAAGTAGATAAGAGATGATGTGCTCCAAGAAGCTCTTGTATTGCTCAAGATAAGAGCACAAAGCTCATGGGAGTAAGCTCATGGGAGTTTTAGATTCAAACAAGTGAACCTACAAATGAGAGGTCTTTCACTTTCACTTATAGACTTTTTAAGAGCTTTGTCCACACTATAATGTTCAGCCTATTCTTAAAAACAATGTCCATAAGTCATTTGGAGACCAAAATGATGTTAGAAAAATATGAAAATCAGTGTGGCTATTCTATGCATGCACATGAAGCTTGACTACTACTTGGCTTTTACGATGTGGGGCGTTTAACATTGGTCTACAAAGACCCTCACGTGTGTGGGGGACAAGGGCTATGCCAAGGTCCCTAGCTTGGGGGATTCATAAGGTATTTGAAAGCTAATGGGAATGTGTGTGCATGATGGCCACATGTCCACACTAGAGCATTCCATATCATCGTTATTTCAAGTGAAAAAGATATAATGGATGGGAGGAAAGTTGCACACACAACTTGATATGTGTTCTTATTCTCAAGCCTTTGGGCGAGATTTTAGGAGTTCCTACACTTGATCATCAAAGCACTTGGATCATTAGAAGGGAAATTTTTTGGGGGACATTGCACATGTCATTTGGAGTGACTACTGCCTTTGAATTGCCACATCATCATCGTCCTCATTGTTTTCTCGATACTATGATGTTGCCATTGATGAGCTTTAGTAAAAAGGAAGCAATAGGAGCCCCTAAGAGGAGCTTTGAGCCCCCTAAGGGAGCCTATGAGCGTTGCCATAGGCCCAACCTAGAGCATGCTCAATTCTGACACCCACCCAGGCCAAGCTCGACCCCATGAGTACCCTTGCGAAACATAGTTTCTCCTCCCTTTGGAGTTGAGAGCACAAAGTACATAAGCCTCTAATTGTAGCCAAATTTGGTGCACTCACCTTTGTATATGGGATATTTCAGATCCTCACGTGCACATCTCTTGGGTGGAGAAGCTATGGAGCAGAAGAATTCATCCATTCACTCATAGACCCCCCCTCTAAGTGAGCATAAAGATCATACCCACCTCCACTAAAATAGCCACAACTTCCTCATTTTAGATCCAAATGGAGTAATTCAACTTTCTATGGAATCTTCGCTTAGAGAGCTATCCATTGACTGATTTGAAGCCATCATTTGATTCCATCTACACACCTATTCAAAGCTTCAAAGTTGAATATCCACTATCAATGACTATCATTGAAATACTTTTTCAATGTGAGGAGGATCAAGATCAACTTGAAGACTCAAGAGGGCTACATAGCAATCCTTTCTAGCATCTACACTACAGCTACAAGTGGAATTTTGAATGCTTAAGATAATTTTTCTTGTGTAATTATACATTTCTACTCTCTTTTGCATCATTTGGCATTTAGGATAAGCATAGGCACGTTATACATGCATATATGCTTGCCCATGTGCTTGTTAAGCTCTACATTTTTTATAAAATTAGGATGGTAGCATGCTCTTTTGCAGGTACAGTGAGGAGAAAGTACAAACATCCAACATTCTTACAATTTTATCCATGTCGCAAGCACGTTGATCCTTATTCAAGGGCATATAGTGCCCTTTTGTTATTGTGTTGTATTTTATGTGCCTGCCAGCACACTTGTTTTGAAGTGTGTGGAGAGCAATTGGTTGATTTTTTTTTTTCAATTCATGTTGGAATGCTACTGAAATATATATACCTTCATAAGTTCAGAGTTATTCAAACTTACAAACCCAAGATAGAGAACACAAACACATACACATTAGAAAAAACAACTAACAAAAGCAAGAGACTAAACAAAAAAAAATGCTACTGAAAGGTCTAAAAATTTGCATGCATAGTTGATTGGTGCATAAAAAGTAGAGAGCATACTAAAATTATTGTGGTTTTTTTCTTCTTTTATACAAGGGCTTGTGACTAGTTACTTTCCACTGCCACTCTTTACTTTAGCCGTACAATTAAAAAAACACATATGTTAAAAACATAAAAAAAAGAGAAGAAAACAATCAAAACATAAAAAGAATTTTACACTTTCTTAGTCATGGACTTAGGACTATCTTCAGTTCATAGGGGAGACATGCACATGGTTGAACACTTTGTAGATACCATAGAAACCATGAGCACTAGGATCTTCCAGTTAGAGAGTACGCTTCAGAGCATCTTGGAGCACATATGTAGCTCCAAGAAAGATGAAGCAATACTAGAGATTCACCTTCTAGGAATGGAGTTAAATGCTATAGGCGAGCATCAGACTCCAATTTAGCCTCTTTCTAAGGTTGTGCACTGGTCAAGATAGGAGTACTGGTGGAAAAGGGATGATTCATCTTAGTCCATGAGGATCCTTGGTCCTGGGAGCCTATGCCCCTATGACTATCCTAACTAGAGTCATCTCTATGGCATGTGCCAAAGAGTGACAACTCTCCTTCCTTACTAATGGCCGAATTGTTTCTTTAAGTCCCAAGACAAACCTGTGGACTTGGAGAAACTTTGGAATATAGTTAGGTACTTTAAGAAGTACCTCCTTATACTTCTCTACATAGTCCTCAACTATTTGGTTTTTTTGACTTATAAAAAAGCAAGTATCTAGTACCCAAGACCTCTCATCTGGTGGCACAAAATTATTATAAACCTGGAATTTCAATTGTTCCCAAGTAGTTGGCCCTTTCTTGTCCTATTCAATTTTATGCAATCACCTATGGGCAACATCCATGAGGTTATATGTAGCTTGCTGAATCTTACACCTATCATCCATGATATGGCATAATCAGATGTTCTAATTTATGGAATAATGGAATGTTAAATGGATTTTAATGTCTTGAGGTTTTTAATGTGATTTGTGTTTTGATTTAGCAGGTGAAGAATCATGAGGGTGTGAACGCACATGGACTTATTCAGATATTTTTGAAAATAGTCAAAAAATAGTATTTTATATATTTCTTGTAAAAATAATAGATTACTTTAGAAAGTAGTATTTTTGTAAAAATAGTAGATTGCTTAGAAAGCGACAATTTTGTAAATAAAGCAAATTTTTTTAAACACACGCTTTTCAAAGCACCACCCTCATGTATCTTCTATTTAGGACGTATACACATGCTCTGATAGACTCATGCATCAGAGTACGTGGGGTGAGATTGCACCCAATCATGTGTTTAGTCTCTTATCTCTCTCTATTTTGTTTATGCTTTTGTGAGATTTTGTTTCAGTCTTATCTCTACATACGTGTGTCTGCAAGATTCGATCAACAGGTGGGATCAGAGCCAAGGCACATCTGTGAAAGTTTACATATCGGTGTTCAATTGTGATTCATGGTGTCCGCTCGTGATTCATCATCCCTTTTGACTGTCCAATCCATGTTTTCATTTCATTTATCAAGTTTGTTTGTTTTTGGTTCACCAGTGTGTTTAAATAATTTTTTTCAAATTTGTTGTTGTGCATTGTGCTCCTATCACACTATGCACGGTGCACTATGCTCACTGTGACACTGTACTTACTATCCTCATCGACTCACTGTGCTCACTATACTCACTGTGCTCCTTGTACTTCTTGTGATCCCTGTACATTGTTCACTATTCGAGCTTGGTTCAGTTATCAAATTCATTTATCAAGTTTGGTTACTCTTGTGGCTTATTGTGCATTATGGTCATTATGACACTGTACTCATTGTGCTCATAGTGCTCACTGTACTCATTGTGCTCCTTGTACTCCCTATGCTCCTTGTGCACTTTTCACTGTTCAAGTTCAATTCGTTTCTCAAACTCATTTATCAAGTTCGGTTATCAATTTGGTTACTCCTGCGGTTTACTCCAAGGTGTCAGCTAAGGCATAGAACTATGGCATAACTTTGTCATCTTTGGCTTCTCTGGCACTCATGGTTCCCTTTGGTTCCATTGGCAGTCGTTGGCTATGCCGAAACCAATTCTAACTTATGAGTAGCAATAAGAGCTTCCTTATTTCCCTAGTTAGCCTACTTATTTCTCTAGTTAACTTACTTAGTTCCTTATTTAGCATGTAGGGGATTGGAACCCACAACCTTACACTTACAAGAGACATGCTTTATCCACTAGCCCATTTTCACTTTTTGATGCCCCATTCCTTCTAATTAATATTCAACATTACTTTTACAACTCTCTTTTCCTTATTTACTTATTTATTTATTTAGCACTCTCTTTTCTTTATTTATTTATTCATCAAACCAGTCTCATTTATTTTATTTATTTATTTAAGATATAGTATTATTAAAATCCTTTTCACATGCTTATTCCTAGGTTTTGGTTCTATATAAGGCCATGGACCCTGTCCATAATACTGAGGATTTTGGTACATCACCCCTACCTGGGGTACCGATTGACCAACAATTGGAGTTTTTGTGATACGAACTCCAACATGCTCAAAACAAGATAAAAGAACATGATTTTGCACTTCCAACAAATATAAAGTGATGACAATAACCTAGTTAGGGTGGAGAAGGCCATTATCGCCGCTCAAGAATAAGGCATGCAGTCCAAGATTGGTACCAAAAATTTCTAATTTTTGCTATTTGATGGGCGAAAGGATGGCCAGTTTGTTCTTTCATGGCTATCCCAATTTGATGATTTTTATTCTGGCAAATCATATTATGAAATTACTAATTATTTGGTGGGTAAGGCTCAATTATGGTGGAATGTTTTGCGGTATAGCACCGATCGCCCCACCACATGGATCACATTTCAAGAAAAGATCAAGGATTCCTTCCTTCCTCCTCAATTCCACTTGCATGATCTACCCATGCAGGAGATGGTAGAAGCTCCACATCTAGCATAGCTATTTATCTAGCATGTCTTCATGCATCATTTATCGACATCCATAGTTTCAGATAGGGATGTTAGATTCATACGACACTTCTAGAAGTTTGTATCTGACAAAATAAAAGTGTCATTGAAAACGATTAGTGGTGACCATTCGCAAATAGATGGTCATATCAAGAGGGTCAATTAGATACTAGAGGACATGTTGAGAGCATATGTGTCTAAGAGGTAGATAGATTGGGATAGTTATTTGCCATTAGTCGAGTTTGCTTATAATAATAGACCTAATAAAGTGACAGGAATGTCTCCTTTTGAGATGAATCATGGCATGAATCTCACTTATCCCAATACCATAGGAATGCCAAAGAAATGTCATAGTGCTTTGGAGTTCCTAGCAAATCTCCAAGAAAATTTAGAAATAGCTAAAGCCAAGATGTAGGAAGCAAATAATAGGGAAAAAGATAATGATGACATGAAGAGATATCCTAGAGTCTTTGAGGAAGAAGTTAGTGTTTTTCATCAAGTGCCAACTAGATCTACTTCACTATCCATAGGAAAGTGTACTAAGATTTCAACAAGGTTTTGTGGACCTTGGAAGACAGTCAAGAAGCTTGGTGATGTTGCTTATTGATTAGAGCTTCCTCCACATCTAGTGTTTCATGGTAGTAGCCTTAAACAATATATTTCCAAGTAGGATAATCTAATAGATGTTGGAGATAGACGTCTGCGGAAGCACGCGAACAGCACAAGGAAGGAGAAGAACCTTGGAGAACAAACACACAATACTGAATGTATTACTAGAGAATGTACAAAGATAAGTAGCCCATTAGGGCAATAGGTATATATACAAGCCGGGGGGAAAAAACCTCCTAAAGAGGGAAAAACGTGCCCCGACAGTCCGAGTGTGTTCACACACATCACTACCTAAATATATCAACAAATCCCCCCTGGGAGTGATGCGGTGAACAAGTAGCTGGCACTCATGTATAAGGAAGTGCCAAGCTATGTGGAAGTCACTCCACAAAAGGAAGTAAGCCCAAAGCTTTGCGGAAAGCTTCAAACTTCTCCCTAGCCAGAGCCTTCATGAAAAGGTCTACAATGTTCTCCTACGTGGGCACATATGCCAAGCTGATCTCCCCACCACAGAACCTCTCCCAGAAAAAATGATAATGCTCTTCAATGTGCTTAGTGCGAGCATGGAACACATGGTTCCTCGCAACTGCGAATGCACTCTGAATGTCAATGAAGATCGTGGTGGCAGAAGAGTGACCAATACCCAAATCAGCCATAAGGCGTCTGCCACACACTCAACAGTAGCTGTGAAAGCTGCCCTATACTCAGCCTCACAACCGGAAGTGGCCACAGTAGGCTGCTTCTTGCTCAACCAAGATATACATGAGCTACCAAGCATGAAGCAAAAGCCACTAGTGGACACACGAGTGTCATAGCAACCAGCCCAATCAGAGTAGAAAAAAGCATGCAAATTTGGCGGTAGTGATCCCCCCTTGGGATAAAACAACCCAAGTAGCCGAGTACCACTCAAGTAGCAAAAGATGAGCTTAACCGCCTGCCAATGCTTGACTCCTGGGCAATGCATAAATCTGCTCATCTGTGAGACAGCAAACTGAATATCTGGCCGAGTAATGCATAAGTAAATCAAGCACCCAACAATCTGCTGATAGAGAACAACATCAAATGCATCTCCAGCATCATGAAGACTCAAGCGTAAACATGTCTCCATAGGAGTGGCAATAGGCTTACAGTCTTCAAGGCCAAAACGCTGCAATAATGTGTCAATATATTTCGTTTGACACAAAGACATTCCACCATCAACTTGCATAAACTCAATGTCCCAAATAGTGATGCAAATGCCCCAAATCAGACATCTCAAATGAGGCATGCAAATCAGCCTTAAAATCAGCAATATGCTTCTCAATAGGACCAGTGAGCAGCATGTTGTCAACATAGACAACAATGATCAGAAGCACATCATTAGCACGCTTAACATATAAGGTGCTTTCAGTTGGACTGTTCTCAAAACCATGTGCAATCAGATAGGCATGTATCTTCTCATACCAAGCACGAGGTGCTTGCTTTAAACCATATAATGCCTTCTTTAACCTGCACACCTGGTTTTCATGCCCTTTTTGCACAAAGCCACGGGGCTGAAAAACATACACTTCTTCATGCAAGTCACCATTCAGAAATGCAGTTTTAATGTCCAACTGATGTACATTCCAACCATGATGGGCTGCAAGTGCACAAATGCTCGAATAGTAGTCATACGGCATGTAGGTGCAAAGGTCTCATCAAAATCAATGCCTCTTTCCTGCGCATAACCCTTTGCAACAAGCCTCGCCTTATACCTGTCAACTGTACCATCAGGTTTACGCTTCAGCTTGTATACCCACTTAGTGCCAATGGTCTTCTTGCCAGGAGGCAAGTCACATAAAGACCAAGTACCATTCTTCATTATTGCATCATATTCAAATTGCATAGCAGCCATCCAATTTTTTGAATTTTGTGCTTCATCAAATGAAACACGCTCATTCTCATCACAGAGACTAGATGCAGCCATAACATAGCAATCTGATGCAAAAGAGGCACTATGAGAGCCTGATCGAGTACGATATGACAGAGGTGCATCTAATTTTCTCTCACACAAAGTCTGCACCAGCCATTTTGGCATAGTTCTTGCATGCTCAATATCAACTCTCTCATCAATAAGTGCATCATGTAAATCTGCATCAAAAATGGAATGATCTGCATCATCACATGAAACTTGCAAAGGCTGAGAAGTTGCCTCATTAGGACCAGCACTAGACTGTCCACCTGTAAAAAGAGGCAACAAAGTATCGTACATGTCTTTGGAGCTAACAGATGTCTCCTTAGTACATGAAAGCAATGGCTGAATAGCATCCTCCACAAAATCAACATCACGGCTAACCAGAATGCGTTTAGTCTGTGGATGATACAGACGATAGCCTTTACTTTCAGAACTGTACCCAACAAAAATACATTTTACTTCTTTCTCATCCAATTTTCTACGATGTTGTTCAGGCACTAGAGCATATGCCAAACAACCAAAAACACGCAGATGAGCAACAGATGGCTTGCGATCATGCCAAGGCTCATATGGAGTGATAGACTGCAGTGCTTTAGTGGGACACCTGTTCAGTACATATGCTGCACACATGACAACCTCAAGCCAGAAACTATGTGGTAAAGCCTGACTCTTGACCATACACCTCGCCAT
Organism: Ceratopteris richardii; assembly: GCA_020310875.1. Classification (NCBI taxonomy): domain Eukaryota; kingdom Viridiplantae; phylum Streptophyta; class Polypodiopsida; order Polypodiales; family Pteridaceae; genus Ceratopteris; species Ceratopteris richardii. The sequence continues at coordinate 167,248,068 of CM035424.1, read as the reverse complement.
CTCCATGAGTGACCTATTCTTTCGTTCAGCAACTCCATTCTGTCGAGGTGTATACAGCCTTGTACACTGGTGTTTTATCCCACGTTCAACCAAAAATGCATTAAAATCAGAAGACATATATTCCCCCCTCTATCAAAACGGAGGGTGCCCATTTTACATGCTGACAGATTTTTAGCCAAAACCAAAAACTGTTTGAAGCACGTGAACGCTTCGGACTTTGCCTTCAATGGATATACCCATGCATGCCTGGAAAAATCATCGATGAAAGTCACCAAGTAAAGATAATTCCCAAAAGAAGGTGTCTGCATAGGACCACAGACATCACTATGTACAAGCTGCAATTTCTGAGTAGCCCGAACTGAACCATCTTTTGGAAAGGATGAACGCTGCATTTTTCCCAAAATACAGCCTTCACAAACATGTTTTCCAAGTGCCTCAAGTTTGGGCAAAGAGGACACCATTTCAGATTTCTGCAGGCGTAGCAAACTAGCAAAATTCAGATGACCAAAGCGTGCATGCCAAAGCTTTGCATCTGACATAGCCTGAGAATCATTTACTGCACATGCCAAATCATTTACAGATCTTTCATAGTCTATGAGCTTATACAGCCCACGACATAAAATGCCAGAAGCAATAATCACATCACCATTTGACATATCATGAACTATACACCTATCATCAACAAATTTCACAACCAAGCCAATCTTGGCTAATGCAAAAACTGATAACAGGTTCTTTTTTATCCCTGGCACAAATAAAGCATCTGACAAAGTGAAAGAACTACCATCAGCAGTAGTCAAAATGATCTTACCAACTCCCATAACAGGATAGGAGGAGTTGGTGGCGCATGTAATAGTATTCCCTGTAGGGGCAGGCTCGAGTGAAGAGAAGAAACTGTGCTGCGAGATAATATGTTTGGTTGCCCTACTATCAAAATACCAAACATCTGAGTCTATTGCAGACATGCACTGCTCATGAGTAGATGGGTCAAAATTGCAGACAGTAGTAAACGCCCATTCTTCTTCCTGCACAAGATTAGGAGACTCTGTTTTTGGTGTAAAGGCCTCTCCAACAACCATTCCAGCCTCTTTCTTCTTTGCCTCTTTTGCAGCCAGTTTTGGACAGTTCTTTATGATATGATCATTCCCTTTACAGTACTTACAAAACAATTTTTGCTCTTCTAATTTTTTCTCATCTTTGTCTTGGTTCTTCGAATGTGCAGCATTCGCAGATTTCTGTGTACTAGTAGAAGAGCTCCATTTCCCTTTGCCCTTCTGACTAGCCAGGAAAGCTTGATCTGCAACACGCATAATGGACCTGTTCTGCCTGGACTGATCTTCCTGCAACAGAACAGAGACTAACTCCTCAAATGACAAGGCATTTGGATTTCCTTTCATCATCAACCGAAGAGTAGAAGCAAAACTCTGATATGAATCAGGAAGACCATTCAGAACGGTCTGCACAAGTGAGTTATCTGGTATAACCTCATCAGCAAAAGTCAAATGTTCCTTCAAGTCTTGATCTTCGTTAGGAAACTTTCCATAGAATCACCTTCATTCATGTGCTTACTCTCCAACTGTTTTCGGAGGTAAGCAACATTAGCCTCATTCCTAGCTTGGTACAATGTGGTAAGTGTATCCCAAGCATCCTTAGCTGTTCTGCAAGAGCGAATATGAGGAATAATGGCACATTTGACCGACAAAGCTATCAATGCATGTGCCTGGGCATCTCTGCCATCCCAACAAATCTGCTCTGTAGTAGGTGCAGCAGAAACCACAGCACGAACAGGAATATGCAGAATATCATCATCTTCAACACCTTCTACATCAGCTTCAGTACCTGCAGTCGTAACTGTTGCAGGTGTGATAGGACGTTTTTCAACACCATGCACAATGTTCCATAGTCCTTTTGCAACCAATATATGTCGCATCATATAAGCCCACAATGGGTAAGTGGTACCATCCAACTTATCCTCAACAACCAACATGCGAAATACATCACTGCTTTCAGCCTTGGCCGGTGACTAAAATACCTTGATGCAGAAAATCGACTGTATCTCAAAAGTTGAACGGAACTGCCAAGACGAGTTCTACTAGACCTGTAGCAGACTTCGAGACGCTTAAACTGGCGAACAGAAACTAGTATATACCTTTGGCACAAAAAGATAAAATAGCCTGCACAAGCACTACGATAGTGCGTTCGGAGGCCGAAACGAGCTCAGATCGCGATTTTGGCACCACATAGCGAAGCTGTTTTGATCTCGAAAACATGCTGAGTATGCTCACCAATATTTGTGTGATTCTGAGACTGCAAATGGAGGAGTGTCGACAGCGCCCTAGATGAAGCGACGACCTGCTTTGATACCAATTATTGGAGATAGACGTCTGCGGAAGCACGCGAACAACACAAGGAAGGAGAAGAAGCTTGGAGCACAAACACACAATACTGAATGTATTACTAGAGAATGTACAAAGATAAGTAGCCCATTAGGGCAATAGGCGTATATACAAGGCGGGGGAAAAAAACCTCCTAAAGAGGGAAAAAAGTGCCCCGGCAGTCCTAGAGTGTTCACACACATCACTACCTAAATATATCAACAATAGACGGTATTATTTCTTTGTGGGAAAGTGACAACATAGATCATTCCCTAGATAGGATACTAGATCACAGATAGAAACGGTTGAGAAACTGTGTCATCTAGGAGTATTTGGTAGCATGGAGAGGATTACCACATACAAGCTCTACTTGGGAATTAGAAGCTCTGATTTGTGAGTACTTTCTCTCATTGATCATTGAAGGCAATGATCTTTAGAAGGGGGAGAGAGTGTTAGAAATGGGTCTATAGAGACCATCACATGTGTGTATGGGACAAGGGCTATGCCAAGGTCCCTAGCTCGAGGGATATCCTAAGGTTATTGAAAGGTAATGGGAATGAGTGTGCATGATGGCCACATGTCCACATTAGAGCATTCTAGATCATTTCTATTTCAAGTGGAAGAGGATATAATGGATGAGAGGAGAGTTGCACACACAATTTGATATGTGTTCTTATTTTCAAGCCTTTGAGAGAGATTTTAGGAGTTTCTACATGGGCCCGATTACTACTAGAAATAGAAAGTTATGCCAAAAATGCACATTTTTACATGTATTTTGGATCACAAATGGGGAAAAACATAATTTGATAACATCAAAAGAGAAGTTCAAGTGTAGAAAGAATCAGTTTCAAAACATTTACCATCCAAAATTTCCTAGGAAATCACCCTCTACAAATGCTATAATTTTGTGGAACTTGCAACTTGAATTGACTCAAGAACACTATAGAAGCTTAAATAACCCTATAAGGGCTAGGAACTGCAAAAAATGTCATTTGTGAAAACCACAATTTCCTAGCAAAACAATCACCTTTTGCAAAAAGGGGAATTTTAAGCTTTTCTTGGACTTTTAGACATCCCAAGAGTTGCTACTAGCATTATAAGAGAGATTGGCATAATAAATGGCTCCTAAAATCCACATTTTGCAAACCATGATTGCTCTAGTATAGGGCAATTATCTATGAAATGTAAGTGTGTTTGAAGGCCCATTTGGACTTCTTGCCAATTCAAGAGCCCATCTTGATATTTATTAACCCTTGGCAAGGGGAGACAAGGAAAAAGATTATAATTATAGAACACAATTGCCCTATCTTAGGGCATCCCAAATCGTTCCTTGTCAGTTGAGCACTAAAACTAAGGAGAATTACTACCTAGAAGCCACTTAAACTTGTAGGTAATCATGAGTCACCACAAAAAACACTCAAAATCACTCTGAAGTGGCTAAATTACAACTCAAGACTTCCCTAGCCTAGGGTAGTCGCATGTTGCAACTTGGTGATTTTCAAGTAATTTCAGAGCTTTCAAGTGACCTAATTGTTAACGTAAGAGTTTTTCATCTATTTTGAAGGCAAAAATAAAGATAAAACTCGCATTGCAAATTTTGACTACCAAAGATATTGCTTTTTGGAATGATCCATGATAAGTCTTCTTTGCCTATTCTGACCCAAGAGCTGAATTGACATAACTTTCTAGTCAAAAATCCATTTTTTGAGCTCCCAATCTTGTCAAAAAGTTTGTTGCCAATCCAATGGTCTCAATTTTTTTCTTAAAAATCATGTGTCAATTTTAGGATATGATATTTTGAAGTTTACCTTTAGGTGAGAGTAGGGAGTGAAGGGGGGATCTTCATAGTTTCCACCTAAAAATTTGGGTGGGGGACAAAACGACCACCAAGACACATGTGAATCGTCACCTCTAAAGAGTAAAGGGATTCAAAGAAGTAGATCACCTCTATGGAGAGGGGAAATTCTTATCTCTCCAATTTAGAGAGCATTGTATCCAACTAGTAGATTCATTATGAGTCCATCAATTTCCAAGAGCTCCACTCATATTCATCTAAAGCGTACATAAACTTGTGGTATATTTTTCTTGCAAATGTATAAATCATTGATTGATTCAAAATACAAAGAGTCAAGAATTTCTTTTATTATTGAAATAATCAAGTACGAATCTACCATTTCTAGTCAAATTATAATCACTATAAGAATAATGGGGGGGTGTAGTGATTCGCCCAATTGAAAAAAAAGCAGGGACCATCGTTCATGTGATGCCCTTGTTAAAAAGCATCACATAAGCAATGCCCAAGAAAAAGCGTCGTATAAGCGAGAGCATCACATAAGCAATGTCTAGCATCGCTTATATGATGCTCATAATAACTGTCACTATAAGCATCAAAGGCTAGTGATGCTTGTAGCGATGTTTGCAAACTGGCTGCAATGCACACTTACCATATTGTACCAGGCTAGGAATGAGGCTCGTGTTGCTTACCTCCGAAAATAGTTGGAGAGTGAGCATATGAATGAAGTTGATTGTATGGACAATTTTCTGAAAAAGATCAAGAATTTGAAGGAACAATTGATTTCTATTGATGAAGTCCTTCCTGAAAGTTCACTTGTGTAGACTGTTCTGAATGGTCTTCTCGACTCATATCAGAGTATTGCTTCTACTCTTTGTTTGATGATGAAAGGTAATCCAAATGCCTAAACATTTGAAGAGTTAGATTTTGTTCTACTGCAGGAAGATCAATCTAAGCAGAACAGGTCTATTATGCATGTTGCAGATCAAGCTTTCCTAGGTAGTCAGAAAGGCAAAAGTAAATGAAGCTCAGCTACTAGTAAGCATAAATCTGCAAATGGTGCACATTCAAAGAAGGAAGACAAAGATGAGAAGAAATAAAAAAAGCAAAAATATTGTAAAGCAAATGATCATGGCATTAAGAGCTATCCAAAACTAGCTCCTAAAGAGGCAAAGAAGAAAGAGGCCAGAATGGTTGCTACAGAGGCCTCTATACCAAAAACAGAGTCTATTAATCTTGTGCAGAATGAAGAATGGGCATTTATTGTTGTTTGTAGTTTTGACCCATCTTCTCATGAGTAGTGTATGTTTGTAGTAGACTCAAATGTTTGGTGTTTTGATAGTGGGGCAACCAAACATATTACCTCACAATGTAGTTGAAGTTTGAAGGTGGGTTCTATGTAGATAGAAGAGACAATTTATACCTAGTAACTAACCAAATTGAAAGGATAAATGACATGGGAGAGATTGAATAACCTCATAATCCGATCAATATGGGGGGTGCAGAGGCCATGAAAACCCCTATAGGGAACTCAATTGTAGTAAATGTCTTGGTAGGTGATAAAATTTCTCAAGACGATGGCCTGATATATATCTATCTGATTTTTGGCACCAATAAGTTATTGTAGGCAACTGCATCCATATCAGAAAGCAGTGTCAACCTTGTGACCTTATATGAGTTGCATTGTCGAGAAGACTCCTCAAGATTCACTTATTTGGATCATGATAAAAGAAGATGTTGGGAGGTGATAGAGTCCAAAAGGTCTAGACTCCAATACATGGGTTTGCTAGTAATTCCCCTTAGGGCATAGGCAACTTCATCTCATAACCCCTAGGATCTGTGTAAACTTTAACCTAGGGAAATACAACTAGCAATGTCCCTCAAAGTGCACTAGGTTTGTACTACCTATTGGGATAGTGAGTGATAGAGGTGCAAACTTTGTTAATGAAGTCATTGAATCCCTAATGAATGAGTTCTTGGTGATTCATAAAAGATACGCACCCTATCACCCAGAAGCTAGTGGACAAGCAGAGAGTTCCAATAAGGTTTATGCACTATCTTGACTAAAATAGTCAACAATGGTAGATCCGATTGGGATAAACAATTGCACCATGCACCCTTTTAGAGTGGCATATAAGATCATCATAGGAAGTACTCCTTTTAACCTAGTATATGGGTAGAATGCAATTCTTCTCATTAACTTCGCGTTTCCTATTCTTCAAGTAGTCCAAAAGTATGAGTGTACATGTTATGAGTTGTCCAAACAACTAGATCAAATAGAGAGGTTACAAAAAACTAGGTTACAAGTAGTAGCTAGCATGTATGATTTCCAAAAGAAGGTAAAAAACCTACTAGGATGCTCATATTAAAGACAAAGGTCTTTGTATTGGAGATTTCGTATTGATATACACTTTCAAGCAACATTTGAAGAAACTCCAACAAAGAGGTTATGGTCTTTTGATCATCAATCAATTTTTTTCAAGTGGAGCTATTAACCTTACAACATTGGATGGAGACACTCTACTCTCATAGAGGAGAGGTTAGCTAGACTCTTAGGAGCCAAAACCATAAAAAAGAGGAAGAAAAAATTCAAGGGGAAGTCAGATAAGAAGCCCTAGAGAGAATAAGAAAATGAAAAGCGTGTATTCAAGAATGAGAGGAGAGATATTTTGAGGGTGAAGGACTAATTATCATAGCTAATTATCACACAATAGACATCAAGAAATTGGGAAATATTCCAAGACAACCCTATCTAAACCAAGGGATTGGAAATGAATAATACCACTTGGTTGATCCTTTAATTGACATGAGAGCATCCGTAAGCATTGTTTATGCTTCCTTAGTTGATAAACTAAAGATGTAGATCACCTTAATATAGGCATACATGGTTGGAATTGAAGACAATCATACCAAATGCTTAGGAGAGGCAACCTTATCTTTACACCTACAAAATAACACCATGAAACATAAATTGCTAATCTGTAGATACTCAGATTTGCTACAAGATCTCATCCTAGGATAGGATTGGGTGTACGAGTATGAGATTACACTAAATTTGGCTCAAGGATATATTTCCACATGATAGGGCATATAGAAGTGTTTAGTCTTCTCAAGGAAAACTAAGTAAACCCAACAATGAAAATTGTAATGGTAAAATAGTGTTGTGCATGAATTAGGTAATAAATAAGAATCTTATCCTATTGAAATCAGTTCCCAATCCAACATCGCTCTCCTAGACAAACCTTGTTCTCATGAAGTACACTACAAATCCCTCCATGCCCATAATCGACTAAAGAGAGTTCTAGTGAGGCAACAATTCCTAGAGAGAGGAGAGTTGACATGCAAATAGGAAAATAAAATAGACAAAGGGCAAGCAAACCACTAGAGTAAGTTAGATATGGATATGCAAAGACCACCTCAAAGACCATCAACGGGTTCAAAAGAGATCACAAGCAAGAATCCCTAAGATGAAGAACAAAAGTAGCGCTTTGGTATCGTAACGACAACCCACTTTGAACTTATTCAAATTTGGGTGCAAAGAAATCAATGGAGATGCAAAGACAACAGCGACAAATTTGGGTACCAAAACAAACTCTCAACAAATTAAGGGCCACTCTACAAGCAAAGAACCAAGGATCAACATACAAAATAAAGACTCAACAAAGGACGCCAACCAAAGAAAGATTACCAAAACAAAAAGCATATCAAAGAAGAAGAATGATCAAAGCAATTTGCTATGGAGAGTCAAAGCCAATGAGATTGAAAAAATCATGAGAAACTGAATAGAAAAGGAAATCAATGTCAAACAACCAAGCAATGATAAGCATGGAGACCAAAAGATGTTCATTCAAATAAAAACCTCGAGAAGCTTCGTACTTCTTGCTCATAATGAGCTTAATACACCTAGAGTAAGCACAATAGGGCCACACTTCAAGGCCTTGCATTTGACACATTGCTTCTTTAAGTCATTATTATATTATAATAGTTCTTACTAATGTTAAGTATTCTTTTGCTTTGGCTATTATTAACTTTAACGTTTTCTTGATATAAGAAGTGCGATTGGTGCACTAACATTTTTGTTTCCCCACTATGAATAGGTATACAACACCACAAAATATAGTTTTCCAATTATTGTCTCATGCCATAAAATAAGTTGAGAATCAAATTAATCTCATACCTTATGTTCAAGAGAGGTTTTTCAAAGCCAAGGAACAATGGTGAATCAAGAAGTTTCATAATGCACTACTTTAATTGTATTAATTTTCCATGCATTGAGAATCAAAAACAAATTTTTTTAATGCCATCGACTTTGGAAATGGCATAGTATCCACTTCAATGCCAACGAAAATAAGATTGAAGAGTACATTAGAGGCTGGCACAAGTTCTACACCTAGAATGTGAGGATAAAAAGGGGAAAGAGAACATGGTGAAGTTGCTATCACATCCTCCACCAAAAGAGCCCACCATTTTTCAACCTCAGCTTTGGCTCAATCACCTCCTATCACACAAGAAGAGTTGGAGGAAGCTTTGCAAGCTACCCATGCTTATACAAAGGATGAGATAATTTTAATAGTTCAGGGGCATCAATATAGACAAATGATCAAATTAAAGGGCCAACAACAAGAAGGCAAAAATATTCCAAGGTTATCTCAATATGTAGAATTGGGCCTAGAGGATTCAATTCATACTTAGTATCACTAGATGATGAAGAACAATCCTTGTTGAATGCCAATTTACAGAATGATAACAATGATGATGGACAATGGGAAGAATTGAATCAAATGGTAGATGAACAAGAACCATTAAGCAAGCAAAAAGAACAAGATGATGTGGAAGAAGAAGATGTACTATGACACCACATCCATGTATAGATTTTACTATTTGATTTAATGCCACAACAAATATCCAAACAAAATAACCAATGCTTGTAGATACTATGCATGCTCATGTGGAGGAAGAGCATGAGGAACATTCTGAAGAACCAATAATACCAATTAGGGTTATGGCCAAAGGAATGATTGATAAAACCTTCACCATGGGAAGAAGCACTAAAGAAGTCAATACACAAGGAGAAGAACAAAAATAGAGACATCGTTCACATAACGCAACAATAAAATGAAATGATTCATACAGTTGCAAGTAAACAAGCGGGTATGAAACAACCACACATCTTCCCTAAAACTTGGCTCAATGTGGATGTGACACAATTAAAGGCAGTGGTAAAAAACATGATCTCAAGTGCCATGGATACACAACAAGAGCTCATAGAAGCATATATAGAATATGAACATGCTTATCTAGAGAAGAATCGAATCAAGATTCTCAATAAGCAATTGTTCGAACAACTCTTATAGTCCCATAGTCATCTAAAGAAATCCAAGAAAGAGCTAGCAGAGGCCATGGTCAAAATTGATTCCTTGATGTGTCAAAATGTGACATGGCAATCCAAAGTTAAAGACATGACCAAAGACTATGAGAAGATTGTGACAGTAAATGTGGATTTGAAAACAAATATGCACAATGACATCATTACTTCTTAACCAACCGGTAGAGACCATAGCAAGTGAAAGTGAAGAGCTACAAGCATTGAAGAAGCGGTTAAAAGAATTTCAAACACAACTCATTGCAAAAAATGCTCAAAGAATTCAACTAGAAGAGAAGTACAATTCAGACAATCGTGAACTAAAGAAGAGGTGGGATGAATCAAGAAAACTTTGCTTAGAGCAATGCAGTGAAGATTTTTCACAATTAAAAGATATTTGTGAAAGTAAGATTCAAGTAGAGAAGGAGCTTGAGATTAGAAATGGATAGTAAAAGAGAAAGATCATATCATATTGCAATTGAAGGAACAAATTGAGCAGATGAAAGCACAAAATGTGAATCCAACAAAGAACATGGGGCCACTAGTATTGTCCAATCCTCAAATGGCTAATGTAGAGACTGAGGTACATCCTCTTTCTCCCCTCATTGTTCATTCACCAGTAATGGATGTGCAACAAAACAAACTTGATGAAATACTTATTCCATATGTGGTGGAGCTAGAACAAAAGGAACGGACACTCCTAGTGGCCCGTATGATACAAGAATTTGAAGAAGTTGTGGCAAGAATTATGAAATATTGTCAAATAATAAGTAAAGATCTTGACAAAATTATGAAGCCTTTTAATATAGCTTTTAGAATTATGAAAGAGCAAACAAGACGATATATCTGCAAATTGACCAAGCAAGATCAAGATGAAGATTTGAATTTTATGGAAACTACTTTTAATTACACAAAAGAGAAATTTGACGAGGTTGATCTAGCATGGAGAAAGAAATCTTTGGAGAAAAACACTACACTACATGTACATCGGCAAGAGATCCCATATTTATTACAGGTTAATTCAGCTTTTTGCCTTGAGGCACAAAGGACACAATGGTAAGAAGTGTGAGAAGGATAGTGCAAAGGAACAATAAAAAAAGGGTGGCTCAATTTTCCTTAATGCTAAGCCCATCTCATGATTATCTACCAACAAAAGATTACATGGTATGCATTATCAAATTTTGGCTAGAAAAGCATGCGATAATATTGGATCTGACAATCAAACAAACCAACAAGATACTTAGCATGACACTTACAATGCGCAAAGTCTTCAAATTTGTGGAATATACTTTCTTGAAATTCATAGGCATTAACCAAGACAAAACACCATTGTTTTTTTACTTATCATTTATTCCAAGCATAGCAATGATAATGGCATATTTTCCATAGCTAATGTTCCTACCTAGTTCATATTTACATAATTTTGAAGATGCATTCTTTATAGGATTTTTTTTATCTAGATTCATAAATCTTTTTAAAGATGTATTCAAACCTAAATGCAGTCTTCTAGCCTATGAACTTCACTTTTTGTCGATCATCAACAAGTTCCTAATGCTATAGTAAAATTGGAACAATTGTAATGATTCACGATCAGAGAGGCCAATCTACTCAACAATGAAGAATAAGAAATCTTCCACACTTACTCACATCACCACCAAAAGCCTATTGAGGATGAAAAAGTTCAAGAAGAGGGATGTGTGGAAAGAGATCCCAACAAATAGAAGAAAAGATGAATATAAAAAAAGAAAGAAATGACTTATCAAGCATAAATGAATAATAGCCCTCTGCCCAAATCCCTGCATGTGCACACATCAAGATAACATGGATATAAGGGAAAGAACAAAACATGCCAACAATAATGCACCAAGTCCCAATGAATGGAGATCAAGAGTCAAAGACTGAGTAAACCTTGAATCTCCAGGAGGACCAAAAGTTAGAAAGCGCAATGATGGAGAAATTCCTTCCTTGAAAGGACTTTTGGCCATGTTCAACTACTAGTGGCATGTTAGACAAACTCAATTGAAGCTTGTATGGGACGACAAAGACTAAGAGGGGGAGAGTGTTGGAGAGAATCAGAGGCTCTGAAGTAAAGAAGAACAAAAGTGAAGAAAAGAACATCAAGGGCCTAAACTTTATTTCAAGAAATTGCATATTTTTCTTTTTTACATCAAGCCCATGAGTACACTGAAGCCCAATAAATGCACTAGAGTCCTTTAGTTGCATAATACCTTCAAGATTGTACTGAAATCCTTGTAAAATATTAGTTTCTTTAGGAATTTCTAGAAGCACTAATCCACTTGTGTGAAAGGACCAAAATAAGGTCACATGTATATAAGTCACTTGGTGACTCCATTGTAAAGAGTTTTTTGCCATTTTGTAAAGATACTTAACTTGAATCAAATCTCATAACTCCTTCTATTTGCTCTTTTGAATCCTTCCTCATGAGCTTGTATGTTTCTAGGTGTCATCTTCCTCTACTGGCTTGGCATGATATTCCCCTGTATCCATGGCAAGAGATCCACAATCAAATTGTCCGATTCCCTGCAGATCTAAGCGAGCCTCTCTAGAACACAACATTTTGCACATAGGAGCTCCATTTTGCAAATTGTATTCCTCAATCCCTTTGAAGACTCCACTAGGAAAAGAGGCAATCTAAGTCCTCGTCTTTGTAGTCCACCTTGGACATAAGGCCATATTGAAAAGCCTGAGTGGTGGTAATTTTTCCCCTCCCATAGGCACTAGTAAATACAAGCAGGATGGCATTTTTCTCCTCTATGTACTGAAGGCACCACTCTAGATTTGTTATATCTCGAAGTGGTCTATCTTTCCTACTAAATTCAGTCTCTTTGGATTTATCTTTTCTACCTGGCTCTTCCTCAATGGGCTTGACACTGCTATGAACACCTAATGATATGGCCATTGGATTACTTGCATGCTCAGAGGACAAAGACAAGATGCTCTTCTTTGGCTTCCAATGCCTATGTCCCAAGCACCCTCACCTAACTTAGCATCACCTTGAGCTTATTAAAGGATTTCTCCTCTTTCTTGTCAATCTCTGTGAAGTGATACAGTTTATGTTAGCCAAGGGTATGACATTGTCCTAGGGATGAGATTCATCTCGATGTTTGGGGGCCAATTCAATGCGAAGCATCAAGCTTCTGTTGCAACTTGATGTCTAGTATCAAATGTTGCATATAAGTTGATACGAAACATTGACCTTAACCAAGGTGATGCCAAGAATCAAATTGGGGCCCAAGCCTATGCAAAACATGAACACATTGGTGTTGGAGTTAGACGTCTGTGGAAGCACGCGAACAACACAAGGAAGAAGAAGAAGCTTGGAGCACAAACACACAATACTGAATGTATTACTAGAGAATGTACAAAGATAAGTAGCCCATTAGGGCAATAGGCGTATATACAAGCTGGCGGAAAAAAACCTCCTTAAGAGGGAAAAAAGTGCCCCGGTGGTCCTAGTGTGTTCACACACATCACTACCTAAATATATCAACAAATCCCCCCTGGGAGTGATGCGGTGAACAAGGAGCTGGCACTCATGTATAAGGAAGTGCCAAGCTATGTGGAAATCACTCCACAAAAGGAAGTAAGCCCAAAGCTTTGCGGAAAGCTTCAAACTTCTCCCTAGGCAGATCCTTCGTGAAAAGGTCTGCTATGTTCTCCTGCGTGGGCACATATGCCAAGCTGATCTCCCCAATAGAGAACCTCTCCCTGACATAGTGATAATGCACCTCAATGTGCTTAGTGCGAGCATGGAACATAGGGTTCCTCGCAAATGCCAATGCGCTCTGACTGTCAGTGAAGATGGTGGTGGCAGAAGACTGGCCAACACCCAAATCAGCCATAAGGCGTCTGAGCCACACACATTCAACAATCGTTGTGAAAGCTGCCCTATACTCAACCTCACAACTGGAAGTGGCCACAGTAGGCTGCTTCTTGCTCAACCAAGATATACATGAGCTACCAAGCATGAAGCAAAAACCACTGGTGGACACACGAGTGTCATAGCAACTAGCCCAATCTGAGTCAGAAAAAGCATGCAAATCTGGCGGTAGTGATCCCCCCTTGGGATAAAACAACCCAAGTAGCCGAGTACCACTCAAGTAGTGAAAGATGCGCTTAACTGCCTTCCAATGCGTGACTCCTGGGCAATGCATAAACCTGCTCATCTATGAGACAGCAAACTGAATATCTGGCCGAGTAATGCATAAGTAAATCAAGCATCCAACAGCCTGCTGATAGAGAACAGCATCAAATGCATCTCCAACATCACGAAGACTCAATTGTAAACCTGTCTCCATAGGAGTGGCAATAGGCTTACAGTCTTCAAGGCCAAAACGTTGCAATAATGTGTCAATATATTTCGTTTGACACAAATCCATTCCACCATCAACTTGCATAAACTGAATGCCCAAATAGTGATGCAAATGCCCCAAATCAGACATCTCAAATGAGGCATGCGAATCAGCCTTGAACTCAGCAATATGCTTCTCAATAGGACCAGTGAGCAGCATGTCATCAACATAGACAACAATGATGAGAAGCACATCATTAGCACGCTTAACATATAAGGTGCTTTCAGTTGGACTGTTCTCAAAACCATGTGCAACCAGATAGTCATGTATCTTCTCATACCAAGCACGTGGTGCTTGCTTTAAACCATATAATGCCTTCTTTAACCTGCACACCTGGTTTTCATGCCCTTTCTGCACAAAGCCACGGGGCTGAAAAACATACACTTCTTCATGCAAGTCACCATTAAGAAATGTTGTTTTAATGTCCAACTGATGTACATTCCAACCATGATGGGCTGCAAGTGCACAAATGCTCCGAACAGTAGTCATACGCCATGTAGGTGCAAAGGTCTCATCAAAATCAATGCCTCTTTCTTGCGCATAACCCTTTGCAACAAGCCTAGCCTTATACCTGTCAACTGTACCATCAGGTTTACGCTTCAGCTTGTATACCCACTTAGTGCCAATGGCCTTCTTGCCAGGAGGCAAGTCACATAAAGACCAAGTACCATTCTTCATTATAGCATCATATTCAGATTGCATAGCAGCCATCCAATTTTCTAAATTCTGTGCTTCATAAAAAAAAACAGGTTCATTCTCATCACAGAGACTAGACACAGCCATAGCATAGCAATCTGATGCAAAGGAGGCACTATGAGAGCCTGAACTTGTACGATATGACAAAGGTGCATCTAATTTGCTGTCACGCAAAGTCTGCACCAGCCATTTTGGCATAGCTTTTGCCTGCTCAATATCAGCTCTCTCATCAACAAGTGCATCATGTAAATCTGCATCAGAAATAGAATGATCTGCATCATCATATGAAACCTGCAAAGGTTGAGAAGTTGCCTCATTAGGACTAGCACTAGACTATCCACCTGTAAAAAGAGGCATCAAAGTATCATACATGTCTTTGGAGCTAACAGATGTCTCCTTAGTACATGAAAGCAATGGCTGAATAGCATCTTCCACAAAGACAACATCACGGCTAACCGGAATGCATTTAGTCAGTGGATGATACAGACGATAGCCTTTACTTTCAGAACTGTACCCAACAAAAATACATTTTACTGCCTTATCATCCAATTTTCTGCGATGTTGTTCACGCACTAGAGCATATGCCAAACAACCAAAAACACGCAGATGAGCAACAGATGGCTTGCGGTCATGCCAAGCCTCATATGGAGTGATAGACTGCAGTGCTTTAGTGTGACACCTGTTCAGTACATATGCTGCACACATGATAGCCTCAAGCCAGAAACTATGTGGTAAAGCCTGACTCTTGACCATGCACCTCGCCATCTCCATGAGTGACCTGTTCTTTCGTTCAACAACTCCATTCTGTTGAGGTGTATACGGCACTGTACACTGGTGTTTTATCCCACGTTCAGCCAAAAATGCATCAAATCAGAAGACATATATTCCCCCCCTCGATCAGAACGGAGGGTGCCCATTTTACATGCTGACAGATTTTCAGCCAAAAACAAAAACTGTTTGAAGCACATGAACACTTCCGACTTTGCCTTCAATGGATATACCCATGCATGCATGGAAAAATCATCGATGAAAGTCACGAAGTAAAGGTAATTGCCAAAAGAGGGTGTCTGCATAGGACCACAGACATCACTATGTACAAGCTGCAATTTCTGCGTAGCCCGAACTGGACCATCTTTTGGAAACGGAGGAGTGTCGACGGCACCCTAGATGAAGCGATGACGTGCTCTGATACCAATTGTTGGATTTAGACGTCTGCGGAAGCACGCGAACAGCACAAGGAAGAAGAAGAAGCTTGGAGCACAAACACACAATACTAAATGTATTACTAGAGAATGTACAAAGATAAGTAGCCCATTAGGGCAATAGGCGTATATACAAGCCGGGGGGAAAAAACCTCCTTAAGAGGGAAAAAGTGCCCCGGCGGTCCTAGTGTGTTCACACACATCACTACCTAAATATATAAGCAATTGGTTCAATTCAATGCTAGGCATCAAATTTGGGGGCCAAGTCGATGCTAGGCATCGGTCTTATGTGGAGCAACTCTATGCCACGCATCAAAACGGGCAAGAAGGTCAATGTGAGGCATCGACTTGGCCTCCAAAATCAATGTCACGCATTGAATGGGCAAGCAAAATGATGCCATACATCGATTTGGGTGAGCGAGTCAATGCCCCACATCGACTTGAACCACTCGGTCGATGCCATGCATTGACCTTAGTGCTTCAAGTCAATGCCAGACATCGGCTTCCTTGCCCAAATTGATGTGTGGCATCGAGTTTGGAGGCCAGATCGATGCCTCACATCAACCTTGTCACCCAATTCGATGCTTGGCATAGAGTTCCTTATCAAAAACTCAATGCTTAGCATCGAGTTCCTTGTCAAAAACTCGATGCCTAGCATCCAGTTCCTTTGCAATGCCTGGCATCGACTTTTCTTGGAGTCTCAATGCTTGGCATCGAATTCCATCACTCTAAACTAGGACAAAAATGTGACTTACTTCAAAAAAAGTACTAGGATTTCTAGGGTTTTAACAAGGAACCTTTTTGGACTCTTTAATTGCTAGGTAAATTTAGGTTACATGTGAGATTTTTCTCTAGCTCTCTTCTTCTCCATTGTTGACTTTTGCTTTGCTTAGGCTTTTTCTACTTTTTTTCTATCTGTATTCTTTTGCTCTCTGTGCTCTCTCTTGACTCGTGCTCTTGTAAAATGATCCTCTGATCCTGTGATCTATTCATACACATTTGGCTGAGTTGAACCAGGAACTAACTTGCTATAATTGAGTCAAACTAGGTGTAACTTGATGGCACAACTAGACTATAGAATTGAAGTAAGAAGCAACCAATTTTAACCAGATCAAGCTTGTTTATATCATATTTGGTTATCCAAAAATCTTGCCGATGGATTTTTTTTGGAAGGTATTTTGTTATTTCTAAGAAATCATGATTTAAAACATTCACTCCTTTGCTCTCTTTAGGATGTCATTACATGTAAAATGACAAAGGTTTAGGATATGATTCCATAACAAATTTGGAGACCACCAAATAAGAAGTTGGGAAGACTAGTAGTAGTAAATTGATGGGCTAAGGAGTATACCTAAAGCTACTAGTGTATGTTGTCTCCCCAGCATTGCCCTCACTAGTTGGAAAGTTGCTTATTAGCCAAGCCCTCACCAATATTGTTGAGATTTGAGCATATGTCCTACTTAATTCTAGGCAGCCACTTCTAGTTAGGATTGCCCATACAACGGAAGCTTTGCATGTTGTTTCCATGTTTGAGAAATTCATTATTATTAGGAATTCAAAAATAAAGGAATATGATGGATGAGATCACAAATGTGTTGATAAACATCACTTTCCCTAACACAAGGTTCATACCTTCCTGATAGTGTAATTTTCTATCAAGTTTGTTCAACACGAACTCCCTTCTTTTACTCATAAAAGCCCAAAACCCGAGGGGTAAGGTGACAAGGAAAAATTCTACTTGAATCCAACCCTCAAAAACCTTGGTCCTTGAGAGATAAAAGACTTGACTACTAGAGGGTCTTGAGATTAGCCTTTGAGTGATTAGTTTTTAATTTGGAAGTAACGAAGAAAACTTCAATGTCTTTTTAATGTCAAAGCAAGAGTATATGGTCATGCTTATGAAGAACTTAAGCAAGATGCATGATGGACATATCCTACCAATGTAGCATGGGGGGCCAAAAATTTCAAAATTATTCCTCGACTCAAACATTTTTATATAAAATCCCACATTTGGAAATATTTCAAGAAAACTTTCTTGTAATTTCTGCAAGAAAAATAGTCTTCAAGATTGAGTACTAATTTCTTAACACTCCAAAATATTGGAGGATTTCTCTTAACTCAAGTCTAACTCCAAACAAGGGTTTAGGACCTAATCTCAACAAGGGTGGATACTAGAGTGTGAAGAGGGTTACCTTTTAAAACATTGGAATATAGAAAGGAAAAAATCTTCATTTTTATTTTCTCATATTCAATGTCTAGTATAGTCAAGTTTGAGTTTCTTGGAAAATCTTTTGACTTTTCCATGAGTGAGTCTTGTTTGCATATGTGTGTCTTTATGCATGTGTGTGTGCATGACTCATAGGATGGTGGAGATCATCATATTGCTAACTCCTCTCTCTCCTTGACATTTTGTGAGCCATGATCAATTGCTTAACTGATGGTAAATGTTCCATGCAAGCCGTTCTCATCACATAGAACCAAAAAAAATCCATACATGCATTGATGGATTGCCTAACCAATTTTTAATGAGCAATGAAATCATACCTCTAAATGATTCTTGATTATGATATAAAGTCAAATCGTACAACCCATAATAATGGGCACAATCCATCTTCATAATTATCTAGATACATGATTTGGGATATATAATTACTTAATGTTACACTTCCATTGTTTGCATATTATAAAGTGAATGCTCTTACACTTCCACTATCAATGAAGATGAGCTCTCTCTTTTCGGTAGATGCTTGAGTAGCACCTATCAACACACTTTCAAATTCCTTGTTTTCAGTGGATCGTTTCATGAATGATGTCCATGTCTTAGAATGTATCAATGATTCCCTGTTCTCAATTGAGTCATTTAAGTTAGATTCTCAATGCAACAATGCTCAATCCAATCCATCTATTGAACTCTATCCATCTTTTGATCTCTCTTCATATTCAAGTGCATGTGGAGTAAAGAATGTTAGCAAAGAGAGAGAGTATACAAAGCATGTGGCATTTTAAGCAAAGGCCTCGTGAAGTAAGTAAAAAAAGATTTCAATTCCTTACTTCAAATAGACAAATTGCATTGGACATTGTGAAGCATTGTTGTGGTTTCAAATGTTTGTATAAATTAGGAATGAAGAAACTAAAGCAGCTAAGAGATAAATTCTTCCATTTAGATAGTGAAAGTCAAGATTTATACCTTGTTTCTCACATGCAAATGATTGAGGATAACATGTCAGTAACACATGTTGCTTTTGAATATTACTTTAGTCAAGGGATTCGATGTTGTAGGGCTGCATGTAAAATTGCGATGGGCGTGGGGAATTGTAGAATGCATAAGATTTAGCAAAGGCTTATATGTAGAGATGTCATTTTTTATACATATCAGGGAGTTGGGAGCAAAGGTTCTATTGGTCATCATGCAATGAGTTGGATGATGAACTATTTTAGTTTGCATTGTGAAGTTATGCCTACAACTAGAAGGTTATACTTGTTAGATAACTTTACTAATCGAGAAGTATTTCAAGTTTATAAAGAAGAAATGGAAAGTAAAAATGAGAATTATGTCTTGTATCGACATTTTACTCGATTATGAAAGAAGAGTTTAACAATGTGAGTATTCCTTGTAAAGCTAGAATGGGTGAATGCTGAGATTGTGCCACTTTGAAAAACATGGCAAAGGGGGCCACAACACCACAAGAAAAAGATAATTTTAAAAGTCCTCTAAAGAACCATCATGAGACTCAAGCTTTAAAAAGAAAGAAACCAATTCATCATCAAAGTGAAGCACTCAGAAATCCAAAGCATTTTATTTGTTTGTTGATTGATGTTATGGATCAAAAGAAAACATGTCTGCCTCATTTTGCTCACATTCCTAAGGACATTGGAGATGAAGTCCTTGTGCAAATGCATTTGGTTGGTGCTTTAGTATACAATGGAACTGTAAAGTTGAAGGTTTTCTTCACATATTCCAATGTGCATAATGATCCAAAACTTACAGTTATTGTGATTCATAAAGTTTTGCAATCATGGGAGGGTGTTTTGCCATCAAATCTCTATTTGCAGCTTGATAACACTCCAAGAGAGAATAAAAATTCTACAGTCTTTGGATATTTATGCATGTTGTTGATAAACAAGTGTTTTAGAAGGTTAAGGTCAGTTTCCTTTTGGTTGGGCACACTCATGATCACATTCAAATTTTCAATACCTTCTCTAAGAGGCTGGCATGCCATAATGCTTTTACTCTTCCAATATTATATATGTGGATTTCTGAAGCATATACTCTAAAGCCTGAAGTTCAACACCTTACACAGATTTATGACTCTAGGTAGTTTTGCTTAGTAGATATTGATAACAATACTAAGGTTTTGGCTCCGTTGCACAACATTAGTTTCAACCATGTATTCTTGATGAGGATGCTTAATCACATTACTCTTTTATTTGCAAAGCAATATTCATGTTCCCCAAGGTGGAAGCCTATAGATGGATGCATATTTTTATTGCATGTGCCTAACTTGTATGTGGATGGTGTAGAACAAACACCACTTTTACTATGGAAAGATGTGGAAATATGGTTGAGCAAAGTAAAAGTTGGATGCATGTACTTATGGAGAAGAAGAGATCGATTGAGCGTGCAAAAAAATATGTTGGAGATCAAGATGTATCTTGGTGGGATGAGTTTTTTGTTGGAGTTAGACGTCTGCAAAAGCACGCAAATGACACAAGGAAGAAGAAGAAGAAGAAGCTTGGAGCACAACACACAATACTGAATGTATTACTTCTAGAATGTGCAAAGATAAGTAGCCCGTTAGGGCATTAGGCATATATACAAGCCAGGGGGAAAAAACCTCCTAAAGAGGGAAAAACGTGCCTCGGTGGTCCTAGAGTGTTCACACACATCACTACCTAAATATATCAACAAATCCCCCTTGGGAGTGATGCGGTGACCAAGGAGTTGGCACTCATGTATAAGGAAGTGCCAAGCTATGTTGAATCAATCCATCAAAGGAAGTAAGCCCAAAGCTTTGCAGAAAGCTTCAAATTTCTCCCTAGGCAGAGCCTTCGTGAAAAGGTCTGCAATGTTCTCCTACGTGAAGAATCAATCGTAAACCTATCTCCATAGGAGTGGCAATAGGCTTATAGCCTTCAAGGCCAAAACGTTGCAATAATGTGTCAATATATTTTGTTTGACACAAAGCCATTCCACCATCAACTTGCATAAACTAAATGCCCAAATAGTGATGCAAATGCCCCAAATCAGACATCTCAAATGAGGCATGCAAATCAGCCTTAAAACTAGCAATATGTGTGTCATGATGACCAGTGAGCCGCATGTCATCAACATATACCACAATGATCAGAAGCACATCATTAGCACGCTTAACATATAAGGTGCTTTCAGTCGGACTGTTCTCAAAACCATGTGCAATTAGATATGCATGTATCTTTTCATACCAAGCACATGGTGCTTGCTTTAAACCATATAATGCCTTCTTTAACCTGCACACCTTGTTTTCATGCCCTTTTTGCACAAATCCATGGGGCTGAAAAACATAGACTTCTTCATGCAAGTCACCATTCATAAATGTTGTTTTAATGTCAAACTAATGTACATTCCAACCATGATGAGCTGCAAGTGCATAGATGCTACAAATAGTAGTCATTCGGCAAGTAGGAGCAAAGGTTTCATCAAAATCAATGCCTCTTTCCTACGCATAACCCTTTGCAACAAGCCTAGCCTTATACCTATCAGTTGTTCCATCAGGTTTATGCTTCAGCTTGTATATCCACTTTGTGCCAATGGCCTTCTTGCTAGGAGGCAAGTCACATAAGGACGAGGTACCACTCTTCATTATAGCATCATATTCAGATTGCATAGAAGCCATCCAATTTTTTTAATTTTGTGCTTCTTCAAATGAGACAGACTCATTCTCATCACAGAGACTAGAAGCATCCATAGCATAGCAATTTGATACAAAAGAGGCACTATGAGAGCCTGATCGAGTGTTGTTATGCAAAGTCTACACCAGCCATTTTGGCATAGTTTTTGTCTGCTCAATATCGGCTCCCTCATCAACAAATCATGTAAATTTGCATCAGAAATGGAATGATCTACATCATCATATGAAATCTACAAAGGTTGAGAAGTTTCCTCATTAGGACCAACACTAGACTATCCACTTGTAAAAAGAGGCAGCAAAGTATCATACATGTCTTTGGAGCTAATATATGTCTCCTTAGTACATGAAAGTAAGGGTTGAATAGCGTCTTCCACAAAAACAACATCACGGCTAACCAGAATGCATTTAGTTTGTGGATGATACAGACGATAGCCTTTGCTTTCAGAACTGTAACCAACAAAAATACATTTTACTGCTTTATCATCCAATTTTTTGCAATGTTGTTCATGCACTAATGCATATACCAAACAACCAAAAACATGCAAATGAGCAACAGATGGCTTGTGACCATGCGAAGCCTCATATGGAGTGATAGACTGCAACACTTTAGTGGGACACCTGTTAAGTACATATGCTGCACACATGACAACCTTAAGCCAGAAAGTATGTGGTAAAGCCTGACTGTTGACCATACATGTCGGCATCTCCATGAGTGACCTGTTATTCCATTCAGCAACTCCATTCTATTGAGGTGCATACGACATTGTACACTGATGTTTTATCCCATGTTCAACCAGAAATGCATTAAAGTCAGAAGACATATATACCCCCCTCAATCACAACGGAGGGTGCCCGTTTTACATGCTAACAAATTTTCAGCCACAACCAGAAACTGTTTGAAGCACATAAAGACTTTTAACTTTGCTTTCAATGGATATACCCATGCATGCCTGGAAAAATCATCGATGAAAGTCATCACGACGTAAATATTGTTTCCAAAAGAAGGTGTCTGCATAGGACCACAAACATCACTATGTACAAGCTACAATTTCTGAGTAGCCCAAATTGAACCATGTTTTGTAAAGGAGGAACGCTGCATTTTGCCCAAAATATAGCCTTCACAAACATGTTTTTGGAGTGCCTCAATTTTGGGCAAAGAGGACACCATTTTAGACTTTTGCAGGCATAGCAAACTAGCAAAATTTAGATGACCAAAACATGCATGCCAAAGCTTTGCATCTGACATAGCCTGAGAATCATGTATTGCACATGCCAAATCAATTACAGATCTTTCATAGTTTATGATCTTATACAACCCACGACATAAGATACCAAAATCAATAATGATGTCGCCATTTGACAGATCATGAACTGTACATCTGTGATCAACAAATTTCACAGCCAAGCCAATCTTGGCTAATGCAAAATCTGATAATAGATTTTTCTTGATCCCTCGCACAAACAAAGCATCTGACAAAGTGAAAGAACTACCATCATCAGTAGTCAAAATGATCTTACCAACTCCCATAACAGGATAGGAGGAGTTTTTGGTGCATGTAATAGTATTCCCTATAGGGGCAGGCTCAAGTGAAGAGAAGAAACTACACTATGAGGTAATATGTTTGGTCACCACACTATCAAAGTACCAAACATCTGAGGCTACTGCAGACATGCACTGCTCATGAGAAGCTGGGTCAAAATTGCAAATAGTAGTAAATGCCCATTCTTCATCCTGCACAAGATTAGCAGACTCTGTTTTTGATGTAGAGGTCTCTGCAACAACCATTCAAGCCTCTTTCTTCTTTGCCTCTTTAGCAACCAGTTTTGGACAGCTCTTAATGACATGATCATTTGCTTTACAGTATTTGCAAAATAATTTTTGCTTTTCTAATTTCTTCTCATCTTTGTCTTCCTTCTTCGAATGTGTAGCATTTGCAAATTTATGCTTACTAGTAGAAGAGCTCCATTTTCCTTTGCCCTTCTGACTAGCCAGGAAATCTTGATCTACAACATGCATAATAGACATGTTCTACCTAGACTGATCTTCTTGCAACAGAACAGAGACTAACTCCTGAAATGACAAGGCATTTGGATTGCCTTTCATCATCAAATGAAGAGTAGAAGAAAAACTCTAATACGAGTCAAGAACACCATTCATAATGGTTTGCACAAGTGAGCTATTTGGTATAACTTCTTCAACATAAATCAACTGTTCTTTCAAATCCTTGACTTTGTGAGAAAATTGTCCATAGAATCACCTTCATTCATGTGCTCACTCTCCATTTGTTTTTGGAGGTAAGCAACATGAGCCTCATTCCTAGCCTGGTACAATGTGAAAAGTGTATCCCAAGCATCCTTAGTTGTTCTGCAAGAGCGAATGTGAGGAATAATGGCACGTTTGACAAACAAAGCTATCAATGCATGTGCTTGAGCATCTCTGCCATCCCAACAAATTTGCTCTGTAGTAGGTGCAATAGAAACAACAACACGAACAAGAATCTATAGACTATCATCATCTTTGACACCATCCCCATCAGCTCCAACGCTTGTATTTGTAGTACCTATATTTGCAAGTGTAACAGGATGTCTTTCAACACCTTGCACAATATTCCATATTCCTTTTGTGACCAATACATGATGCATCATATAAGCCCACAATGGGTAATTCGTACCATCCAACTTATCCTCAACAGCCAACATACAAAATACATCACTGCCTTTAGCCATGGCCATTGACTAAGATACCTTGATGCAGAAAAATGATTGTATATGAAAAAGTTGAACAAAACTACCCAAATGAGTTATGCTAGACATGTAGCAGACTTTGAGATGCTTATATTAGCGAACCAAAGCTGGTATATATCTTTGGCACAAAAAGACAAAATAGCCTGAATCACTGTCGAAGATCCTGTATGAAGACATGTTTAATCTTTATTTTTTATATAATATTTTTTATCACTTCTATATTTCTTATATAGATTCAGAAGATATCAATGTTAAATAGATCCAAATTTTAGGCACATTTTTACCTCCTAAATTTTCAAAAAATGTCAAAAAATTGCATGTTTTCTCTTGATTTTTGAAATGGATGTATACATGTTAAAGGGTTTTCAAACAGAAGATGTAATTTGCTTGATTTTTGATGAGGGGCTTTTCTTTTTATGACATATTTCTCATTTGTTATGACTCACTGTTACTAATTATCTTGGTCTTCACCAGAGTCGGATCAAAATTTTCTGGACTTTCGCTTGTGCTCTAGATATCAATTGGATGGGCTTAATGTGATCTCTATCACTCCTTTAGGGTATGTGAGATGCCACATTCAGAGGTGTTACTTTCACAAAGGTTGAATTTTTGAGATAGTTCTTAAGTACATGGTCTGCTCCACAACCTTCAAGAAATCCAAATGTAGGTTTTGGTGGACTCTTTTGAGCTTGCATCAAAGGGAAATTGAAAATGAAGTGATCTCCATTGCATTTGAAACATGTGTCCTAGATAAGGAATTCTTTATGGATGATATGTTTGATTGTTGGTTTGGGGTGTTGAATTGGCAAACCAAACTATCGTTTGCTAAAGGTCATTGCACTCATAAGGAATCTACTTTTGATTCCACTGAGTGTTTTTTTAAATTTTATAATCCACTTGATCCTCATAGCATCTTTTTTGTGGAAGTTGTGTATGGTTTCTTTTTTAGGCCTAAGCTCAATGCTTCAAACTCTCTTAGTCGAGAAACTATCCAAAAATTCACTCACAATACCTTTTCATGATGAACGATGTCCCTGGATGTTAGCGTGTGAAATGGTGTGTTTTAGCCCAAATAGCATAGAACAATGTCTTTGATGCGACCTACTCCAGAGACATCACCACATGTAATTTCCTCAAAGTTCCCTTGTTTCTCACTTCTTACAATCCTCTCTAGATCTTCATGCACTCAAGGTATGGTTATAACACTCATCTTCTACATTTAAGTGTTTACAACCTATTTTTCAGCTTTTTGAAAGTAATCTAAGAACTCCATTGCTTCTCACTCTTTGTCTTGCCGTGTGTGCGCATGTGTGTGTATGTGTGTGCATGTTTGTGTGCTTCTCACTCACGCACTTGTGCCTCCACTTGCTCGAGGTCTTCATACCATCCTCACGTCTTCCCTGATTGACATTAAAGGAGGTGCTACTCATCACTGAGCTACACCAAATTTTGGCGCCGTTGCCGGGGATCAAGCTTTGAGGACGAGCGTGTGATGGTAAGACGTAGATTTGAGACGTTGGTGTTGTAGGTAATTTCTTCACTCTTCTTATTTTTCTCTTTCTTTCTTACCTCACCACCATCATCACCATCATGATCATCACCATCTCTCACCTCCATCTCCATCATCGTGAAAATTTTCAGTTTTTGATTATATCACCTTCTCCACCTCATTTCCCTCATTCCACTTGTGAGAGAGAGCGAGAGAGTGATATTGTGTGCATTGTTTTTGCATGCTCTTTGAGCTTTCTTGCAGGTACTGGCAGCATCATCATCTCTAGCACTCCGCGCAGGTACGAAACGTCACAAAACTGTCTCTGTGTCGCAGACCTCTGTCGATCGCGATCGACAAAAAAATCGCCCATTTGGTAAAACAAAGTGCACCACCATAATCCACATGATGAGCACATTCTAAATCACTAAAAACAGTTGAAAAATTCCGTGTTTCTTTGTCAATCGCGATTGACACCGTCGATCGCGATCGACAACCACGATCGACAGACCCTGTCGATCACGACCGACAGACCTGTCGATCGCGACCGACAGACCCCACGACCGATTGACTGCCACGTAGGACCCTGTCAATCGCGATTGATACCGTCGATCGTGATCGACAGCCACGACCGACACCTCTGTCAGTCGCGATTGACACCGTCGATCGCGACCGACTGAATTTCAATGATTGATTGACTTTTTCGCGTAGCCACGTGTCCATCGCGACAGACACAGCCCCGATCGACTGAATTCACAGCGAAAAACCCAGAAAAAGTGTCGATCGCGATTGACACCATCAATCGCGATTGACAGGACCCACGACCGACTCTGTCGATCGCGATTGACACTATCAATCGCGACTGATGTGTCGGTCGCGACCGACAGGCCCCGATGGACACCTCTATCAATCGCGATTGATAGACCTGTCGATCGCGATTGACAGGCTTTTCGGCCAAAAAATTAGGGTTTTTTATTCTAAGCTTTGGGGATAGTTTTTGGGCACATTGGTCTAGCAATTAGTGTGAGGTCCCTACACATGTATTTTTGAGAAAAATCTTGTGGCCTGTTAGCCTGTTTGAACCCTGTTTTAGCACCAAAACCCTGAACTGGCATAACTTTCTCATACGAAATCCAATTGCTGTGATTCTTGTTTTGTAGGAAAGCTCGTGGGGAGTACAACCAAAACTTCCACTGGTTATGGCTAAATTAAGATCAGGATTATTAGATAGGGTATTTTGAAGTTGACCATACCCGGAGGGAACAAAATTCAGGGATCTCTAGAATTGTTTTCCAAAAAAATCCTAGTGCAAATTGGTGTTTGTGTTACATGAATGAAAGTAATTGGTTCTGTCTTTGGAATTTAAGTCTTGAGCTAACTTTGGAACTCTTACATATCTATTGAGAGCATCGACGGGCATTATAAGCAAGAGTAAGTGCAAGCTTGGGAACGCGCTTCCTAGGCACTCAAGGGCAACCAAGAAGGAAACAAAAGGTTGGAAATTCTCAACTCCCTTTGTCAATTCCTAGCTTAGGCTAAGAACGACTAGTGATAGGAGTAGGCCAGGGCGGCGATAGGCATTTATCAAGTTGAAGAACACCTAATACTCAAGTTCAAGCTAACAACATAATCCTTGTACGGTTGAGAACTTTAAAGGAAAAGAACGTAACGTGGAACGATCAACTTCAAGTGCGGAAATACACTCAAGTATACCTGACGACGTGATAACTGACAAGAGTATAAACACAGTAATCACAAAAAAAAAAAAGAATCAAGTAACTGATACAAAAGAACCGAGCAACGAGGTTGTACTTGGGCAAATTTGGGCTATTCAATTAGGCTTATGAACCTTAGATCAGGACGGCATCTAGTAAGGGATAGACAGAGCCTTAGGTCTTCAGAGGCTAGTGTCAATTATACTGCTAGGTCCTGGGCCCAACAGCTGAGTCACCACTCGCAGTACTCTAACTCTGAGACTAGTGAATCAGAGATGTCTCAAGGCATGGACCGACCTACGGGAAGTTCAGGTGTGCCATATCTGTATAGGGTGGAAGGCCCCTACAAGACACAGTTGGAATACATTAGGACCAACCGATTAGGTGCTAGCATCTATGAGGACGGCCTAGGAAGATCCGTGATCCAGATTAAAAACCCTGACCAATCGATTAGACAAGAGCACCCAGCTGTCAAGTTTGAAAACGGAGCATACCTAGACAAGGAAGGGACAATATATGTAGTCACCAGTCACCCAGATAGGACAGATGAATTTGGGAATGTGATCTCATAAGCGGATTTAGGTGACTTGGAGCAAGGAAACATGGGTGTAGAACCTAGAACCCCCCGAGGCAAATCTGTTCTCACTAGGATTATCACACTAGAATGGATTCCTCAGGATAACAAGAGTATAGATCTGCTTTTGAACCGAGAGACTGACGAAGCCTTTTGGAGGTATAAATCTGATCGGCCAATTGATATAGGAACAATCATGATCTATGAGTTTAAAGATCCAGATAGCCCAGGCAGAGTGACCTACCTAGATCATGCTTCAGAAAGGATCTTTGTGGTCATAGAACATGATAGACATGCTTACACTTGGAAGGGTGAATTCGTTTTCCCCCAACCAAGATCGAACGTGTCCTATGGTCACCCTGGAGCTGGAACATCCCAAGCTCAGGGAACTCAAAGAGACAGAAGTAGAGATAGGCCAGAAGTAAGCTTTGCCAACCCAGGGGGCAGAGAAAGAACGAGAATGGAGACAAATAGGGTGGAACCAGAGATACTTAGTGCGCACAGGAATCAAAGAAATGCGGATGAGTTCCCTCTACCACGACCTAGAGAGCACACAAGGACTTTGAGACCTACTCAGCTCGTTAAGTCCATGAAGAACTACTTCGATGGCACTGGAGATCCGTACGATCATGTGGCTGAGTTTAGGAAAGTCTTGAGAGCTGAACAAGTGGAGGATCTATTCACACAGTACAATGCCTTTGGTCTAACCCTTAGGAACACAGCCCTTACGTGGTTTCAACCATTGAATGAGAGGCAGTTCAGGAGCATAGACCAACTCCTAGAGGCTTTCATCACTGAATTCTCTAAAAGTGGCATAAGGCATAATACCTCCTCATTGATACATAGCTTCAAACAGACCCCTCAAGAGACTGTGAGGTTGGCTGGAAGAAGATTTAGGCAATACTTAGAGAGATGCCCTGTCCCTGAGTTACCCACGCCAGCTAAACAAGTGGCTTTGTTCTTGGATGGATTGTTGAGTACCAAATTAAGATCATATGTGTACTTGAAGGACCCTAGGACCATAGAAGAGTGTGTACGCATGTGCATTGACATCGAGGATAACCTAGGGGAGGAGTTAGAGCTTTCCAAGATATACAAAGATTCAGACAGTGCCTCTAGTCTCTCTTCCACGCAATCCACATCAATTGAGGAACTTGCAGAGAAAGTAGCTCAGAAATTAGGTGTCACTAGCAAACAGATCCCAAGAGTTGCCCTTGTGAAAAGATGCTATACTTGTGGAGGTGACCACATGGCTAATGTATGTCCCATTATGGCTCAACCCCAAGTAAATCCTAGTAGCCAGTACTGCACCATAGAACGAAGATACACAAATCACACAGCACAAGACTGCCCATACAATAAGCAAGCGGTTAGGCAAACCTACCCTCAGCCATACCAACAAGGCAGATACCAGAGTCAATACCCACCCCAACAGTATACTAGGCCTCAGCAAAATTACAACCGCAATATCAGGCCCAACTGAGACCCCAGCCAGTGCTAGCACAACAACCACCTGCTCCTACTAATGTGATCCCAGTAAAATATGCAGCGGCAGAAGAGAACCTGAATAGAGCTATAGTCCCTGTAACACCATTGCTTTCTGAAAGTGACCCGAGTGACCATAGCTTTGATTCGACGCATATTGACAGCCCCCAGGCCTACTACATGCAATCTCCAGAACATGGTGAGTCCTATTACAGTGAAGAGCTAAATGAACCTAGTTGGGAGTCAGATTACACAAACATCATGTATGAAAACCCCAACCCTAGACCTCAACCTAGGCAGGTAAGACCCCCATTCCCTAGAGGACCATGCTACAGATGTCAGGGAGATCACCTCATCCGTGATTGCCCCTTACCTCCACCTACGCAACCCCAGTCAGTGACAATTGAAGGCTTTTGCCAAGATTGTGGAAAGGAGCATCTCTTACGAGATTGTCCAAAGAATCCCAACAATATGCCAAAAATCACTCCAATTAACGTTATTGGGTTAGTGGTCGACTCTACAGGAAGTGTAACTTCCACTACACCAGTGCAAGTGGTTACTAGAGCCCAAGCCTTACAGCAGAACCCACGTGTAGGCCAGGAAAAGAACCCAGATGTTAGTGAAACGGAGAGCATGACCAAGAAGAGGACTAGAGTCTGGAGAGATAGTCGTGAAAGAATGAAAAGGCAATGGGCAAAAAAGATGAGTGAACTCGAGGAAAGCCTCAGAGAAACAAAGGCCAGGATAACTGAACTCACATCCCAAACTCCCTCTCACACTACCCCACCACCACCATTCCCATCTCCATCTGACCCGCCACCTTCCAACCCACCTCACACAATCCCACCACCCCCTAGAGTAGGATCAGTCCTAGCAGATCCCACTCCCGAGGACCTAAACATGATGCTTAAGGCATATCAAGCCAGAATCCAAGAAGGGCCAAACGTAACTGATCATGAAAAGTGTTACCCTAGAGCAGAACTAGAGTTAGAATGAACCAAAATTTGTGCCAAAATGGTGGAATTGGCTCAGACCATGTTTGAAGCCAGTCGCCTCTTTAACATCTCTAGTTCAGCTAAGACGCAGTTGCACTTTGAAGGACTGTTAGAAAGAATAGAGAAGCTAATTGCACAATCAGAAAAGGAACCCGCCTCTCAACACAAGGACAAGGCAAGTGAAAGAGCAGATCTTCCTGCCCAGGAAGCCTATGTGCCTAACTCTACGGAGCCAGACACATCATCTTCTATGAATCGGTTCACACCAGAATTCCTACGCGAGATTCAAGAAGACAAATGGGCTAAAGAGAGTGAAGTCCCTCCTCCCATTGAACTTGTGGATGATGCACACAACCAATTTCCACAAGACATCCCATCCATTTATGAGGAGCAGGAGAGCACCCAGTCTCAGGAAAGATTAGACTTTGAGTCTAACTCTCTGCAAGAATTACCCCACTTCACAGGCCCCTGGGAAGTTAAGTCCATGTGCATGAGAGCACCCACAGTCATGGTAAGAAACGAAGACTCGATCATACCTAGGAATACGGAGGTAGTAAAGAATACTAAAGTGCAGTGCAACCTCACCTTAGAAGAGCTACTCAAAGTAAGGCCAGAGCTATGGAAACATGTAGCCAAACAAGTACCAGAGATAACAAAACCTCGTTCCTAGGTAGGATCCCAGAGAACAGTGCCGAAATACCTTTGGACAAGATAGGAGACATGAGTGAGGGCGAAGAGGGAAACACATATCTTCCTATCACCCATCAAGGATACACCACCAAGGCCATTCTAGACTCAGGCGCAGGTGTTGCAATTGCTACCACTTCCCTATGGAAGCGTTGGGGCAAGCCAGCACTCAGGCCCACAAGGATG
This sequence comes from Ceratopteris richardii, assembly GCA_020310875.1. Taxonomy (NCBI): domain Eukaryota; kingdom Viridiplantae; phylum Streptophyta; class Polypodiopsida; order Polypodiales; family Pteridaceae; genus Ceratopteris; species Ceratopteris richardii. The sequence goes on along the minus strand of CM035424.1, from coordinate 167,216,504 downwards.
AAATTGCAAATGGCCGATGGTCACATATAGAGACCCCTAGGGTTGTTAGAAGGAATAACTCTCACCACCTGTGGTGTAGAGTTTGAGCACACATTTGCCATCTGTGATTTCAGCAAGAATCATGCCTATGAGATGATTTTGGGACGACCCTTTATGCGACAGTTGCAAGTGGTACAGGACTGGGGTGGTCTCAAAGATTACTCTCATAGAGATGTCCCTCCTATCCAATGGAATCCCATCCATAGAGCCAAAGATGATACAGAATCGGTGCATTCCATAGGGTCAGGATCCTACCTAGACCAAAGAATGTCAAGGAAGTACAAGCTTTCATGGGGCATTGTGGTTACTACCGACGGTTCATTCATATGTATGTTGTCATTGCAAATCCCATGTATGGACTTTTGACTAACTTTGAGTGGACTGACGAGTGTGAAAATTCCTTCAATGAGCTTAAACGACGATTATGTTCAGCCCCAATCTTGACTACACCAGATTGGAATAAACCCTTTCATGTTCACGTGGATGCATCCAATTACGCTATTGGATGTGTACTCGCACAACCTACTGGTGAAGGTAATATGGATCTTCCAATTGCCTATGCTAGTAGACAATTGAATGCAGCCGAACGAAATTATACCACTACTGAGAGAGAAGGACTAGGCATGGTATATGCGATTAAAAAGTTTAGACATTATTTGCTAGCAAATAAGTTTAAATTTTTTTACTAACCATCAGGCACTGCTATATCTCGTAAACAAGCCATGCAATACAGGAAGATTAGTAAGATGGTTTCTCTTACTAATGGAATATGATTTCGAGGTTGTGGTAAGGAAAGGGAGGACTCACTTGAGAGCAGACCATCTCTCTAGACTCACATCTGGAGAAGCCCCACAAGGAGTGTCAGATGACCTTCCTGATGCTTACTTGTTTAATTTGGAAGTGGTGCCACAGTGGGCTAAGCCACTACTGCCAGTATTGACATACGGGCCTAACCATCCAGTAATAAACACACAGGATAGGGAGGCAGTAAAAGCCCAAAAGTATCACATCATGGTAGGTAGTATGTACAAGCACACGGATCAAGGGATCTTGGCGTGTTGTGTAGAAGAGGATGAGTACGCTAAATGGTTGCAATTAGCACATGTAGGTGCATTAGAGCAACACTACTCAAAGCAACGAACCTTGCAGACACTAAGGAGACTCGGAGTGCATTGGCCGACTATGGAGGCTGATGTCCAAAAGTTGTGCAAGGAATGCCCAATCTGCTACACTAAACCACCTGTGGAACATGCCACTCTTTATCAAGTGTCCATAGTGCCGGATTGGAGTGAACCCCTAGTCTCCTTCCTGCGGATGAAAACATTCCCGCCAGACATGACTCTGGTTAGGAAAAGGAGTTTAGAACAAGAAGCCCAGGATTACTCACTCATTGGTGATAATCTATACAAGCGTGGTAAGGATGGTTACCTGAGACTGTGTGTCCATGAAAGTGAATATCTCAAGATCTTGGAAACTGCTCACCAATGTGTAGCGGGAGGACACTTTGAACCAGATCGGGTGATCAAAGCGATACTATTTGCGGGCTTCTGGTGGCCGGCCCTTCACATGGATGCACATACCTATGTGAAACGGTGTGATGTTTGTCAAAGAACTCAGTATCCTATACGCAAAGATGAGATGCCACTGAAACCTATGATGGGTGGACGTGCATTCTCTAAGTGGGGAATAGACTTTGTAGGTCCTATTAATCCCCCAGCTAAGGGTTCACATGCTGAATACATCATTGTTGCCACAGACTATCTAACGAAATGGGTAGAGGTAAAAGCTACGACAAAGAACGACGCTCAGACAACTGCTAAATTCTTGTTTGAGAATGTATTCACAAGATACGGGCTACCTATAGAGCTAGTAAGTGATAGAGGCACTCACTTCTTGAACGAAGTAATTGAAAATCTACTCCAAGAATTCTTGGTAGTTCATAAGAAGTCTGCCCCCTACCACCCACAAGCTAATGGTCAGGCCGAAAGCACAAACAAGATTCTGTGCAATGTGTTGACCAAACTAGTGAATAATAAACGCTCTGATTGGGACAAACAGCTACACCATGTTGTTTGGGCATACCGAGTCGCCTACAAAACGGTACTCCAAGCCACCCCCTTTCAGATGGTATTTGGCCAAAATGCAGTGCTATCGTTGGACTTCTTAATACCTACACTGAAAGTAGCACAAGAGCACGAATGGACAGGTCATGAACTCTCCTCGAGACTTTTTGACCTTGAACGACTAGGGGAAACAAGACTGAGAGCGGCTGCGGGGATATATGCAGCCAAGAAGCGACAGAAGGCATACTTTGATGCCCACGTTAAGGATAAAGGTTTGAAGGCAGGCAACCTAGTACTAGTATACACTTTGAAACAACATGCAAGGAAGCTAGAAAAGAGAGGCTACGGACCTATGATCATAAATAGGATCTCCACAAGTGGAGGAGTACAACTAGCCACTTTATAGGGTGATGTTCTCCCGAGCTACATTAGCGGATGCAGAGTCAAGTTGTATCAGGAACCTTCCATAGAGGAAATGCTAAGTCGACTCAATACTGCTAAGAAACGCAAAGAAGAAGAAAAGCAAATTCGAGAAGAAGCCCAAGCAAAAGCTTTAGAGCGCATACGGAGAATGAAATTAAGAAGACAAGGCAAGGAGCAACCTAGGCCAGATGCATATGCAGATCAAGGATATCACGTGGCTATGTGTGAAGTTTTAGGTGTCAGCTCCCATAGGATAATTGATCGACGTCCTTTTATAACCTTAGATATAGGACAAGGAAAGGGTGCAAGGACTATAAGAGCCTTGATTGACTCAGGTGCAGCCACTAGTGCTGTTAAATTGTCTTACTGTCAAGAGTCAAAATTAACTGTCAGTCCTATAGAAGCATATCTCATAGGATTGGGAGGTGTGGAAACCCCTTGTATGGGCGAGGTGGAACTTCCCCTCTACATTCAAGATGAAGTAATGACAGTCAAAGTACTAGTGTGTCAAGATGAGGACCTCACTGAGCCTCTTGTCTTGGGCCAGGACTGGATCTATGATCATGCAGTCAACCTAAACCTAAGAAGTGGACTTCTTCAGGTATGGGTAAATCATAGTCCAATTACAGTTGAATTGGAAAATGAGGCACTCAAGGAACTAAATAAGGCATGAACTCCTGGTCCTTCCAGGGGCGCACATGAAGTTGACAATGCTATTCTTATCCAAAACTGTATGATGCAGAAAGAGGCTTGTCTCAACAATGGAGTCAAGGAGAGGACGGCACTCCCTTCTTTCCCAAAAGCCAGAAGGATGCAGCAACCAACGGCAGTTCAAGTACAGAAGGAGCAGAGTACTACCTCTACGGGAGGCCAAAAAAAGGAGCAAAGCAGATTGTTTTAGCCGTTGAAACAAATATGGAGGCGGAAAGGCGAACACCCTGTTGTGACCACGCAAGCCCCACGGCCAAAACCTCTTATTAGTAATCAACAACACGACACTAATAAGAAGTCTTTCATAAATTCTTCTGCGAAAGTAAAGTCTAATTGGGTACCCAAGAAGTCGATGAAGGCCAACCCACAATCACGACAAATCTGGGTGCCTAAGGCTTGCTTGCAGGCTCAAATGGCTACACCAAGGCCACACCCGATACAACATGTTTCACTCACTCGAACATCTGAGGCCCAGTCTTACACATCACACACGGACACATATTCTTCCATGCGCAAAAGTAGAATCACTCGTCAATGGGCCCCTAAAAAGCCTCATTCTCAAGTAGATACTCCTATCAAACCTTCCAGAGTCTCCACAAAATCAAGATCCAAGCCCATCCATTGCATTTGGCAACCTAAAACTTGTAATAAACCCTCGGACCCCAGTTGTAAATCCATGCCCACCTACTAACTACGTCACTCTCACACTACATCATTCCACCTAGCTCCTAGGTCTAACCAATTCCTAACTACACACACAAGCACTGAGCACTTACTAACCCCCTAATCTCTCCCGAACCTCATGTTAATGTTGTAATGGGGGCAAAAACGATTATATCTTGTCCTTGACAATGTTAACACATGTTTCTACATTCTCACAGAATCAGGAGGTAAGAAGTAACATGGCAGATACGGCAGGAACTAGCTCCCAGGCAGGCACCAGCCCCAAAGTAGTGGACATTGAAAGTCTTCCCATTGAGGAGGAATTGAAGGAACACCCGGTGGCATTGAGGGCATTACACGCCATACCAGTTCAGAATCCTCCACAGGGGCACACAATGCCGGTCAGCAAAAACTCACATTGGTTCAGTGATGTGGCAGGACCCCTAGGTGAAGGCACTTATATGTGGGAGGCCGAGATAGAATTCAATGGGCGCTGGGGCACAGATCACTAGGGAATTTGAGAGACTGCAGAATAATGAAGGACCGAAACCTATATGGAAGAAGGCAGGACTCTACGAGTACTTCAAATTCCAATTGCCAAAGCCCGATTTTCTAAGATGCTCTTATTTGATTAGCACCCTTACTCCGAGAAAAGACAAAAAGGGATACAGCTCCTTTGTCCTCCCATCTCTCACACGGGGCAATGAGCTCAAGCGTTTCAGATTAACTATCAACTTGGTAAGGGAAGCTCTAGACATGAAAGGTATGCACATTCCTACGGAGAAAGAGACTATGGTCCCCGACAATATGAAGAAGAGGAATCTGACAAAATTGAAGGACATGGTGGCAATGACACCTACAATTTCCATTCACTTGCGAATGGTCATGCAGCATTTTGCATTTCCCGCTCAAGAGAGGTTCACAATGCCACCTAAAAAGATTTGGTTTAGTCTATACTTGGCCGACGCCTTTGATTTGACAATCAACATGCCCCACTGGATTATCGACCAAATCCACTTGGCTCATCAAAGGTGGTATAAGAAACAAAAATCTGTACTGTATGGATGTTGTGCTCTTACCAGGATTGTGTATAGATGTCTCGCGTATGATGTGCCAGTGCAAAGGGCACTCATTTGGACCAGGGTACAAGAGTTTCAGCATAGATTATCCTCCGTAGGGCCACCCTCCAAGAAAATGAGAGGTGCCGTTCAGATGCCATGTGCACAACCCCGCGGTGCGACATTGACACCAGAGACAACCCCACGACTTCCAAGGCGAGTGCAACCCTTCACTATTAGATTACCAAGACACAGCACTGATGGACCAAATCTAGTGTTTCCACATGTACCAACCGACCTAGAGTTCCCTCACGGATTCACTTTAGAAGACCTAACTGATGAGGAGGTAGCCAGAATCATCGAGGCTGTTAACGCGGAAGTCGAGGCAGAACAAGCTAGTGGACAACAAATTGCTACAGACCAACCCCATCCCAGACAACCAGAGATCGTCGATGTGGAGGGCGAAGAAGCAGGAATATGATCAGGAACATGATGGACAATCCGAGGAAGAAGAGCAAGAATATGATCAGGAAGCTCTGCAGGTACTTGAAGGTGCCCCAGCTTATACGAAGGCATTGAAGAAGCTCTATGATACCATGAACAGAGTGCAAGAGCAACATAGGCTGTCCCTAGCAGCAGGCAAGGCCCTCATGAATCAAATCCTTGAGGAGGAAGGCGTAGACGAGCAATACCGCGCCACTCTTGATATGATTTCTGAGGCTTTGGGAGTACCTGAGACGGTGCATACCGCCCTTGTACAAGCACGAAGAATGGAGCGAAGATACGGCAGACGTCCCCCTCGATCAGGAAAGCAGATGAATGTACTAGTATCAGAACCACAAGGCACATCCACAACCACGGGCACCGCACACACTGTACACGATACTGAGGAAACTCATGTATCAAGTGAACCTACGTCACCCCCTTTGCCACCCCTGCCTCCAACTCCACCACATTCACCTCCCACAACCAGTGTAACCACTACCGTCACCGCCTCCGAGTCCACTACCCATACTGAAGCCCAAACCGTCACACAACCCGCACACCCTATCTCCACTTCTTTTGTCTATACGGCCACTGAAACAGTAGTTCTAACCTCTGCCACAGAAAATCTCAACCCCCCAATCACACTTCCCGGCTGTTTGTATTCACAATTGCACACACCACTATACACTTTCACCACTATCACCGCACCCACAATTCCAATATTCACAATCACTCCCACTACCGCATCCACCGTTGATTTTATGGACATCTTACCCACCTCCGCACCCCTCCCTCCCCCCATACCCCCAACATCTCCCATCCCCCCACCTCCCACATCACCATTTTCCAGCACCGTATCCACACTTCCATTTCCCTTCCCCTTTCCCTTCCCCTCTGCATTCAACACCCTACCCGCATCCACCCCTATCAATAATGTATTTAATAATATGTATCAGTGTATGTCGCAACTGCAACAGCACTACCAACATCTTGATAACCAACATACACGACTCTTTCGAAGCCATGAGGAACTTCAACTCCGATTCATCGATCTCGAAAGGGAAAAGCGGCTACTACAACAACAACATGCCACTTTACAGGAACAACATGAACAGTTAGTAGCCAATCCACCCCAGTGAGATGCAGAGGAAAGACAACATATGGATGAATTGCTACACTCCCGGATAACGGAGAATCTCAAACTTAGACGCAACCTGGCCCTCCTACGAAAACACATGTCTACAGCTCTCGAAGAGAATAAATGGCTGCAGAAACAGAATGAAGAGAACTTGGAAGCAGCCATGGAGGGTTCCCCACAGGAAATCGACCCAGAAAAATTCAAGGCCATTCCCTCAGAGAATATGAAAACTGTGTTAGAAACCCATGCCGACCTCCTGGAGGTCCATGCAGCGTTAGAACGAGAAAGGGATGATCTACTTAAGCAACTGGCAAGTCAGCAGGAGTCACCAAGCCAAGCCACAGCCACAGACGACACATCCGAAGAAGTCACAAAACTCAGAGCAGAACTCGAAGAATTACGCAACAAGGTCATGCAATACGAACGTCAGCCCTCTCCCCTTGTCGAGCCCGAGCCTGAAGATCTAGTACCAATCGAGATAGAGGAAACTTTCGAAGACCCGTATGTTCCCATGCCTGCACCAGGGGGCAAGCAAACAGACGAGGGCATGGACACCATTGAAATAGAGGCTCCTGAATGGAGAAAGTGGCCACGACCCATGATGATAGAGTGGCAGTTCAGATAGCGTCAATCTCACGATTGGAGGAGGTAGTTATAAAATCGGATTACTTTAGAAACCTCTCCCATCATCGGTGGATCGGCACATCTGACGATTTGTATGTTCCTTTCTGTGTCTTAATGGCGGACTACAATGCCGAAATCAAGCAACACACCTCAAAAGAACCAACCTCGGCTACACAATTCGCACCGGAAGACATCCCAGCGAGTGCCAAGCAGGGCAATATTCATCAACCGATGTGGAGGATTCGTCTACTGGAAACCTACCCAGAAATGGTCAGAACATGGAATAACATGCCCTTGTACATCAAATACAACCCATGCTACTGCCCTGTGTTTCGAAGAAGGTCATGGCCGGAATACACAAAAACGGTGCTGACAAACAAAGGATGTGAGAAATGGCTCAATTATGTTTACTTAGCACCACGCAAAGGCCAACCTACCATAGGATACATGATCTCGACGATTCGGCATTGGGGGGTCAGGTTTAAAAATGTGCCAGACGTCATGGCCCAAATGTGCCTTAAAATTTTTGAACTCATGTTGGTCACCTTCAGGACTTTCAAAAATGTCAAGGAACCCCATCTGTCAGCTCTTGGATTTAATGAAGGTAATCAGGACCTCGTCTACAACATGAGTGCAACACCATCTATTAATGTTGTATATGCATGGCACGCGTGCATCAAGTATCTACCAGCCTGCTTCAAACAGACGTTTGAAGAAATGTTCGTCACGGGATTCTAGGAATATCATTCAGAGATATTCATTCCCAGACCATCACATTTATTGCAGTTGTTTGCAGTGGAACAAGCTCTTCATTCAGAAAAGTTACGTATACCACATCCAAAGGTTCCCGGGCCGGTAGATTGGGATGCTACTCATGGACTTGGCCAAAGGGTTGCGGATTGCAGAACATCACTTAGCACAAGACATTGTTGAGTACTACATCCAACGACCCACCCAAAAAGGGTCTGTCAGGGACAACAGACGCGAGAGAGGGGGGGGTGTTGGAACTGAAGGACTCACTAGGCAAGGAAGCTTAAGAAGGGAGTCAGAGAGAAGAGAAAGTACAAGCAGACAGAGCAGTCAACGACGATCTGGCAAGTAGGCCAACATTTTTTCAGGACACTAACGCATATAAAAGAGGTGGACACACAAGGAGAAGCAGCAAGTAGGGAGCTCCAAGAAGTGTATGTCAAATCTTCAGAAGAATCCCCTACAAAAACAGTGATTTTCATCACTAAAAACCATTGTAAATACCATTTCACATTTTTGTAGCTCCATTTTGTGCAAGCCAAGGAGTCCTTGAGCTTGAGGAGCTTTAGAAGTATCTACCTGTCAGTTTTCACATTTTTTAGACTTCGTTTGAACCTCCAAATAGGGTAGAGAACCTAATTTTTAACTAGGCCGGATACTAGGTCTGGACAAGGCCAAAACCTAGTCAAAAACTATAAATAGAGCTAGAGAGCTCATTTTTGAGGTTAGATTGTAATAGTTTTGAACTTGTATGAGCTTTTTGAAAGTAATCTAAGAACTCCATTGCTTCTCACTCTTTGTCTTGCCATGTGTGCGCATGTGTGTGTATGTGTGTGCATGTTTGTGTGCTTCTCACTCACGCACTTGTGCCTCCACTTGCTCGAGGTCTTCATACCATCCTCACGTCTTCCCGGATTGACATTAAAGGAGGTGCTACTCATCACTGAACTACAATATGCTCTTCTAATTGCTCAATTTCAAAAACCAAAGGATGAAGATAAGCTGATTTGAAATGGTCCTTCTAGTGATGAAAAACTTGATTAAGAGTCTTCGTAGTATCTCTTTCAATCTTGTGGGGAACACTACTCCATTTCATATACATTGATGTGCCATGTTGTCTAGGATGGATAGCTTACTAGATAGAGTAACTCGTATGGGAGCTCTATACCCTAGTGTCTATAGCTGTCGCATACATTCAATCTTCCAATATGTTACATAGCGTATTGGGTAAAATTATTGGGCTTTGAGCTATATATACCTTAGTATGATACCCTTGCCTTTGAGCTCCCTACCCTAGTTCAATATAGCTCTCTAATAAATACGATTCACCTTATGTCCAATGAATTTGAGTTGTTGGCCAATAGAGTTGTTGGCCAATAGAGGATACTTAATAGAGTTGTTGACCAATGAATTTTCAATCTAGTTGGATACCCTTTACACTTGTTTAATAATAAAAAAATTGTCTTAAACTTAAAAAAGGGAGGTTTGATCGAAGGTTAGAGCCGCTCCACTTTTTTTTTTCTAGCGACATGCTTAAATTATATTGAAAGAAGAAAAATACAAGAGATTTAAAGAGAGCTATAAAATGGACCCATTGACCCATATGTGGGATCCACTTTGCTTTGAGTTTCTTTTCTTAGGGTGAGTTCACAAAGGATGGCACTCTTTTGTTGAGTCAAAGTGAGTGCCATCCTCTTCAACTCACATAAAGCGGTAGTCTTCTTTAAAACTATGTGTATGTAGCTAAATTTATTGGATGAGGAGTCTCAAGTGCCAATGAATGTTTAATGTGAGAGAGGTACATATTTGTACCGAGGGGGGGAGTCTCGTCCAAAAGAATGGTGGAGCTGGAACATCTTTCTCTTTTTTTAATGAATGTAATATCGACATGTGGAAGCACAAGTTGTGCCGTCTCTCTGTGTGAACCCATTTTTAGAGTACAAAGATATCACATATCAGAACTACCATCACTTAATGTGAATCCACACTAATGTTTTATTGATTCCTTTTGGTCTCATGTGCCAATAGGGTCTTAGGATGTATGTGTGGTAACACAAAGAGTGGACCTCTCTTCCATTCTAAGGTTGGCTTCACACTATGAAAGAAGAAGAGAAAAGAGTCTTCTTAATATGAATAGGCTCATCACATAAGATTCTTATGCTTCTCATAGTAGAGACAATAAAAAAGGTAACTTGTTAGTGCAAATAAAATGAAAGTGATTTTTGCTTGCCACTCACCCCTCTTAAATAGTTCTTTCACCTTTTCCACATTAGGTTTTGGTTTTTTAAAAGGCTGTTCAATCTTTGCGATCTACTCTTCAACATCTACTACCATAGAAAGCGTGAAGACATGCTAAGGTAGAAACTGAGAAGAGACATCCCTAAGACGAGGTGAGAGGACTAGTTTGAATTGGATAGCTAGAAGGCTTAGTTCGAATTAGAATGGCTGAAGGCCCAATGATCCCCTCAAAGAGCTGTATTAAACATCTCACTCCACAAGTGAAGAGTGTCCCTATGCAGCCCACAGGGGTTGAATCCCTATCCCTAACCTAACCTAAGAGGCAAGGGCCCAACTAGACGAGCTACCCCTCAGGTTTTTAACCTAACCTAAGAGGGAAGGGCCCCAATTAGACGAGCTACCCTTCAGATTTTAATTCATTTTTTTATTTCTCCACCAATCAATGTTCACATAAAATGATGGATTTCTTTTTTTTTTCTTCAACTGTCTCTGTCGGACAAAAGTTACTGCTTAGCATTGACAACAACCCTAGAGAAAGCATTACCAAAAAGGGTGCTAACATACTTGATGAATCTCCTTCCCAGCCCTAAGTCATGGAGAGAGTGCAAGATGAAGTCCCAATTAATCCTGTCATAAGCTTTGTCAAAATCAATTTTAAGAAAGTAGAAGTCCTGACCAGAGTCCCTAGCATAATCCATGCCTTCCCAAAGGGAGATGATAGCATCTAATATGAATCTACCCTTGATAAAACCTTTTTCCTCAGGGAGAATGAATTGAGACATGATGGGGCTGAGCCTCCTAGCAAGAGTGGAAGCAAAAAATTTTATAGATAGTGTTCAAGCAGGTAATAGGCCTCCAATTATTAAGGTCTTCTTTGGGCCCCCTCTTATGAATAAGCCTAATGACCCCAATGTTAATATTGCAAGGGAGAAATCCTTTACTAACCACTTCCTCCCATATCAGGAGAATGTAAGGAGTGAGAAAATCTTTTAATATGATGAAAAATTCATTTGGCAAGCCATCAATTCCAGGAGACTTATAGAGTTTCAAATTATTGATGGTTTCTTTGATCTCACCAGTAGTGAGGGGCAGGTCCAGAAGGGGAACTAGGCTCTGAGGAATCATTTTTTTCCTTTTAATGGCAATGGTGGCTCTAGCCCTCTGGATGTCCTCCCCCCACTTGGGAGACACAGAGAAAACATCCATAAAGAAGCACTTGGCCTCCTGAAGAGTCTCCTTAGTATTAGTGGTGAATCCACCTTCTTTTTTCTTTAGTTGAGGGATAAAATCCTTAATTTTCCTTTTTTTCATGAGAGAAAACATATGCTTGTTATTCCTGTCCATGTTCTCACTCCAAAATTCTTGAGATATAGCAAGGGAGTTTCTAGCTTCCAGATATCTTTCCTTACTCAACCTCAGAGAGCAATTCATATACTCCTGAGAGTTAACCGCAAGGGACTTAAGCTGATCCATAAGCGAGTTCCTCCTTTGAGCCCTCAAATCCAAGGCAAGCTTCCTATGCATGGTGAATAGCTTTTGAATGTCACAGACAGACCGATCCCAAGCCATAGTAGGCGACCTAGCCTTAGCAAAGTGGAAGAAGATAATCTCCTTGGTACGAGAAATAATGCTAGGCAACTTGAGTAAACTATAATCAATGTGAGGCCACCCGGACCTGTACTTAGGACTACCTTGCTTAAAGGACATAACTAAGGGTTTATGGTCAGAGATAAGCAGGGAATGGTCAATTTTACAGCTAATTTCCCAACATCCTTGAATAATATCAGTGGAAGCGTAACACCTATCCAGCCTAGCAGCCCTATAACTGATACCCGCTTGCTTGTTAGTCCAGGAAAATCCCGAATTGCTAGACATGTTAGACAGATCCTGGAGACTGCTCAATCTAGACCAAGATATTTTTCAGTACCATAGATACAGTTACCTTTTCTTTCCCATCTGTCACAGAGATTAGTAACCATATTGAAGTCCCCAATCAAAATAACAGGCCCAGTAATATTACATAACTCATCCCAACAAGATTTTCTATCATTACAATTGTTAGAAGCATAGATAGAAACAACAGTACAATTATAAGGAGCCCCAAACTTAGCCGCACACCAGTGGTGAGAATTACTGACAATAACATCCTGACAAGAACTAGTGATAGAATTAGAAATTCCGATCACAACACCTGCACCTTTACCACTAGAGTGGTTGGTGTAGCTCCACGAGAAGTTAGAAGCCACAATGTTGAGGTGCCTTTGGAGAGTATCCCCCCCAATCTTGACTTCCTGCAAACAAAGAATTTCAGGCATCTTTGGAAGCTATTTTAACCAACAGTTAACCATTTTGGGTCTGACCACATCAGTCAGCCCTTTAACATTAATAGAAAGGATGTTCAAATCAAACATGAGGAAGAAACATCTATTTACGACTATTTTTAGTCGGCTTCGGAACAGATGTGGACAATCTGACAGTGTCCTTCCTTTTGGATTTATGAGCTTTAGAGTGTACATTAGTGAATTCCACATCTTGGGACATAGGAACAATGTCACAATGCTCACCTTCCCCATCCATACACTCAATATCATCATGGTCCATGGCTTCAAGTTCCTGACAAAAACCTTCCAGAGAAGAAGGGGGGACGTCTTTTGCCTGTTGAGAGAAGCACAGGTTATTTTTGAGGTTGAATGTGTCTTGCACCACTTTGTTCTTCCTGCCAACTGTTTTCCAATTTTGTTCAGCGACCTTGTCACTATTGGTTTCCTGAATGACCTTTTTTACACCTGCGACAAAGTGGTTAGGATCGACATTTTCATCCTGTTCATAAACATTAGGTGAAGCATTAGGTTTAACATTATCCTCAAAAGGGTTGGAAATATCCTTTGAAAGTATCTCATAGAAATTATCAGATTTGAAACTCTTTTTCTTGGGTTTTTGACCCTGATTCTTACCCTTAAAGCTAGGACTACTGTTGTTCATAGTTTGGGCTTCAGGTTTATCATGACTACTAGCATCAGTCGATTTTTGGAGTAAGGGACAATCACGAATTAGATGCCCTTGTTTGTAGCAATTGTAGCCCGGCATTTGGGAGATTACGGTAAAGAATCTTTTGAGTGTGAAGCTTGCGGCCTTGGGAGTCTTTAATCACAATTTGGGATTTAATCTCTTTGGACACATCAACTTCTATTAAGACCTGAGGATCCCATTTGGTATTGATAATACTGTTTCTGGACTTTTGCCCTAGGACTCTTCCCACCATGTTTCCCAATTGTTCAATCCAAGGATAATAGTCAATGGGCAACTCAGGGAATTCAACCCAAACAGGAATCTAAGTAGGCTTTGTGCCCTTCGGGTTAAACCCTAAATGCCATTTGAAGAAAGAAATCGGGGTGTTACGAATAAGCCATTGGGCTTCACTAATCACATGCAGAGCGTTGTTTGCCTCCTCAAAGAAAAACAGGTAAAAGTTGTTAGGACAGTATTGAATATGCTTGACTAACAGCCCCCTAGCTTCCCATTGAGACTTTATCCAAGCTTTTAACACCTCGTGAGGAGGACGAGGACCGTGGCACAGACCGATAACAACCCTTCCAGACAAGTGTTCATACCAGTTATCAAGCACTGAACGATCGATAATAAACGTTTCTTCCTCCTCTTCACTTTCTATATCGTCTAGAATCAACATGTGAGGGCCCTCGATGCAAACATTTTTCCCCTTTTCTAGAGCAATGTCGTTACATTTCGTGCTGGAATCGAAGGCAAAATCGACAGCGGAAGGAAGGGGATTACGTGACTGCTTGGTGGTTTCAACGTATGATCTCTGAGGAGAGCGACAACCGGGGGAGGCGTGATCAAAACTGTTCAAAGTAGCTGAGTTTACCTGAAGAACTTCGCTCGACGAGCATGGTTTATTCGTAGCTCTACCTGCAACATCAGCTTGTTGAGGGGCTTCAAGGACTGAAATGCCATTGCGCAGGGCTTCAAACAACGCCATGCGAAGACCAGTAGGAGCCTTGCAACACAGGATGGCCTCCCACCTCCCACCCACGCGGGGGGAGAGGGCGAGGAATAGAGAGCTCCCTCCCAACAAGGGGAGGGGGCGCGAGTAGAAAGCAAGAAAAACCCTTAAAGCGCCATTAATTCTTCATGCAGGAAGGACAGAGCACGTTCTCGTCTCCCCTGTTGGGAGTCCTCTGGTGTGCAAATTCTGGAATGCTTGGTTCAAGGCTAAAGCCTTATTCATCCCTCCTGCCAAATGGATCTCTGTTTCTGACTTCTTCTTGCAGGAATCCCCTTGGTTGGGTTGGCTGGCTCACTGGAACAATGGGAACATCTCTATCAAAGAGCATAAGTGTCACAGGCTTTCCTTCAAATCCTGGAATGACTTTATGTGTAATGGGAGAGTGCTGAATGACCATGCCATTGTCAATAGGAATAACACTTCCCTTGCTTGTTTATAGGTGCTGCTGTCCCACAAGAGAATGCTGGAATCTCAACTGAACCAGTGCTTCTGGAAGGAAGTCAAGCTTTTCGATGTGGCAACCCTCATTTATAAGAACTTCAAAAAAAGCAATGCTTCAATGTAGGGCATCACCCTTCAGCTGAACAGGAAATGGAGTCTCGTTGGTCCCCAACCCAATGGATGTATAGATTTAAATCTCTGTGGGCTTACCCTGATAGCACCAAACAGTCCTTTCTACAGTGGCTGATCATCCACCAAGGGCTGTGGGTGGGCCCCAGAGTCAGGAAAATATTTGTTGATGGTGGCAAGTGTGCATTCTGTGGCAGGGTGGAGGATGTTTACCACCTCTTTTTGAATGTGCTCATGCCAAACCTTTCTGGGAACCTGTTAATAATTTTCTTCAGAAATCTAATGCTCCCAAATTACAGAAATTGGATGCTCTGATTGGCATGAGTCAGAAAAATATTTGTTGATGGTGGCAAGTGTGCATTCTGTGGCATGGTGGAGGATGTTTACCACCTCTTTTTTGAATGTGCTCATGCCAAACCTTTCTGGGAACCTGTTAATAATTTTCTTCAGAAATCTAATGCTCCCAAATTACAGAAATTGGATGCTCTGATTGGCTGTTGCAAGAATATGGACCTCCTGTTGTGGAATTCTTGGAGAGGGCACATCCTGTGGGCCATCTGGATGAGTAGAAATAACCAGGTCTTTGGGCAAGTCAGAAGGAACTTCCTTACTCCTCTTCATTTTACTCTTGGCAAGGTTTCCAATAAGCTCGTCAAATGTATTTCCAAGCCTAGTCTCTCCCCACAGGAATTTCATTGTATTTTTATTGAGCACAAATACACGAGATGGAAAGTGAAAGTATGGAGTATGGAGATCGAAGTTTTTCGTATCGAATGAGGAGGGCGGCAACAATTTGAATTCGAAATGAGCCTCATGGGAAGCTATTTATGCGCCCCATCTCCCCTATTCATGTCGCAGCGTTGATCTCTTTCTGTGTCGGTGTCTGTGTTTTCCCGTTTGTGATCTCTTCCTCTCAGTTGCGATGGCCCGCACGAAGCAGACCGCTAGGAAGTCCACAGGTGGGAAGGCTCCCCGGAAGCAGCTCGCCACCAAGGCTGCACGGAAATCTGCCCCTGCGACCGGCGGTGTAAAGAAGCCTCATCGTTTCCGTCCTGGGACCGTTGCTCTTCGCGAGATCCGTAAGTACCAGAAGAGCACGGAACTCCTTATAAGGAAATTGCCGTTTCAGAGGCTTGTGCGGGAGATCGCTCAAGATTTCAAGACGGATCTGCGTTTCCAGAGCTCTGCCGTCCTTGCTCTCCAGGAGGCGTCAGAAGCATACCTCGTTGGGCTTTTCGAGGATACCAATCTTTGCGCTATTCACGCCAAGCGCGTAACCATCATGCCTAAGGATATCCAGCTTGCGCGCAGGATCCGTGGGGAGAGAGCTTAGATCAATCAACTGTCTTCCGTTTAATCGCACATGTCTTCTGGATTTTGCAGCAATGGTGTATTTTTACACCTCCCGTCTCATGATGGTTATCGACCAGTGCTTACTGGAGCTTTCGGTAATCCTAGTTAGATAGGACTTCATTAACGTAGTTGTAGTTGCCTTGTCCTTGCGAAAGTGCTGGCACACTACATGTCTTGCATTTAGCCGTGCAGGATGCGAACTCGCTGGTAAAAAGCACTTGATAATGAGGTATTGCTGAATCTCTTGGTGTTTATCTATGTACTTATTTGCCTGCTCAAAATGGCGTATGCGTTACTGTGCAGGTATGGTAAGGGTAACAACTACCCTCACTGTCAATGTGCTATTTGTTTAAGATTGCTGTTTTCTTGTTGAGTGGAGGAAGTTCGACCCAAGCCTTCTCTTTTTGTTAGACTTAAATAGAGTAATAATCAACTGTACAGTGAATGTCACGAGGGTCTGAACCGCGGTTAGAGTAGACCATTCGCACAATTAGTCGTGACTCGTCACTGTAGCATTCTTGAGTTTATGGACTGGAGAGATGCAAACGTCTGCTCAATGAGAGTGCTCATGCCCACTGAAAGATAACGATCACAAGTAGAAATTCTTGATTGTTTCTATTGCTTAGCAGGACTTTTGAGTTCGTTAAGTTTGTCAGACTTCTTCTCAGACCCATCGAAAGACAGGACTAACGATCACGACGACGATTAAAAGCTTATTATGTTTCTATTGCTAATCTAGTCACAATAGTATGGGAAGTAATGGTCATTGTCTATCAGAGAACAATGAAAGTTTCTTGATTCGATTATTAGGACGTTCTTGATTTTTACAACCTTGAGAAAAGGACGAACATATCCTAATCAATCTAGTGGTCCCTCAAGAAAATGACGAAAAGGTTTGTCAAATTTTTGTACATCTCTTCAATTCTCTTTTATCTTTTTCATCGTTATTTGTTTTAGAGCGCATTTGTCAAAATATAGTGACTTTTTGCTTGCGCAATTAAAAGAATCACATCACTTTTAGATTTAGGCATTGTGAGTTTGTGTAGCCATATGTTCATAAAGTTTTGATTCTTTAGGCTTAGAAGTTGTTGAGTTTTTGATATTTGAAATACGTGACTCCTTACATAGAAGAAAATTTGAATTCATACTTAAAAATCATCATGAGAAAATGACGGTGCAAAGGAAAATTCATACTCTTCAAAGGTGGGAGAATTTGTGATTTTGTGTGATTATGTCATTGATTATGTTTGCATATGTGCATCTATAAGATTCAATGATAGTGGTATTAGAGATTACATCTAACTACGGAGGTGTATTTCTTGATGTTTGTGATTTAGTACTTGTTTTGGTTTGTTTACCTATTTGATTCATGTTTGTATTTTTCAGTCCACTTTTTTGTTTGGATTGGTATTTTTGAAATTTGCCGCTATATACTATCTGTACCCTTTTTTTTATTTCAATAAAATTTGTGAGCATATAGTAGACATAGAGAGCTAACTTTATCAAGTTGAATAATTGAAAATGATGCACCAAGCTTAGAGAAATCATCTCTACAATCTAGTTGAGAAAATTGAAAGATATGACAATGAATAGTACACTTCATAAGATCATGAAAATATTAGCTTAAATGATCATGAAAATGAAAGTGTATTGATTCTAAAATACTATGGATTTATTGATACATATGTGTGCCTTGAAACCACACCTTCATATGGCAAAAAGCTTAGCTTATGGAGGTCTTCTAAAATGCAACTAGAAGGCCATGTATTTATAGTGATCTTTGGAGCCAAGATTTGAATTTGAATCTTCCTATAATCACTCTCCAATCTTTTAGTGATTGATTCTCCTACTCACCTAATAAAAATTAGTATCTTTTCTTTCCTTTCCTTTACTTTTATGTTAAGTAAAGACTCCAAAAAATTACAAGGGATAGTTCACAAGTGAATGCTTTAATTTCCATACATTTTCTTCTCTTTAAAGATTCTCCTATGATCTTGTGAGACTCTAGCCAATACTTAGGCTTGTCATAGACTTGCTCCAATAGCTCCCCCAAGCCAAGTATGCTTGAGGTTTTCAATCTTCCAAGAATACTAGCAAACCAATTTGGGCTTTGAATTTGCAAAGCTTTGTACCATCCAATGCTTTGGTCATAATATTTGCACATTGTTGATGAGTAGACACATAATTTAACTGAATTTCCTTGCTCACAATTTTCTCTTACATAGTGATAATGTACTTCAATATGTTTAGTCCCTGCATGAAAAATTGGATTAGCAGCTAAGTGAATGGAGCTCATATTGTCACAAAAAATATTTGGAAACCCAAATTCCAATCCAAGATTTGTGAATAGTGTCTTCATGCACATAGCTTCTTGAGTAGCTATGGCAAGATCTCTGCATTCAACCTTTGTGGAAGAGAGAGCAACTGTGGGTTGCTTCTTGGATGACCATGAAACAAGTTTTGAACGTGCAAAGGTAAGATAACCTAAGATGCTCCTTTTGTCTTCCTTGGATCCAGCACAATCTGCATTAGAGAACAATTTCAAACTTAAATAAGATACATAAGGGTAATATAACCCTTCATTCATGGTTCCTTTGAGATATTTGAGTATCCTCTTGCTTTACCTTTAGACTTCCACATTTTGAGTTTTTCATGCTAAGTTGCTTCATCATCTTTTGAGGTATCTTGCTCTTCAACTTTAGAAGAATTATCCTTAACAAGTTTTGGAAAATCTTCTTCAAGATCATAAGGTAGGTTGACCTTTCTACATGAATCTTCATACCAAGAACTATTCTCATCAAATACATCTCTACTCACCAAGAATCCTTTGGTTGTTGGGTTGCATAATTTGTAGCCCTTTTGATTGTTGTCATATACAATGAATACATACCTTTCTGCTTCGGGATCCATCTTGCCTCTAACCTGTGAAGGAACATGAGCAAAAGCAACACATCCAAAAATCTTACAATGATCCAAGCTTGGTCTTCTTCAATTCCAAGCCTCATATGGTGCCATGCCATTGAAGGTAACTTGTTAATCAAATAAGTGGTCGTGGATACAGCCTCAATCCATAAGTAATTAGGTAAGTGCTTGTCATTTAGCATACATCTTGTAACTTCAACAATTATCCTATTCCTTCTTTCTGCCACTCCATTTTTCTTAGGAGTGTACCTTGTAGTGATCTCTCTTTTGATTCCCCTCTCTTGAAGAAAGGAGTCAAATTCATGGGAGAACTACTCTCCCCCTCCATCTGACCTTAGCCTTTTTAATGTCTTACTTGTTTGATTCTCCACAAGAACCAAATATCTTTTGAAGCATGAAAAGAATTCATCTTTGTGTTTCATAAAATACAACATAGTCCATCTATTGCAATCATCAATGAAGGAGACATAATACCTTGATCTTGATATTGAAGCATCCTTGCCAGGTCCCCAAACATCTTTATGAACCAAATCCAAGAGATCTCCATGCATGTATCCTTTCTTCATGAATGGTAACATGTGAGACTTTCCAAATTGACAAGTTAGGGAGTACAAGTACACTTTGGTCCCTATAAATTTGCTTTAATGATCTTTCACGAATATGTGCTAACCTTTTGTGCCATACTTCCAATTCTGTGAGTGTCTGTCTACCATAATTAAAGAGAGCAATGTTTCTAGTGTCTTGTAAATCAAATGTGAACAATCTACTTGTCTTTTCACCTTTTGCAATTCTCTTGAATCCTTGACTTGGATCTTCAACAAATGCTCCTACTTTTGTGAACCTGACTTGCAACCCTTTCTCTACTATCTGCCCAACACTTATCAAATTCTTTGTAATGGTAGGGACATAGAGTATCTTACTGAGTAAGTTGATGTTTCCATCAGGTGCTTTGACATTTCCTATTTTCTCCACAAGGTGTCTTGTATCATCTCTTGTTTGTACCTCATGCTTGTTCCTTGGATCTTCTAAATCTGATAGGAGGGCCACATTTCCTACCACATGATTGGAACAACCTGAATCTATGTATAAAACATGCTCATTAGATTTACCTTGTGGCATGTCCATATTCATTATTAGCAATGAGTCCTCTTGATTTGAGCCTTCTGTGTAGTTATTGAAGTCTCTTCTTCCCCTATTGCCTCCTTGATAGTTTGAATGGTTGTAATTGTTATGGTTGCCATGGTAATTGTTGAATCTTCCTCTTGAGTAGCCATAACTTTCTCTATTGTAGCCTCTGCCTCTTTGATTCTTGGATTTCCTAAATCAATTTTCAGTTGTATGATAAGTTAATCCACAAATAGAGCATGAATTAGAGTCTTGGGATCTCCCCTTGCCTTGTCTTCCTCCTCTGCCTCTACCTCTACCATGTCTTCCTCTACTTGCATAATTAGCTTGATGTGTACCTGCTTCATCATCACTTTCTTTCCTCTTCCTTTGTTTTCTTTTGACTTGCTTTTATCAGTATAAAAAGCTAAAGATTGATTACCTTTGGAGCTTTCTCCGTTCTTGATAAGGTTGGCCCCTTGAGTAAGTAGTTGTCCTATGAGTGTGTTGAAAACTGGTACATGCATATCCATGTATAGATCCATAGCTGTGGTGAACGCTTCCCACTTGTCATCTGCCTTCAAGCCATTGATGACCTGCCTTACAATTTGTTCTTCATCTATTACCTCTTCAATGCTTCCCAAATGATCTATTATGTCCTTGAGCTTTGTGACAAAATCAATCACATTTTGTTTGGGAGCTTTCTTGAGAGTTGTGAAGTCTAGCCATAGTTGTGGGCTTTGTACTTGAAGAGAAGAAGGCTTCAAGTGCAATACATAGTTCTTGAGATGTTTTACAACTTCTAATGTGAGGCAACAAAAAATCTGAGATAGAATTGAGGAGATAAGCCCTTGCAAGTGCATCCTTGGAGCACCATGTGCTCAATCTTTCTTGCTCTTCTTGTGTTGGTGGACCTTTGTTCCTGAAACTTGGCATAACTTCATCTCTAGCTATATAACCATATAAATTCCTTCTTTGAAGATAAGCTTCCATCCTTAATGACCAGGCTGAGTAGTTACCTCTGTCTAATTTATCAATTGATGAAGGAAATCCATCTGCCATGTTGTTTAACCTTGCTCTGATACCACTATGAAGAGATGGATTTGTAGTTGATGAAGATGAAGTGGTGCTGCAAAAGCTTTGCACTACACTAGCCAAATGAACTTCAGAGATATGTGGCGGGCCCGTTTAGCTTTCCAAAGGATGTATTAGAAACCCTATGTACCTTGGAAGATCACTCTCAAAAAGATGAATCAAAATAGATAAGTTGAAGTAGATTCAAGAGCCAAAAAACTTGCTATTTATGTTCATACACCTGTACAAAGTTTTGAAGAATTCTCTGGCCAGAGTAGCAATTGACTTGATTCCTTTTGAGGAACTCTTACTAGCTTAATAAGCTAACACTAAAGACTTACTTAATAAAAAATGATGGACTACACAAGGAGAAAAGAACTTAGCAAGTCATAGCACCATCCCGATTTTCATGGGTTGTAGCAGTACTCAGACCCGTGAGCAAAAAAATGGCAATATCTCACGATTCAAGAATCCAATGCTTATGAAAATTTGCAACAATATACTAGACAGTATGTGATTCTAGAAAGCTTTGAATCATGGAAAATGGTGAAGTATACACTGATAAACAGATATGAGAAAATGACTATTATGAGAGAGTGATGAAAGAGAAGTAGAAAATGAAATGATACAGTCTACTTCAAATGAACATAGCTAACGATTGGCATCCAGTTGCAATGAAAATTTGTGAGCATATAGTACACATAGAGAGATAAATTTATCAAGTTGAATAATTGGTAATGATCCACCAAGCTCAGAGAAATCATCTCTGCAATCTGACTCAGAAAATTGAGAGATATGGCAGTGAACAATACACTTCACAAGAGCATGAAAATATGAACTCAAATGATCATGAAAATGAAAGTATATTGATTGTAAAATACAATGGAATTACTGATACATATTTGTGCCTTGAAGATACACCTTGATATGGCATAAAGCTCAGCTCATGGAGGTCTTCTAAAATGATTAAATAGTGAAGGACAATTGAGCTACAAGCCCTCCAAAACATGCTCTCCAAAAGAATGAAAAGACATAATCAATGATGTCCCCAAGATTTTCTTGGCAAGGACATCTATCTACCATGAATAAGGAGTGGGGGAATAGGATGGTGGACTGGAATCGGAGTCAATCATTCAAGGGAAGCATAAGTATAAATTTTTAAGGCAATTATTCTAACACACTCCAAGGGAATTTGATAATGATGTCTATGGCAACTATACATGCAAAAAAGACATCATCTAAAATATTTGGCACACCACTCGTCATTATGTGAGGAATACTAGGGTGAAAAGGCAAGGGTAGTGAAGTTTTGAACCTTCAAAAATAAACTCCAAATTCTCAAGAAAAGCAAACCAAATCCTCTCCAAAACCAAAAATAACCAATGCTATCCTGAACAAGGACATCATCGATGCTCATAGGGATATATACTATTTGGAGCAACGAAAATCAAGAATCCACCCATTTCTTTTAAAAAATGGATTATATTGTAGATGTCTTCAGGCTATGTTGAATACCTTGTGCAAATATGAATTATCATATTAAAGTTTTCTTCACCATTCCAAGTGAATGGATTCCTAGTATGGACCGAATGACTTGATGAACTCTAGGTTTAGATGGAGTGTGAACTCATGTAATGGATATGACTCATATTCTTTTAGTGTATTCCTCATTACAGCCCCCAGGGTGGTAAATAGGACACTATATTTTTTTAGCTTTGATCCTTTGATTTTATCCAACAAACTTGAGTCAATAATTTTCTTTTCAAATTCCACACATATCCCTTGGATTAGTTGGTAATTGAGTTCTCCTCCTCGTTAGTCATTGCAATTTTAGCAATGTAAGCTAGGCTTTTAACAATCAACACCTTTGCCTTTATTCTCTCCATTGGTTGTGCTTCTTGTTAACGATTTGGTGGCAATGAGTATGGAGTAGTATCTACTATATCCCTCTCAACTTCTTTTATTATTGAGGTAGGCTCTTGTCGTGCATTGTGTTAGGCCGATGGATGGTTCAAGTATTATTCATAATATTTTTGTAATTTTGTTGATGAAGCATCGTAAAAGGGATGGAACGATGTAACCTTTTGAATGATTAATATGAAAAGGGCTGTGTTCGTGTCACTTAGTAGCAAAGAAGATGCACGAGACATCCTCGTCCGACTGCATGTGGCATCGCGATCAAACCGCTTTGTACTGATTACATTTGGGTTGAAGTTTGACTTGGTGTGATGTTTGTTTGTGTCAATTAAGTATTTGATGTTAATTGAAGTAATTTAATCATACAACAAATTGGGGTTAAAACATTGATAAAAGTTATAGTATTCTGAATGATGTTAATGGACATTGTTGTATAAGTTTATGTGTATCAACTACTGAACATGAAATGGAAATGATAGAAGAGCACCCGTGATTGATGTAGCATCAGAGTTAGTTACGTTTTGGGAATTGAATATGATTGTGTAAACATATCGAGTTCCGTAACATTAGAGATAGTATTCTACGAAGAATGACAGGGACATAAATTATATAAAGGTGTGGGAAAATTACGATAGGGCCTCTGTTTCAATAGACTATGTCCAACCCAAGAACCCTATAAGAGAAATCTCTATTATTCCTATTTTGCTGGAATCAATTCAGTCGGGAATAAAGAGAAAACATTTAACACTAGTTAATAAAGGTAACACTGGTGTTGGCCATGTGCCTTGGAATTTAAGTCAGAAGTGCAAGAATCACCTTGCAAGAATGGTTTCATATGAATCTCTCTAGAGAAGATTTCGTAATCCATGCCGATAACATGTTCCGGTGAAAGTTACCCAAAATATCGGAATGACAGACACCCTTGGAAAGTGAACAAGGCATTTGGGACACCATCACATGGTGACAGTGAAGGCTAGTCATCTGAGGGAGGAGGTGCAACACGAACAAGTGGGCTGGTGCCACCACATTTCCTCATTTCTGAGTTGCAGAGCATACCGAAACTGAGTCCAGTGCGATTAGGTGACGATCCGGTAAGTGGTTCCGGTATTGAGCTCGCTGACAATATGGTACCTTCCAGTGGAGGTTTGGAATTTGCAACAGAATCCAATAGTAGTGGTTTGGTGTTCAGTGACACTTTTGAGTCCGATGAGGATTCAATGGTTGTAGAAGTGACTGGAAATCATAGTGAAGGAACTAATCAACTTGTTGGAATTCTTGAGCAAATTACGGATCCCAACTCTAAACCAAAAGTGTCTATTGAACAACTGGTGCGAGGCAAATTCTCTAATTTGGGGAGTACCCGGTGAGTTTCAATTGTTGATTATTTGTCAAGAGAGTGGGACCCTGCACATTTCTTCAAAATGACATTTCCAAAGGGTTCGTTGCTTAACTGTAACCTAGCAGAATTAGAACATAACAGTGTGTTGCTATCTTTGCAGCAGTCGTCAGATAGTTACATAACATGTCAATCTATAAATACTTTTGAGGCACAACAATTTGAACAACCAATAGATCTCCATCTCGATGATATGGAAGATTATCAACAACAACAACAACAGTAGCAACAACAAAAAAAAAAAAAAAACAACAACAACAACAACAACAATAACAACAGTACCAACAACAACAACAATAATAGGGTGGCCATCGGAGACCCTCTAGTGTGGGGTTCACCTATGCAAAGTTTGGAGGTTTCCCTGATGAAGATCCAAATGCACATGTATGGACTTTTGAGATCAACTATGCAATGCTAAATAACCTAGCAGGCTCAGCATATAAGGCCATCATCTTCCAATCTACCTTAGTCAATGAAGCAACTTAGTGGTTGATGGAGTATGATATTAATCATTTCAAATTTTACGATGATGTGAAGAATACTTTCTTATAGTGCTTCAGGTTATGAAAAATGCGGCAGAGATTTTTGATTACCTACAAAATAATAGACAGACGCCACATCAGAGTGTATAGGAATATGCAACCTTGTTCCGTACCCACTTATGACAATTAGCACCGACTCATGCTAATTTACCGGATGATGTAATAAGCCAATGGTTTATTAATGGTTTGAATCCCCAACTGAAATAGGTAATGATTATTCACTATGTGGGTGGAATGACCCTTGATGTAGTAATAGCTATGGCACTCCAATTAGAACAAAAAATGGGTGTCTTTACAGAAGACCCGGAATGGTTAAATGCTGGGAAAAATAAAAGTGATGATCCGTTAAAATAGGTCTATTGTACTAAATGTAAAAATCTTAGACATGTTGCTAGTAATTGTGCTCTTAATCAGATTTATTGTGAAATCTGTGACACTACTAGCCATGCTACAAAGACTTGCCACTATAATGCCAAGACACAGAATTGACTTACGGAAAAATTGGGGCATCTATGCTTGCACTGTGATGTGGTTAGGGCTGTAGAATGCACCCAATACATTTCAACATTGCATGCAAGAGATATCTGCCCCATATCTCACAAGTTTTATGCATGTATACTTGGATGATTTCTCGTTATCTGGTGATATTACTAATCATTTACAACATCTCAGGTGTTGTTTTCTAAAGTGTAGAGAGTACCAATTATGTTTAAACCCACATAAGTCTATTTTTGTGGTGGCCTGTGGTAAACTTATGGGGCATATAATCTCCAAAGAGGGTATCTAGGTCGATCTTGATAAAGTACGTGTTATTCTTGACACGCTGCCACCCACAACCCCTAAGGAAGTGATGTGTTTCCTAGGATAGATTTGATGGCATGGTTGCCATCTCCGTTGGCTCGCCCATCTGACTACATCTCTTACCTGCCTGACTATAGTCCCACTATGGAAATTTTGCTGGATTGATGGATGATAGCTTAGCTTTGAACGATTGAAAACCTTGCTCACACATGCACCCATTCTTCAGCCACAGATTTGGCAACTATCGTTTCATGTGTTCGTGGATGCATCTGATATCGCCATCGGTAGTGTTCTTATGCAATAGTAGGATAAATGGTATAGATCGGCGTATTATGCAAGCCGTCATCTTAGTTCTATGGAACGTAATTATTCTATCATCGAACGGGAATGTTCAGGCTTAATATATTCTATCAAGAATTTTAGACACTATCTAATCGGTCAGAAATTCACCTTCCATGTCGACCATGTAGCTTTAGTCTACCTTGTCCAACAACAACATTTGGGTGGGTGCTTGGTTTGATGGGTCTTGCTGCTTCAAGAGTTTGACTATGACATGGTCCACTAACCCGACAAGGCCCATACAATTGTCCATTTCCTATCACGATTGGATTTTGGTGAACCACCGGAGGGGATTGATGATTTGTCGCTTGCTATTTATACAACTGCTCTACCAACACAATCTGCTAATCGTCTATCCATGGTTGATTCTTATTATGAAACTCTCATGATTTTCCTGACTACTGGTTGTCCATCGGGGATGGTGTCCAACTTAGCCCGACGAAAACTTACCATTTACAGTCAATGTTTCTGGATCATTGTTGGCCAATTATATTATGTTGATCATTCTGGTATTCTCCTCCATTGTATTCCTCCTGATGAAGTCCCTTCCATGCTGCATATGGCACATTCTATCCCCTCTGGCAGCCATTTTTTGGCGGATCTTACTTCCCAAAAAGTTTTACAGAGTGGTTTATGGTGGCTTACCCTGCAACGTGATGCATATTCTTATGTTAAACACTATAATTCCTTCCAGCAGATGGAATCACCCCTGTAGTGGCATCATTTTCCTCTTCAACCCGTTTTACCCTTGGAACCCTCTTGAAATGGGGACTCAATTTTATTGGACCTATTTCCCCTCTAGCTATTTCCACTAATAACCGTTACATTCTTAATTGTATTGATTATGCTACCCAGTGGGCCGAGACCTAGGCTGTCCAATATGTTACTGCTCAGGTGGTGGTTAAATGCCTAATGCATGATGTTTTCCCTCATTTTGACTTACCATTGGAAATTGTTTCAGATCGGGGAACCCACTTTGTGAATGCCCTCCTACAGGCTCTGACTTAGTCATTTCATATTGTCCATAAGTTCAACACTCCCTATTACCCGTGTGCTAACGAATTGACTAAAAGCACAAATAAAACTTTCCTATTTTGCTGGAATCAATTTAGTTGGGAATAAAGAGAAAATAGTTAACATTAGTTAATAAAGTTAACAATTGGTCATGGCCCTCATGCAACTCTCTTAATTGTGTTTGAAATGTAGCAATGGAGTGTTGGTGCAAGTGCCAAGCCTTCACACTTGGCTAGGCATTAGAAGCATTATGTGCAAATGCTTGAAGACCCATATGAACCATTGCTTATGGTTTTTACCATTAATCTTTGTAAAAGTCATTTAAAATTTGAAAAATCTTGTAAAGCCTACAAACTCGTAGAGATTGTGTGGCTCACACTATAGCCTACACTTCTCACTATCATTGGGCATTATTCTTCATGCCAATGATCATGTACAACATTGTTATATAATACATCTTATCATTGATCATTTATGTTCTTCATCTCTGCCATTGTCACTTAGAACAGTCTACTTGTCTTGCTCATATCTTAGTCATTACTCCACCATTTTCAATGTTCTATGGCTCATTGGAATCAGCTCTAAGTCTACTATAAGCTGAAAAATTTTTAAGGCCAATTCAGCCAATTGGGAGAGAAGAAGCTCAAAGAAGTCACTGGTCTTTCTCTGCACATCTCCTAAAAAGTCGGGGGTAATGCTTTACTTGATAAATTGATTGCTATAGGTATAGTCAATAATTTTAAGTGATTCCACTTGGAATCATTAGCTCTTTAAGCTAATTAGATACCCTTAGAAGGAATTTTTCTAATTGCTACTGTGCTGGGAGTATTGAGCTTAAGAACTAGCAGGCGTGTGAACCAAAATAACAAGTTTTTTTTGGATTAATCATTACATGCATCATCTCCAAAGTAGATAGGCACTTATTTAGTGTCATTGGAAAGCTAAAAGTGCCTACAACCCAACTATGAAGTAATATAGGGCTGGTACAGAGCAGGGATTAGCAGTACCAACTCATTTCTTGAGGTGTCCATCCATCTTTCCTAACAGTGGTATCAGAGCAACTTGAGGTAAAATGGGAGATGGTATCAGAGCAATTTGAGGTAAAATAGGAGATGATATAAGATAAATTAGACATGAACAACTACCAAGCATGGTCCTTGAGGATGAAGACATACTTGCAAGGAAGGAGTCTCTATGGATACATATCAGGAGATGAGGAGATGCCCATTTTCAGAAGCAAGGGACAACCTACAAGAGAGGAGCATGAAAGACTCAATTCATGGTTCAAAGATGCATTAGCAAGGTCATATTTAATTAACACTATCTCTAACTTCCTTCTTCCACACATTACGAACTGTAAGACATCCCAAGAGACTTGGGATACATTGTCTTCATATTTTTCTTCCAACACAAGGGACCATATTCATGGCATTCATCATATGAGATACAAAATTCGTTGCTCCCTATGGAAAAGTACACATGCATACAAGGCCCAATGGAACCTTCATCATAGTGATTGTTGATATATTTAGATAGTGATGTGTGTGAACACTCTAGGACCACCGCAACACTTTTTTCCCTCTTTAGGAAGCTTTTTTCCCTCGGCTTGTATATACGTCTATTGCCCTAACAAGCTACTTATCTTTGTAAATTCTAGTGGTAATACATTCAGTATTGTGTGTTGTGCTCAAAGCTTCTTCTTCTTCCTTGTGCTATTTGCATGCTTTTGCAGACGTTTAACTCCAACAATTGGTATCAGAGCAGGTCACCGCTTCATCTAGGGCATCATTGACACGTCTCCGATTGCAGTCCTTGAATTGCACGAAATTTTGTGAGCATACTCAAGGTGTTTTAGAGATCAAAATTTCTTTGCTCTGTGGTGCTAAAATCATGATCTGAGCTTGTTTTGGCCACCAAATGCACCATCACGGTGCTTATGCAGGCTATTTCATCTTTTTGTGCCAAAGATATATACAAGTTTTGGTTCACCAGTATAAGTGTCTCAAAGTCTGCTACAGGTTTAGTAGAACTTGTAAGGGTAATTCTGTTCAACTTTTTCAGATACAATCATTTTTTTGCATTAGGGCATTTTAGTCAGTGGCCATGGCTGAAAGCAGTGATGTATTTCATATGTTAGCTATGGAGGATAAGTTGGATGGTACGAATTACCCATTGTGGGATTATATGATGTGTCATGTATTGGTTGCAAAAGGACTATGGAATATTGTGCAAGGTGTTGAAAGACATCCTATTACACCTGGAATACAGGTACTACAAAAACAGGTACTGAAGTTGATGTAGATGGTGTCAAAGATGGTGATATTATGCAGATTCCTATTTGTGCTATTGTTTCTATTGCACCTACTATAAAGCTAATTTGTTGGGATGACATAGATGCTCAAGCACATGCATTGATAGCTTTGTCTTTAAAACGTGCCATTATTCCTCACATTCACTCTTGTAAAATAGCTAAGGATGCTTGGGATACACTTATCACATTGCACTAGGCTAGGAATGAGGCTCGTGTTGCTTACCTCTGAAAATAGTTGGAGAGTGAGCACATGAATGAAGGTGATTCCATGGACAATTTTCTAACAAAGATCAAGGATTTGAAGGAACAATTGATTTTTGCAGATGAAGTCCTTCTTGACAGTTCACTTGTGTAGACTGTTCTAAATGGTCTTCCCAACTCATATTAGAGTTTTGCTTTTACTCATTGTTTGATGATGAAATGCAATTCAAATGCCTTAACATTTGAAGAGTTAGTTTCTTTTTTGTTGCAAGAAGACCAATCTAGGCAGAATAGGTCTATTATGCATGTTACAAATCAAGCTTTCCTGGCTAGTTAGAAGGGCAAAGGAAAATGGAGCTCTTCTACTAGTAAGCAGAAATCTGCAAATGCTGCACATTCGAAGAAGGAAGACAAAGATGAGAAGAAATAAAAAAAGTAGAAATTGTTTTGCAAATACTGTAAAGCAAATGATCATGTCATTAAGAACTATCCAAAACTAGCTGCTAAAGAGGAAAAGAAGAAAGAGGCCGGAATGGTTGTTGTAGAGACCTCTACACCAAAAACAGAGTCTGCTAATCTTGTGCAGGATGAAGAATGGGCATTTACTACTGTTTGAAATTTTGACCCATCTTCTCATGGGCAGTGCATGTTTGCAATAGACTCAGATGTTTGGTACTTTGATAGTGTGGCGATCAAACATATTACCTTGCAGTGTAGTTTCTTCTCTTCACTCGAGCCTGCCCCTATAGGGAATACTGTTACATGCACCAACAAATCCTCTTATCCTGTTATGGGAGTTGTTAAGATCATTTTGACTACTATTGATGGTTGTTCTTTCACTTTGTCAGATGCTTTGTTTGTGCCAGGGATCAAGAAAAATTTGTTATTAGTTTTTACATTAGCCAAGATTGGCTTGGTTGTGAAATTTGTTGATGACAAATGTACGGTTCATGATCTATCAAATGGCAATGTCATTATTGCTTCTGGCATTTTATGTCGTGGACTGTATAAGCTCATTGACTATGAAAGATCTGTGAATGAATCAGCATGTGTAGTACATGATTCTCAGGCTATGTCAGATGCGAAGCTTTCGCACGCACGCTTTGGTCATCTAAATTTTGCTAGTTTGCTACACCTGCAGAAATCTAAAATGGTGTCCTCTTCGCCCAAACTTGAGGCGGTCGGAAAACATGTTTGTGAAGGCTGTATTTTGGGCAAAATGAAGCATTCCTCTTTTCCAAAAGATGGTTCAGTTCGAGCTACTCAGAAATTACAGCTTGTACATAGTGATGTCTATGGTCCTATGCAGACACATTCTTTTGGGAACTATCTTTACTTTGTGCTTTCATCGATGATTTTTCCAGGCATGCATCGGTATATCCATCTGAAGTGTTAACGTGCTTCAAATAGTTTTTGATTTTGACTAAAAATCTGTCAACATGTAAAGTGGGCACACTCCATTTTGATCAAGGGGGGAATATATGTGTTATGACTTTAATGCATTTCTAGCTGAACGTGGGATAAAACATTAGTGTACAGTGCCATATACACCTCAACACAATGGAGTTGATGAATGGAAGAACATGTCACTCATGGAGATGGCAATGTGTATGGTCAAGAGTCAGGCTTTACCACATAATTTCTGGCTTGAGGTTGTCATGTGTGCAACATATGTACTTAACAGGTGTCCCACTAAAGCACTACAATCTATCACTCCATATGATTCTTGGCATGGTTGCAAGACATATTTTGCTCATCTGTGTGTTTTTTGTTGTTTGACATATGCATTAGTGCCTGAACAACATCGCAACAAATTGGATGATAAAGTAGTAAAATGTATTTTTGTTGGGTATAGTTCTGAAAACAAAGGCTACCGTATGTATCATCGACATATTAAACACATTCTGGTTAGCCGTGATGTTTTTTTTGTGGAAGATGCTATTCAACCCTTACTTTCATGTACTAAGGAGACATCTGTTAGCTCCAAAGACTTGTAGGATACTTTGCTGCCTCTTTTTACAGGTGGACAATCTAGAGCTGGTCCTAATGAGGCAACTTCTTAGCCTTTACAGGTTTCATGTGATGATGCAAATCATTCCATTTTTGATGTAGATTTACATGATGCACTTGTTGATGAGAGAGGTCATATTGAACAAGCAAAAACTATGCCAAAATGGCTAGTGTAGACTTTGCATGATAGCAAATTAGATGCACATTTGTATATCGTACTCATTCAGGCTCTCATAGTGCCTCTTTTGCATCAGATTGCTATGCTATGGCTGCCTCTAGTCTCTATGATGAGGTTGAACCAATTTTGTTTGATGAAGCACAAACTTCTAAACATTGGATGGCTGCAGTGCAATCTGAATATGATGCTATCATGAAAAATGGTACCTGGTCTTTATGTGACTTGCCTCCTCGAAAGAAGGCCATTGGCACTAA
Source organism: Ceratopteris richardii (assembly GCA_020310875.1). Lineage (NCBI taxonomy): Eukaryota > Viridiplantae > Streptophyta > Polypodiopsida > Polypodiales > Pteridaceae > Ceratopteris > Ceratopteris richardii. The sequence goes on along the minus strand of CM035424.1, from coordinate 167,184,301 downwards.
GTGGGTATACAAGCTGAAGCATAAACCTGATGGAACACTTGACAAGTATAAGGCTAGGCTTGTTGGAACGGGTTATGCATAAGAAAGAGGCATTGATTTCGATGAAACCTTTGCTCCTACTTGCCGAATGACTACTATTTGTCACATTTGTGCACTTGCAGCTCATCATTGTTGGAATTTACATTAGTTGGACATTAAAACAACATTTCTAAATGGTGACTTGCATGAAGAAGTGTATGTTTTTCAGCCCTGTGGCTTTGTGCAGAAAGGGCATGAAGAGAAGGTGTGCAGGTTGAAGAAGGCATTATATGTTTTAAAGCAAGCACCACATGCTTGGTATGAAAAGATATATGCCTATCTGATTGCACATGGTTTTGAGAACAATCCATATGAAAGCACCTTATATGTTAAGCGTGCTAATGATGTGATTTTGATAATTGTGGTGTATGTTGATGACATGCTGGTCACTAGTCCTCATGACACACATATTGCTGATCTTAAGGCTGATTTGCATGCCGCATTTGAGATGTCTGATTTGGGGCATTTGCATCACTATTTGGGCATTCAGTTTATGCAAGTTGATGGTGGAATGGCTTTGTGTCAAACGAAATATATTGACACATTATTGCAATGTTTTGGCCCTGAAGATTGTAAGCCTATTGCCACTCCTATGGAGATAGGTTTACGATTGAGTCTTCATGATGCTGGAGATGCATTTGATGCTGTTCTCTATGAGTAGGTTGTTGGATGTTTGATTTAGTTATGCATTACTCGGCTAGATATTCAATTTGTTATCTCACAGATGAGCAGGTTTATGCATTGCCCAGGTGTCATGCATTGGCACACAGTTAAGGGCATCTTTCACTACTTGAGTGGAACCCGACTACCTGGATTGTTTTATCCCTAGGGGGGATCACTACCGTGAGATTTGCATGCTTTTTTTGACAGTGATTGGGCTGGTTGCTATAACACTCATGTGTCTACCAGTGGTTTTTGCTTCATGCTTGGTAGCTCTTGTATATCTTGGTTGAGCAAGAAGTAGCCTATTGTGGCCATTTCTAGTTGTGAGGTTGAGTATAGGGCATCTTTCACAGTAACTGTTGAGTGTGTGTGGCTTAGATGCCTTATGGCTGATTTGGGTGTTGGTCTGTCTTCTGCCACCACCATCTTCATTAATAGTCAAAGTGCATTGGCAATTGCAAGGAACCCTGTGTTCCATGCTCACACTAAGCACATTGAGGTGCATTATCATTATGTCAGGGAGAGTTTCTTTGCTAGTGAGGTCATCTTGGCATATGTGCCCACACAGGAGAGCATTGTAGACCTTTTTATGAAGGTTCTGCCTAGGGAGAAGTTTGAAGCTTTTCACAAAGCTTTGGGCTTACTTCCTTTTGCGGATTGATTCCAGATAGCTTGGCACTTCCTTATACATGAGTGCCAGCTCATGTATAAGGGGGATTTGTTGATATATTTAGGTAGTGATGTGTGTGAACACTCTAGGACCGCCGGGGCACTTTTTTCCCTCTTTAGGAGGTTTTTTCCCCCAGCTTGTATACTAGTGGTAATACATCCATTATTGTGTGTTGTGCTCCAAGTTTCTTCTTCTTCGTTGTGCGGTTCGTGTGCTTCTGCAGATGTCTAACTCCAACAATGATGTCTCTACTCTCAATAGCCAAATGAAACTAATCATACCCTGAATACATATCACCCATCGAGTAGATGGAATGCCCAACAAATGTTATGCAAATTCAGCTACTATAGGTACTATCCCTACATTTATGATCATGACAAAGGTTGCAAATCTTGGATGAAATGAAGTTTCCCATTCTTGTTTGGGCATTGTGAACACCTATTCGAATATGGTGCTGAAGATGGTTCCAAAATTTGCATGGATATCTTCTCCTTTAATAGTCTCATCAACTCAAGTAAATAAGACTTTGGGACTAGAATAGGTTGAACATTCCATGGAATATGAGGCATTGTAAAGATGATCATGGTCAGAACCTGTTTCGTATCTGCACAACCTATCTCATGTGGTAAAAGAGCAAATGATTTCTTGTGTCTCTTGATAACTTCTATGAATTTCTCTTTCTCTCTCTGTAAGAAATGATCTCTCTCCAAAATTTAGCTACTTAACAGTCTCCTTAGTAAATTAATGTCCTATAAGCTCTCCTCTTCTCAACGTAGGGTCATCAAAGACTCCTAAATACTTTTCATAACTATCACTCCATAAAGGTTGACCTATGGGTTTGATTTTCTTATCAAGAGTCTTGTAATTGGTATTTACATTCTTTTCATGTTCTTGCAAGCACTCAATAATCAAATCATATTCTTGGATAGGAATGAGCATAATGATTTCAAATTTTTTATTTCTTTCAAGTGCTTGCTCAAGTTATTTTAGAATAGTCAAACTACTTTCCAATTCAATTATGTTTTCAATTTTTTTATCAAGAAATATTAATCCTAAGTTTTTGTAATGTTTTTCACATGTTTTTCACATGTTTTTCTAAATGTTTTTGAAATATTTTGTTTTTGTAAATAGAGTAACTTGAATGCAAATGAATATACATATCAACTTTGAAAACTATGTACAGAGTCCTACGAGACATAAAACCATTTCCCATTGTTGTCTCGCTCAATAGTGGATCCTAGCAAATTCTGGTCAAAATATGCCCCATACTCTCTCATCGGTGCACAATCATCACACTCATGATCATAAGAGTTAATGGGGTGTTTTCTCAGATTCTTTTTGTTTCTCACATGATTCAGGCAGACTATCATGACTTGCGAGAAGTTCAAATTGGATCTCGATCGAATTATTGCATAAGCAGATTTGTCATCCATTGCCTTTGTTTCCATCCATATTTTGGCTATGAATGGTTGCCCAAGAATAGCCTTGTATGAAATGTTATCCTATACAAAGAGGTGGAATTCCTCTGAAACTCCCACAATTATCATAGGCACAAAAGCACAAGCCCCTAGTAGAGTTTTGAAAAATCTCGATCAAATTCTTGCATAAGCAGATTTGTCATCCATTGCCTTTGTTTCCATCCATATTTTGGCTATGAATGGTTGCCCAAGAATAGCCTTGTACAAAATTTTATCCTATACAAAGAGGTGGAATTCCTCTGAAACTCCCACAATCATCATAGGCACAAAAGCAGAAGCTCCTAGTAGAGTTCAGAAGCCAATATGTGTAGTCCTCATCCTCTTGCCATGTTCCTTGTATATTTGGCATCTGAATTTTTCATACAACTTCTTAGATAACACATTTATCTCTGACCTTGAGTCAATCAAGGCCAAGCTAAATATGAATCTTTGTCATTTCCTGATTTCAGTTTTAGTTTTGGCATCCATCTTGCCCAAAAGTTCCTATTATAATCACTCTTAGAATTTCTTGTCTCATCATCATGTATGATTGATCCTAGAGAGTTGCCATTTGCTTGACAAATTGCAATCTCATCATCCTCGTTATCAGATGAGTCTCTCAAGGAAACAACTTCATTCATAACTTGAGTGCTATTAGATGCTTCTCCCATCCCTGTATCTTCAGGTAATGAAAATCTCTTTTTCTTTATGAGTTTGATGAAACTATCTTTGAATTCAGTCTTTGCAATTGAGAAGAACTATTCCAAATACATAATTACTTGACTTTTTAATAAAATGTAATTTAGAATTTCCTTTTCATCATTCTTCTTCTCAAGCTCTAAACTTAGTAAAACTTTTGGAGCTTTCTTCTTCTTTTTCTTCTCACTTTGTTGAACATTTTTGGTCTTTTCAATAGATTCTTGATTCTTTTCATCTAGTTGCTTTGTTTCTTTAATTTAATTGGCTTGGCTCACCTCTTTCCCTCTCTTATTTCCTTTCTTTTGACCTCTTCTTGAGAAGAAACAAGCTCCTCAAAGTGGACTTTTTTTTCAGTCTCTTTAGCCTTTTCCTTATCATTGTTGCTTTGCCTCCTATTGACTCTTCTTTCTAGCTTAGCCTCATCGTGCATCTCATCTCTTCTCCTCTTATCCTCAACATTAGCTATATGTGAGTAGATAGAGAATTGATCCATACGAAACTTCCAAGTAGCCTTTTGCATGATGGCATCTCTAGCTCTCACTAGAGCTTCAATTGAGTAGTTCTTTTGCATTTGTGGCCTAATCTCTTCTTCATTTACTTCTTTGAGTGGCTCTAACTATGCTGCTGATGTGCTAGCATTTGTATTTGATATGTTCTCATATAACTTCTTCATTGCTTCCTTCCCTCAGGGAAACCGAGTCCTTAAGTCACAAAGCTTCTTGTCTATGTCTATTACTAATTGATGTTCTTTTGCCTATTTCAGCTCCATACATGCATAGGAAAAGTGTTCTTGTGCATCACACTAGACTCACCTTTTTGCTCCTCCAAATCCCCCAATTCCTTTTCTATCAAATGATTTAGAATTTTTTTGATACATGGGCTGAACTGGTGGTACAGGGGTCTACTGAGCAATGGGAGGACACTTATGGAAGTTTGTATTTGACAAATTGAAAGTTTCATTTAAAATGATTAGTGGTGACAATCCACAAATAGATGGTCACACCAAGAGGGCCAATCAGACTCTAGAGGACATGTGAAGAGCATATATGTCTAAGAACAAGATAGATAAGGGTAGTTATTTTCCATTTGAGAATTTTCTTATAATTATAGACCCAACAAACTGACATGATTGTCTCCTTTTAAGATGTCTTATGGCATGAATCCCATACCTCCAAGTACCATAGCAATGCCAAAGAAATTCCCTAGTGCTTCGGAGTTCCTAGCAAAACTCCAAGCAAATTTAGAAATAGCTAAAGCTAAGATGTAGTAAGCAGGTGATAGGGAAAAATAATATACTGATAGGAAGAGATCTCGTAGAGTCTTTGAAAAAGGAAATAGAGTTTTTCTTTAGGTGCCAACTAGATCTACTTCACCATCCACATGGAATTATACTAAGATTTCACCAAGGTTTTGGGGACCTTGGAAGATAGTGAAGAAGCTTAATGATGTTGCTTACCGATTAGAGATTCTTGCACATCGCTGAGTCCATCTAGTGTTTCATATTAGTAAACTTAGAAAGTATATTTCCAGGGAGGATAGTCTAATAGAGGGTATTGTTTCTTTGCAAGAATTAAGTGAAAACATAGATCATTCTCGAGATAGGATACTAGATCGGAGATAGAAATGGTCAAGAAATTGTGTCACCTAGGAGTATCTAGTAGTGTGTAGAGGATTATAGCTTACGAACTCCACCTGGGAATCAGAAGGGGGAGAATGATCTTTAGAAGGGGGAGAAAGTGTTAGACATTGTTCTACAGAGAGCATCTCATGTGTGTGTGGGACAAGGGCTAGTCATAGCCAAGATCCCTAGCTCAGGAGATATCTTAAGGTATTTGGAAGGTAATGGGAATGAGTGTGCATGATGGCCACATCTCCACATGTCAACACTAGAGCTTTCTAGATCATTGCTATTTGAGGTGCAAGAGGATATAAAGCATGGGAGGTGAGTGCCACACACAACTTAATATGTGTTCTTATTTTCAAGCCTTTGAGAGAGTTTTTAGGAGATCCTATAACCACACATAGAGAAGAGAGAGCCTTACAAAGCTTTTACCTCAACCATGAGAAGAGAGTTGCAATCCCCATGTTTCATGCAAATATAAGATGAAGCTCATGGTATACAATTGATGTCATAGTGTCCTAGTCAAAGGTGAAGATAGCTAGCTACACTACATTTCACATAGCATTGTACTACACAAACATTTTGCTTAGCTTTGTATGTATCACTGCGTGAGTGGCATTATCAATTTTGCAAACTCTATGCACTTATCTTTCGAGTAGTAGTGAAACCATGTGTACCATCTACTATGTATGCTATGTGAGAAAACAAGAAAAAACAAATTGATAAAGGTCACAACAAAGTGATGGCAGGAGGCTCTCGAATTCTCTAAAAAGTGACCTATGGAGCTCAGTAAACCATCATAAGTAGCTAGTTGAAGAATTGAGGTCGAAAGCATGCCATAAAGAGATACAGTCCTAGATAGAGGAATTGATTGAACCCATACCAATATTAGTAAGTATTCCAAACTAATTGACAAGCATATTTATTTTCTATGTTTGCCACATAAAAATGAATTTTCATAAGCGAACATCATCACTGGTGTATCTTGCATCATTACAAATAACAAATGGCATTTTTTAATGGCTTTGAAGAGCGACAAAGAGAGATGGGCCATTGTCATCAGTTTCTTTGCATGGCCTTGCATGTATGTGATGATATAAGTGTGCCACAATAATAAATGTTGTTCTTCTATGTTTGGTATCATGCCCTTTGAAATTCAAAGCATAGAGATAGAGGGAGAGAGAGGTTGTCTATGCATGCCATTAATGTGTACACATATTTAAGAAGAAGGAAGGAGGAAAATTGAGATAATTCAATCCTTTGTAATGCACAAAGATTTAGACTCATATTATCTTATTTATACTCACCCTTTGACATCACAAATAAAAAATTTATTCAATACAACTTGAGCCCTCTTCTATTCACATTGCAGTGTTATTCAAACTCTCTACAAGCTCTCATAAGTGGCAATATGTAAGGGATTAGAAACCACCTTGAGTGGTACTCAAGATCCACCCTTCTTGAAGCTCTCCAAAGAGTTAATTTTATCGAGCGTCAAGTCAATTCAAGACCCATGTAAAGGGACTAGACACTGTTGTTTGAAAGACTAAGGCCTTCCCTATGGCTTGAACACATGACACTCAAAGCCCAAGGACACACTCAAAATCAACAACAAGGAGTCCAAAAGAAGGAAGAGGACCCTACCAAAGATTTCATCAATGGATCCCAAGAAGACTACACCATCAAAGGCCTTCATCAAAATCAAAAGAGCAAAACAAACAACCTACCCCATGTTGTGAACCCTTCTACGTGTCTAGGGATATCATATGTCCATATATATCTAAAACACTTGGATCCCAAATGTCCAAGTATATGTCTTGAGATCTCATATGTCCTAAGATCCTCAAGATGCCATATGCTAGACTGAAATTTCCACACAATCTTCCACTCAATGGGTTTGAGTTGGAACTATTGCTAGGTGCCACATCTAGTCCATTCATCTACATAGAAGCTTGATATTTCATCGAACATCACATCTCGTCACCTTCATTTGAAATGTGATTGGATTTTAGCATTTATATCCCTTTTGCTTAAGGAAGGACTCAATGAAGATACATTTTTTTAACTTTTGGATCAATTTTTGTCCTCAATTAATCAAGAACATGTACATATGCAATACAACCCAATAATTTCATATGTGATAATTTTGGCTTTTTAGTTGTAAACTTCTTTTGAGGTGTGACTTTATGTGCAACAATAGTCGGAGTTATATTCTTGAACTATATAGCATTGTGCATAACTTTTTCCCAATAAAAATGAGGTATATTTTATCTAGCAATCAATTATCTTGCTATTTTTGCATTCAACAATGCCATTCTATTGTGGTATATACCTGAATGAAAATATCCTTCAAACTCCATGAATATTTAAAAAACTATTGAATTCATTTGATATGTATTCATCTCCTCCATAAAATATAAATCTCTAAATATACTTCCCAATCTACTTTTCCACCATATCCTAGAAGTTCTTAAAGTGAGTAAAAACCTCACTTTTCCTTCATGAAGTATACCCATAATTTTTGTGTATTTTCATCAATGAATGTGACATAAAACCTGCAAACTCCCATGGATATGGTCTATTGGTGGTAGTCAAAGGCATAGATGCAAAGGATGCATGTAAAGGTGGACTACAACGAGTTGTGGGGAGCCATGCAATCAATTTTTTCCAAAGAAATCTGTTTTATATTACTTTCTCAAAACCCCAAACAATGCTTTTTATCACTTTTGTAACATATGTATCATAGAAACACCCATTTTTGTAATTAGTAGCTCCATTTTGTGGAATCCGAGGAGTCCTCGAGCTTGAGGAGCTTAGGTAGAACAAGCATACATTTTTTGGCTATTTTTAGATCTCGTTTAGACCTCCAAATAGTGTCGAGAACCTATTTTTTAACTATGCTGGTCACTAGATGTGAAACCGGTCAAAACTAGTCTAGAATCTATAAAGAGAGCTAGAGAGCTCATTTTTGAGGTTAGCTAGTGTTGAATTGTATGAGTTAGTATGAGCGTGAGCTTGTAAGAGTGCTATTGAGCAATAGAGTCTACTTCCTACCTTCCATTGTGTCTTGCTTTTCTCTTACATGTGTGTGTGCATCTCCATGCTTCTCACCTTCACTCTCACTACTTCTTGCATTCACGATCTTCATATCACTCATATCTCTTCCATGGATTGACATTAAGGAGGTGGAGCTTCTTAATGTGGTGCTTACCATTGTGCTAGAGCAACACCAAATTTGGTGCCATTGCCAGGGACGAATGCATGATGGTAAGAGTATAGTAAGAATTGGTGTTGGAAGGTAAAAATTTCACTTTTTGTTATTTTCTTTGAGTAGTCTTTTGTGTTTTTCATCTCCTCTATACTCCTCCTTCACCACCGCATCATCTTCTTCCACTCCCAAAAAAATAAAAAATTTCACCATATCCACCTATCCTCCTCATTTCCCTCATTTGCGCATGTGAGAGAGAGAGAGAGCAGTTGAGCTTGTATGTGTGTGCATGTTTTTGAGTTTTCTTGTAGGTACAATGCTCCTCAATAGAAAGAGAGCTCCAAAAAGGAAAAAACTTAGACTTTCTGCCATATCTACCATTGGAGTTGGACCATCGTGATGGTTTGACAAAGTCGGCTTTTTTGCTAAGCGTCTACACCATGACATAGAGCACACTTGTGCACATAGGAATCCACAGATGCATCAAAAAAATTTGCATTTTGGTGGACCATCAAAACAGGCTCACACCATCGCGCTTGTGTCGCACCATCGTGATTGTGTCGCACCATCACAATTGGCTCACACTATCGCGACGGCTCAACCGGACCATCGCGATGGTCTCACACCATCATGATGGTTCAATTGGACCATCGCGATGATCCTGTCGACACCATGCCATCGCGATTGGCTCATGCCATCGCCTCGAGTCACTTGCCACGTGTCCTCTAGACCATCACGACGATACATGTATGCCATTGTGATGCTTCAAATTTCAAACCATCACGATTGGTTCAAGCCATTGTGGTGCCTTGTGACTATCACGATGGCCTCACGCCATCGTGACGGTTCTCTTGACTATTGACCATCGTGACGGTTCTCTTGACTATTGACCATCGTGACGGGCTAGTGCCATCATGAATGCTCGTTAGTTAACCATCATGATGACTCATTTTTGGACCATCATGATGCCTCGCACCCTCGAACCATCGCGATGGTTCCAGACCATCATGACAGTTCAATCGGACCATCGCAAGGGTCTCAAACCATCATGATTGTATGCCTGAAATGCCAAATTAGGGTTTTGATTTTTTGCAAATATAAGGCCTATTTTGAGTGAATTTGTGAGTGATTAGGCCTATTTAAGACCCCTTTAACTCATATTTGGAAGAATAGTTAGTTTACCATTTTTACCCCCGAGAGCCTGAATGTCTATAACTTTTTCATTCAAAGTCTGTTGTTTGAGCTCTAGGGCTTGTTAGAACAAATTGATGCTCTGGGATGAGGAAAGCAAGGGGGTATTTGAGAGATTTAGCCAAAGGAAAAGGGACCCTTAAAGGTGTATATATCAAAGTGTTTGATCACGATTTAAGAGTTGGTCTAAACTTTGAATTTGTACAGGTCTAGCAAGAGCTATCCAAGGGCAATCAAGGCAAGTCAGCTGGTGTACGTAAGACTTGGGAAGCATGACTTCTTGGGCACCAGAGTGATCATTGGAAGAATACTCAACCCCATCAGTCAATTATTAGCTTAGGCTAAACGTCTAGCATTATGGATGAAATTAGGACTATGATAGGAATGCAACAAGTCTAAGAGACTTAATTTTCTCAAGTCCAAGAGCAAGATAAAATTGTGAAATACAAACAACCTAAAGGAAAGAACTTAAGTCTGACGGAAATATAATTTAAACGTACAAAGAAAAGTCGATTCCTGATGCATACATTGAAACAAGACAAGAGTTTAGAGGAATTAAGAACAAAACAAGTGACTAAGAACAAAGAAGCATTGACGATTAGAAAGTGTACTAAGAGGTTAAGGAAGAAAAATTCATGAACCTTAGATCGGGTAAGCATATAGGTAAGTCAGACCGACAAAGCCGTAGATCATCAGAAGCAAGTGTAGGAACTACTGCACATTCATGGGCACATCAATGGAATAGTTACCCTTATGAGTTGGGCTCAGATACCAATGAGTCAAAAATGGATTTTATCATGGAAAGACCAGAAGGATGGTTAAGTATAGCATACTTAGAGAGACCTGAAGGACCCTACATAACCCAATTAGAATACGTCCAAAACAACCACCTAGGTGCTCGCATCTATGAAGATGGTTTGTGAAGATTAGTGGTTTATTTGCATAACCTTGACCAACCCATTGGATTGGAACGTCCAGTGGTGAAATTCAAGAGAGATGCTTACATAGACAAAGAAGGAACCATGTACATCATAAGTAATCAACCTAATCTTACCAATGCAAGAACCCTCAGGAAACAATCAGATTTGCAGGACATAGGTTTAGATAATATGTTGAGAGATGCCCAATGCAAGAACTACCCTCATAGACCAAGCAAGTGTCTTTGTCTTTAGATGGCCTCTTGAGCTCTAAACTACGCTCCTATGTCTTTGTGAAGGAACCCAAAACACTAGTGCAATATGTAAGGATTTGTATAGACATTCAAGACAATTTGAGAGATGAATTGGAACTTTCAAAGGTCTATAAAGACTCAGATAGCTCATCTCAAACATCCTCAAAACTCTCTAGCTCGATTGAAGACCTAACAGAAAAAGTGGCCCAAAAACTAGGAGTCTCGAGCAAACAGATGCCTAGGTTAACAACAAACAAATGTTGTTACACCTGTGGTGGTGATCATATGGAAAATGTGTGTCCTAATGTAACACAACCTTAAGCCAACCATAGTGGCCAATATTGTACAATAGAGAGAAGATACACGAATCACACAGTGCAAGATTGCCCATACAACAAACAAGTAGTGCGATAGAACTACTTGCAAGCATACCCCCAACCAAGAAGGTATCAAGGTCAATATAATACTCAGCCTCATTACTATAGGCCTCTAAAGAACTATCCTTATCAGGCTCAACAAAGAACACAACCTGTTATAGCTCAGCGGCCACCAGCCCTAGCTAATGTAATCTTAGTAAAGTACACTACTGCAGAAGGGAACCTCAATAGAGCATTAGTGCCTTCTTCCCCCTTGATCATAGAAGGTGATCCTAATTCTAACAGTTTCGACTCCACCCATGTAGATAGTCCACCCACATACTACACGGAGTCTCCAAAACACATGGAAACATATCAATACAATAGTCCACCCTTGGAACCTAGTTGGGAGCCTGACTATGCCAATGTCATGTATACGAACCCTCTCCCATGGTCCTAGTTAAGATAGCCAAGACCAAAACCCTAACCCTAGAGGACCATGTTTTAGGTGCAAAGGATATCATTTCATAAAGTATTGCTCACATCATCCAATAGTAGGACAATCACAATACTATAACATACAAGGTTTTTGTGCCGAATGTGGTAAAGAGCATGTCATTAGAGATTGCCCTAAGAACCCTGTTAATGCCTCAAAAGTGACTCCCATTAATGTGATAGGTATTGTGCATAACTCAGATGGATCGAACCCAACATACGTGCCTATCCAAGCTATAACAAGAGCCCAAGTGCTGTTACAAAATCAAAAGCCTAATCGTGAAAAGACAACCGAGACTAGTGAAGTTGGAGAATATAGCATTACAAAGACTAAAACTTGGAAGGATTCATGAGAGAGAATCAAAAGGAAGTGGAATAAAAAACTAAACGAGTTGGAAGGAAGTCTAAAGGAATCTAGAGCCAAAATCCTAGAATTGACTTCACAAGAGTCAAATCAGGAAACTCAAAATCAGAGATCAGGATCAGTTCTAGCTGAAGCCATACCTGAAAACCAAGACATGATGTTTTGAGCATATCATGCGAGATTAAAAGAAGGATCCTAGGTAGCTGAATTGAGTATGAACTATCTAAGAGCAGACTTAGAAATTGAGAGAACTAAAGATTGCATGAAGATGGTAGAATTAGCACAAGCTATGTTTGAAGACTCTCGTTACATTAATTGGAACAACATGGCAAAACGTGAATTAAACTTTCAAGGACTACTGGAGAGGTTAGAACACTTGATTACTAGCAACGAGAAGAAGAATCTACAGAAGGACCCTATTGTTCATGAGACACAGGACGGTAATGCACCATCCCTATCTCAAGTGCCAAATATTGAGGCTAAAGACAACCTATCTTCCATACACAAGTACTCACAAGGTTTTCTGAGAGAAATCCAAGAAGAGAAGTGGGGATGAGAGCAAGAAACCCATGCTCCTATTCAAGAGATAAACGACTTGCAAGAACAATTTCCCAAGACATACCCTCCATCTATGATGGTGTAGAGGAAGGGCAGCTGAGTGAACAAACATATTTTGAATCTAATTCTTTGCAAGAATGACCTCAATTCATAGGACCTTGGGAAGTCAAGTCTATCAGCATGAGAGCACCCACTATAATAGTGAGGAATGAAGAATCAGTAATCCCTTGAAATATGGAAGTGATAAAGAACACCAAAGTATAGTGTCATCTCACTTTAGAAGAGCTGTTGAAAGTTAAGCCAGAGTTGTGGAAGCACGTAGCAAATCAATTCCTTGAGATCGCTACTGCTCCCTCCCAGATAGGATCACACAAGAAGGTACCAAAGATACTAGTAGAAAGAATTGGAGATGTGAGCAAGGGAGAGGAAGGCAATACTTATCTTCCAATAACCAACAAAGGATACACGACTAAAGCCATCTTAGACATAGGAGCCGGAGTAGCCATCGCTACCACTGCTTTATGGAAACGTTGGGGTAACCAGCATTAAGACTCACCAAGATGAAAACTACAAATGACTGACAGACATATAGAAAAGCCATTAGGCTTATTAGAAGGCATATTTCTCACCACTTATGGTGTAGAGTTTGAACATACTTTCACCATTTGTGATTTTGGGAAAAATCACGCTTATGAGATGATTTTAGGATGACCATTCATGTGATAGTTGCAAATCGTACAAAATTGGGGAACTAATTCTTTGTAATTGCAACATTTGGGAGTAACCACCAAAGTCAATCTCAAAGACTATTCCCATAGAGATGTACCCCCAATACAATGGAATGCCATCCATAAGACACCAAAAGAAACAGAGTCCATACACTCATTAGAATCAGACTCCTCATGGTTGCACAAAGATACTCATCTATGCACTACAAGAAAAAGGGGGGCGTAGCGACACCCCCGAATCGGATTATGCGACGAAAAAGACGAAAACCGTCGCTTATGCGATGAAATCGTTGCATAAGCGACGGTAAAAACTTAGGATTTTTTTTTTGGCCGAGCTTCGTCGTATAAGCGACGATAGCGTCGCTTATGCGACGCTAAACCACAAGCGTCGCTAGTAGCGTCGCTAGTTAGCGACGCTATTAACGACGTTGGCAAACTGCAAAACGTCGCATATGCGACGCTCTGCAATGTTAAAAAAAAATTTCAATTCTCCCGGCACATTTGTGCCGGGATTTGGACGCGAGAGCAAGAAGAGACCGAGAGCGAGAGAGAGAGAGAGAGCACGCGCGCAAGAGAGAGAGAGACACATCTACTTGAATCAAGGTATGCGCACACACACAGACACTTACACACACATACATATGCATACACACACATATACACACATAGACACACACACATACACATAGACACACATGCACATACACACAAATACACTAACATATACACACATACACAAATAATGTTGCATACACACATGCACACATAATGCATACACATGCACACACATATACACATACATATACACATACATATACACACACATACACACATACACACATACACACACACATACACACACATACACACACATATATGCATACACACACACACATAGAGAGAGACATGCACACACATACACATACATGCATACATAATGCATATGCATATGCGTACATCCATACATACTTACATGCATACACACACATATGCATACATAATGCATATGCATATGTGTACATGCATACATACTTACATGCATACACACACATATGCATGCATAATTCACATGCATACATACACATACATAATGCATACACATACACACATAGACACATACACACACATAGACACATACACACACATAAACACATACACACTCATAGACACACACACATACACATAGACGCGCATACACATACACACACATATACACACACACATACACACATAGACACATACACACATAATGATGCATTCACATACATACACATGCATACACACATAGACACACATATACACACACATACACACATACACACATACACACATACACACATACACACATACACACATACACACACATATATGCATACACACACACATAGAGAGACATACACACACATACACATACATGCATACATATGCATACATAATGCATATGCATACATACACATACATAATGCATACATAATGCATACACACTCATAGACACGTAGCGTCACATACACATAGACACACACATATACACAAACACATACACACATAGACACATACACACATAATGATGCATACACACAGATACATATGCATACACACACATATGCATACATACATGCATACACATACACACATAGACACATACACATACATAGATACATACATACACATAAACACATACAAAAACACATACACACTCATAGACACACACACATACACATAGACACACACAGATACACACACACATACACACACACATAGACACATACACACATAGTGATGCATACACACATACACATGCATACATACATGCATACACATACACACATAGATACATACACACACATAGATACATACATACACATAAACACATACACACTCATAGACACACACACATACACATAGACACACACACACAAACACACATAGACACATACACACATAAGAATGCATACACACACATACACATGCATACACACATACAAACACATATACACACACATACACACATATATGCATACATACACACATATATGCATACACACACATAGAGAGACATACTCACACATACACATACATGCATATATATACATACATAATGCATATGCATACATACATACATACATACATACATGCATACATACACACACACATATACACACACATACACACACACACACATACACACACATACACACATAGACACATACACACATCATACACACATAGACACACATATACACACACATACACACATACACACATACACACATACACACATACACACACATATATGCATACACACACACATAGAGAGACATACACACACATACACATACATGCATACATATGCATACATATGCATACATAATGCATATGCATACATACACATACATAATGCATACATAATGCATACACACTCATAGACGCGTAGCGTCACATACACATAGACACACACATATACACAAACACATACACACATAGACACATACACACATAATGATGCATACACACACATACACACACATACACATGCATACACATACATATGCATACATACATGCATACACACACACACATAGACACATACACACACATAGACACATACACATATAAACACATACACACTCATAGATACACACACATACACATAGACACACACACATAGACACACATATACACACACACACATACACACATACACACACATACACACATACACACATACACATGCATACACACACATACACATGCATACACACATACAGACACATATACACACACATACACACGTATATATGCATATACACACACACATAGAGAGACATACTCACACATACACATACATGCATATATATACATACATAATGCATATGCATATGCATACATACATACACACATACATGCATACATACACATACATAATGCATACACACATATGCATACATAATGCATACACACACATACACACATATGCATACATACATGCATACATAACACACATAGACACATACACACACATAGACACATACACACACATAGACACATATACACTCATAGACGCATAGCGACACATACACATAGACACATACACATACACACACATATATATACACACACACACACACAAACATACACACATAGACACATACATACATAATGATGCATACACACAGATACATATGCATACACACACATATGCATACATACATGCATACACATACACACATAGACACATACACATACATAGATACATACATACACATAAACACATACAAAAACACATACACACTCATAGACACACACACATACACATAGACACACACAGATACACACACACATACACACACACACATAGACACATACACACATAGTGATGCATACACACATACACATGCATACATACATGCATACACATACACACATAGATACATACACACACATAGATACATACATACACATAAACACATACACACTCATAGACACACACACATACACATAGACACACACACACAAACACACATAGACACATACACACATAAGAATGCATACACACACATACACATGCATACACACATACAAACACATATACACACACATACACACATATATGCATACATACACACATATATGCATACACACACATAGAGAGACATACTCACACATACACATACATGCATATATATACATACATAATGCATATGCATACATACATACATACATACATGCATACATACACACACACATATACACACACATACACACACACACACATACACACACATACACACATAGACACATACACACATCATACACACATAGACACACATATACACACACATACACACATACACACATACACACATACACACATACACACACATATATGCATACACACACACATAGAGAGACATACACACACATACACATACATGCATACATATGCATACATATGCATACATAATGCATATGCATACATACACATACATAATGCATACATAATGCATACACACTCATAGACGCGTAGCGTCACATACACATAGACACACACATATACACAAACACATACACACATAGACACATACACACATAATGATGCATACACACACATACACATGCATACACATACATATGCATACATACATGCATACACATACACACATAGACACATACACACACATAGACACATACACATATAAACACATACACACTCATAGATACACACACATACACATAGACACACACACATACACACACATATACACACACACACATACACACATACACACACATACACACATACACACATACACACATACACATGCATACACACACATACACATGCATACACACATACAGACACATATACACACACATACACACGTATATATGCATATACACACACACATAGAGAGACATACTCACACATACACATACATGCATATATATACATACATAATGCATATGCATATGCATACATACATACACACATACATGCATACATACACATACATAATGCATACACACATATGCATACATAATGCATACACACATACACACATATGCATACATACATGCATACATAACACACATAGACACATACACACACATAGACACATACACACACATAGACACATATACACTCATAGACGCATAGCGACACATACACATAGACACATACACATACACACACATATATATACACACACACACACACAAACATACACACATAGACACATACACACATAATGATGCATACACACAGATACATATGCATACACACACATATGCATACATACATGCATACACATACACACATAGACACATACACATACATAGATACATACATACACATAAACACATACAAAAACACATACACACTCATAGACACACATACACATACACACTCATAGACACATACACATACACACTCATAGACACACACACACACGTACATATGTACACATATATATATTGATTTGTAACCATTTTGTTTTATATGTTAGGTATTATGGATCCCAGTAGAGAGAGAAAGGCGAAACTCACTCTCATAAAAAGTCTTATGAGAGCAAGAGTTCCGTCAGATACTCTAGGGGCCATAATGCGGGACTACGCAGAGATGTCCGATGAGGAGCTGGATTATACGATCCAGATGCTTACGCGATCAGACGAGGGCTCTTCTGCGGATCCACATGCAGGAAGAGAGCTATCTGCTCATAGGTATGTTTTTTTTCATAAATTTTTTTAATGATATTATAGCACATATTTTTATTTATTTCTATCTATCTACTTTCAGGACACCTATACCACCTCCAGCACGTGATAGCAGAGCAGAGACGTTGCCTATGAGGACATGCATAGGCACGTTAGGACTAGAGTGCGACATAGAGCCAGAGGGGAATATTGTATACATAGGAAATGGATTGGAGTTCAAGAGGAGAATGCGTGCACTATGCGACTCTTACCTGCGCTTTATCCACTTACCGTGGAAGTAAGTAAAAGTTTTACATATAAATTGAAATATATATCTTATGTTTTATTTATATTATGTTTT
This sequence comes from Ceratopteris richardii, assembly GCA_020310875.1. Taxonomy (NCBI): domain Eukaryota; kingdom Viridiplantae; phylum Streptophyta; class Polypodiopsida; order Polypodiales; family Pteridaceae; genus Ceratopteris; species Ceratopteris richardii. Next base: position 167,165,488 of record CM035424.1, on the reverse strand, counting down.
TTATTTTTTTAGTGAGCATGATGAGAGGGATAAAAAGTACGTGCTCAGTTCACTTGAGACGGAGTTTGGGAGAGGGTGGTCTCTTAAATGGTGTTTAAAAGAGATGCGGACACTTATGGCGCATCGTCGTGACAATGCACGGTATGTATGTATATGAGAGAGAGAGAGAGAGAGAGAGAGAGAGAGAGAGAGAGAGAGAGAGAGAGAGAGAGAGAGAGAGAGAGAGAGAGAGAGAGAGAGAGAGAGAGAGAGAGAGAGAGAGAGAGAGAGAGAGAGAGAGAGAGAGAGAGAGAGAGAGAGAGAGAGAGAGAGAGAGAGAGAGAGAGAGAGAGAGAGAGAGAGAGAGAGAGAGAGAGAGAGAGAGAGAGAGAGAGAGAGAGAGAGAGAGAGAGAGAGAGAGCACTAATCTCGATATTAGGGTTTTGAAATCCCTAATTTAAAAACTCTAATTCAACCTTTTAGCCATATGTTTGAAGTATATGTACACCTCCGACGTCCTACTAGAGAGATGTCTCTCCTCCCAACCTTATGCCTCTATATATAGCTACTCGAATCAACGAGGATCATGATTCATAATATATGTAAAGATATATACACATCATGTAGATAAGATACATAAATATAAAATGGAGTAGATATATTATGCTTCACACATACATGCCTAAATGCACACATAAATATATATATACATACTAACATATTTACATGTACATATTTACACATACATGTACATGCCTACATGCACACATAAACATATATATACATGCATACATATTTACATATACATATTTACACATAGACACATATACATATATACATGTACACAATTATAAACACTTGCATATATTACGTACATGAATACATGTATACATATATCACACACATGCAAACACATACATATACATGAAATACATATATATGCATACTAATATATGTATACATATAATACACATGAATACACACACATATGCATACATACATGATAAAAATTTACTCCTCGAAGATAAAGCTATATATAAAATAATTAGGCATACCCCCGAGCTTCATGTTCTAACTTAGAAGAACATGATTTCATCTCTCTAGTAGGATTCATCGTTATTCAAGTTAATAAAAAAAACCTATTATCTGATATCCATTTAGAAGCTTGAAGTTACTATCTAATCTGCTCATATGTTTTCATTATTGCCATCATTTTGGTAAGACATCAATATAGTCTCATCTTCATTATCCTTATTGATTTCATTTATTTCTTCTATTGTTAAATCTATGTTCTCATGAATCACATCATCTATTGGTGGATTAATATCTATTTCTGGTAATTCCTCTTCCTCATCAGTAGAATCAGCATGTAGAGAATTATCCTCTTCATCAAAAAGATTAGTATCATTATCACGTATAATGAGTCTAATTTCTATTCCAGATGTTGATGTATCAGTATCTGATGCTGAATCATCAAGAGGACTTTCTTCAATCTCTCGAACAATAAACTGTTCAAACAATGACCTACCTCTAGGTTGCACATGAATGACTTGCCACCAAGGATGAGCATCTGGGTTTTTATAAAAAAATGCTTGTTCAATATGCCTAGGAAGAATATATGGTTCTTTAGTAGATCACATTACCTTGGAAGAATCAATTGCCCAAAACCCAGATAATTCCTTTCTTATTGTAGAATTACTACCTTTATACTCCGCTCGATACCAGTCAACCTTCAAAATGACCTATCAAAATATATAACAACAAAAACGTCCCATTATTAGGTGCTTAAAAAAATAACTAACTCTAAAAAATATATATAAACTTTTTTCTACCTGTTTGAATGTACGAAATGAAATTTCGTAGATACCAACAATAGTTCCTACGTAACCAAGTTCGCTATCTATAAGGTTCGTGTCTTTTGAGCTAGCACGTGATAGTTGCTTGAAACAAGCAACAATACTAGAATCCTCTGTTTTACGTAAAGAATCAATGGCTTTGATTCTAATATGCTGTCCAAAAGCCCACATATTAGTGAACATTCGAGCCTGCAAAATAAATTCAATTAGTAAATAGAAACTAACATACATATATGAAAAAAATAAAATATATATTTTAATAAAATTACCTTTTGTTCACAACCTATCATTAACTCTCTTTGCTCATCTGAGATTTCTTCATTATTTGCGTTGGCGCGTTGCAAACGACTATATAGCCAATCCGTGAAAGAAGGTATATCTGTAATCTCATTATTATCGAGATTACGTCTAGATCTTTTGTTTTTTCGCCTTTTACTTTGGAGACTTTGAAGTTCCTCGTACTCGTTAACGAATGCTTGCATGCATTCGCTATTATATGCTACAAAAGTAGAAACATCATTTTTTTCTTGAAATGTAAATAAGAATGGAACCCCCTTACCTGATAATACCTCATCTGTTATTTTTGAAGAAGACTCGTTGGTCCATGCACGTGGAGCTTCTTCATGAACTCTTTCAAGGTACTCACTAACGTAATACATGCACTCTTCAAGCATCCAACCCTTTGCCATGGATCCTTCTGGTTTTGCTCTTTGTCGCACATAACCTTTTAGTATTCCCATAAATCGCTCGACCCAAAACATCCATCGAGTGTTGACAACACCGGCAATCTCTATCTCATCTACAAGATGGACTAGTAAATGAACTTGAATATCAAAAAATGAAGTAGGAAGTTCTTTTTCCATCAAACATAGTAGCTCTTTGCATTCACGTTTTTTTTGTGGGATCGAATTTTTATCGATCTCTTTGGATGTAATCCACCTATACAAATCATAAAAACAATTGTAAAGAAGTTAATTAAAAAATAAAAGATATCCAATATTCATACATATTAAATATAAAAGTATCATAATTACCTTATAAGTGATCCAAGACGATAGATCACATCTCGTACTCCTTTCGTTGTACATCCATCGATAACCAAAGGTAAAATATGTTTCAAAAAGTTATGCCAGTCATGGGTCTTTAATCCAGATAAGCTCTTATCATCCATAGTAAACATGTTTTGAAACGATGCTCCATATCCTGTCGGAGTCTTGATCAATTGAATTCTATTGTTGATAGTCTGTATCTCTTTTGTTGTAAGTACCCAAGCAGCAGATGCATAAGTCGTTTCTTGTCGATGTCTATCAAAAACTGGCCATAACTTTGGTTTGGATTTTTGATCTTTCAAATCATTCCTTGATGTTGTGGTATCTTTTAGTCCAAGAAGATGCTGCCATAGTGAATAACCAATATTTTTGAATATATGCATAGGATCAAGAAGATGACATACTTTTAACTCTTTCCAATACTCCAAAGAATACCATATTGATATGTTCTCTGCGAGTGCCAATTTCCCTTTACCTCTGTTCACATACTCATTATCTGAATCATCACTGAAGATTTCTGCTTCTGGATCTATCAGAGGTCCATCTGTCCATTTTTTATACCAATCCATAGGCGTCATAGGTTTTGGATATTGGCCTGTTTCAAGCTTTCCATTAAAATGTATCGCTTCTCTTTTAGATCTTAATGGATGATCATCAGGCAAGAATCGTTGATGTCGAAGATAAATATTTTTGTTGAGATTCTTACTATAGATTGATCTCAACCAATCACCACAATATGGACAAGCTTTATAACCCTTAGTAGATATTCCTGCATCATGGAAAAGGATAAAAATATAATTAGATTAAATCATATTTATTTACATGCATATTGAATAAAAAAATTACATCAATACCTGAACAAACGCCATATCCAGGAAAATCGTGAATAGTCCAAGCCACAATACCACGAATCGTAATATGTCTTTCATTGATGCTTTTCGATATATCAATGACATTAATACCTCTCCATAACTCTTGAAGATCGTCAATGAGAGGAGCAAGATATACATTCATATCTTTAACTTGTCTTTTGCCTGGGATTAAAAGTGAAATCATTAAATGTTCCTTTTTAATGCTAAGATATGGCGGAAGATTGTAGTTTATGACTACCACTGGCCATGTTGACCATTTACTGGATTTCATGGAGAATGGATTAACCCCATCTAATGCAACTCCTAACTTTAGATTCTGTGGATTTTGTGCAAATTCAGGCCATGTAGAATCAATATGCTGAAAAGCAACACTATCATGAGGAATTCTGATTATTCCATCAGTACTTTTGTGATCATGTCCCCAAGTCAAAAGCTTTGATAATTCGGGGCTTTGAAACATATGTCTAATCCGTGGAGCCAATGGAAAATGTCTCAATACCTTATTCGGGATTTTACCTTCTTCACCCTTATATTGAGGAGATTGACATTTGGGACATGTCAAAGAGCCTGCATATTCACCTCTATATAAAATACAATCGTTAGGACATGCATGTATACATTGATAATCTATACCAAGATTGTTGATTATCTTCTTCATTTCATCATGTGAGGTAGGAAGAATATTTTGACTTGGTAAAAACTTTTCAGATAATAACCTGTAAGTTTATCAAAAAAAGATATATTAAAAAAGGTAAATAAATATACATACATATATACATGTAGGTTTTTATTCTTACTTTAGATAAGGTAAGAACAAGAACTTGAATTGAATAGATACTTTTTGTCCGCGCATCTTTTAAAACTATTAATGCATCTTTCAAAATATTTACGCAAAACAATCGTATCCTGTCAATTCACACATATGTTCATATAATGGTGACCTGGATGAATCGCATGCACAGAGGTTAGTAGATAGAGCAGGATTTCTCGGGTATGCAGTAAACCTCTTGCATGTCAATGATGAGCATCAGAACTTTAGGATACAAAGTGGACTACTCCATTATAATCAGATTGCTGTCTCTTGAGTAACCTCTGTGCATGCGACTCATCCAGGTCACCATTGCGAATATTTGGAAAGATGCATTAATAGTTTTAAAAGATGCGCGGACAAAAAGTTTCCATTCAATTCAAGTTCTTGTTCTTATAACCTTATCTAAAGTAAGAATAAAAACCTACATGTATTTATATATGTATATATATTTATGCATATATATATATATATAAATAGATAGAAAATTGAAATTTATACCTTAATAGTGTCGAAACAGATACATTACTCCATCCAAAACGATTTTGAAGGTTGAGAATAAGTAAGTTCGCACTTAGTCGTGTCAAACGACTTCCTTCATATACATGCTTTAGACATTCCTCTCGAAGATATTTCTCATTTTTAGAAATATCCATGCTCTCACTGTCATTTTGATACCAATCCTCAATAAAATCTGCCATGCCATCATATTCATCATTGTCACACAAATCTTGTACTTTATCGTCTTTTGAATATAGATCTTTCAACTTTGCGTATTGCACAGGATTAGTTTTGCGTAGCCTCCTCATGGAAGCTTCTGATAATCGTGGTCTTACTGGTAATTGTGAATGTTGTGGACGAATATCATCAACATCATAGGTTGGATTCTACACATATAAATAAAACTCATTAGTATTCCATAAATGAATAAAAAGTAAACTTCAAATATAAAATTAAGTATATAACTTATTAAATAGGGATAGAAAATTTTTATTCTCTCTAGCTAAAAGGTGCTCTTGGAGGTCTACGCCATCCATAATTCACTAATAGTTCATCACCAGCATGTAATGTAGTAATAGCATTGACAACTATGTATCGTGATACATCTCTACTCATGTATGGTGATTCATGACTATTTTCACGCTCCTCAAATGTGCAATTAGTCCTTGAACTATTATGTAACCCTCGACTACTATTTATTAAACCTGCTATATTTCCATGTGTGTAAGGTCTTCCATCAATATATAATCTTTCATTTTCTGCATGTAAAATCCTTCTACTAGTAAGAGATGCTGCGTTCAAGCATATTCCATAAGTACTCATGCTTTGAACATGACGTGAAAGTCGATGCCAATCTCCCCATCCATATATAGGACCACAAAATGACATAAGAGTGACTTCAGAGTTCGGAGGCACATACAAATCCTCTACAATAAAGAGACCACGACCAGCATTAGTAATAGTGGATGGAGCAATCATATAGCGATTACCCCAAAAGTTGAAAACCTCTCCATCTAAAGGAAGTGGTCCTCTATTCCATCCTCCATATCTTCTTCTATCATATGTTTGTACTAAAGAACGATCACGAGCTGGCAATGGATAATCTCCAACCGTTTCATTCTCTAAACCAGGAGGTAGAGGATTTCTAGAAACCTCTGCTTGTAATTGATGAACAGCAAGTCCATGACGTGTACGAGGTATATTAACATTATGAGAAAAATCATCATCATCATCATCATCGAGCAAGTATTCCTGTATATCAATAATAATTTGATTTTATACATGGTTTTTAAATAAAAAAATGACATTAATATATATAGAAAATACATACCCAAGCATTATCACGTTGACTAGGTGATGGTGCATGCTCAAAAGTACCATACTCTGCCTCATGTTGAATACATTCCAATCGTGGTCTTCGATACGTGCCATAACAAGAGTTACACCAACATATAATATGCTCTTGATAGTAAAATTCATCATAATTCCTATCGGAGGACACATGTGAAGTCGTTGCATGGGTAGGAGGTGGTGGAGTACCCTCTGATTGATCAGAATCTGCACATCATAAGAAACATAAAAAAAATATATAAGTTATATATCCATCAAATATAGTTTAAATTAAATATTTCATAAACTTACAGTATAAAGTCGTTGCACGATGAGGAGACGGTGGTGGAGTTCCATCTGATTGATCAGAATCTACAAATAATGGTATTTGATATTAATAATTTGATTATCTACATAAATAAAAAATTCACATATACATATTTACACATACACACATATTCACATATACACATTTATACATACACACATATTCACATATACACAACACATATTATTGTGGGATAAATGCATGTATTTTGTATGAATGAGTGTATATGCATGCATGTGTGTGTACGTATATATGTGGATATGTATATGTGTGTTTATGTTATATGTATGTATATGTGTATATATATACATATATGCATGCGTATATGTTTGCATGTATATGTGTATGTGGGTATGTGTATGTGTATGTGTATGTGTATGTGTATATGTGTGTATATATGTGTATGTATTCTGACTTTTTTTTCTGTTTGAGATTAAATTAACAGGAGATATTGTATGGTCGAAAAAAATAAGAGGCGAGCTAACATACCACCTGAGTCGTGGCAGTTTTTTCGTAGACAACTACGTCTTCAGGAGTCATTTCCTCAGCAGAAGGTACACAAATTAATAGTTTATATTTATAATTTTTAGATATTGTAGTAATTTTTTAATTTAATTTATGTATTTTTTTCCTTGAATAAACAGGCTGCTGCAAAGAAGAGAGTGGAGTCGGGCCACACATCGCACTTAGGCCAAATGGGCCATAATGGTTTTGTAGCTACGTTTGTAAGTATATGTGTTATTGTGAGTATATTTTTTATTTTAGTTAAAATGCAAGCAACTAATGTTTTTTGTTTGTTTCATTGCAGCGAAAGGATTATGGCCGATATCCTACGAAACACGAGATCGAGTATGCTACACATTTTGGATATCGGCGTTTGAGCGAGTATATACAAGATCATCCTGATACCTTTGTGAGTATTTTTAAATTTTATATAATTATTTTGTTGTTATGAATGTTTTAATTATTTTATTGATTTATGTTTGTTATATGTAATACAGGAGTATTATGGGGAGACAAATATGGATGAGGTGGAGAGACAGACACAGGAGGGACGATCTCGATCGTCACAGGGTGATCATGAGGATGAGGATGAGGAAGATCAGGATGATCATGATATTGCTGATGATGATGATGATCATGATGATGATGATTAGGATTTTAGTTGATTATGACATTGGATTATATGTATTTACATTGATATATATATATATTTTTTTCTATATATTTTTCATTTCAGTCATGTTTTGAATTGTGTGTATGGTATTAAGTAATGAAGAGTTTTGTTCTATTGATTGTTATTATTGTTTATATTAAGCATGTGTTTTAATACTTTAATTATATAATTCATTCATATGTGTGTACCTAAGTGTATATGTATGTGTGTGTATATGTATGTATGTGCATGTGTATGTGTGTGTATATGTATGTATGTGCATGTGCATGTATAAGTGTATATGTGTGTATGAGTATGTGCATGTGCATGTGTATGTGTGTATATGTATATGCATGTATATGTATAACTCTATGTGTATGTGTGTGTATTTGCATGTATATGTGTATATGTGCATGTGTATGTGTGCGTATATGTATGTATATGCATGTGCATGTATAAGTGTATATGTATGTATCAATATGTGCATGTTCTTGTGTATGTGTGTGTATATGTATAACTCTATGTGTATGTGTGTGTATGTGCATGTATATGTGTATATGTAGGTATATGCATGTGTGTGTGCTTCTTCATCATGTATAAGTGTATGAGTGCATATCAATAAGTGTGAGTATGGTATGTAATGAAAATAACACAATTCAAATGATCTACAAATAATAGAAATTGTACTTACAATTGTGATCCATAGTTTTTGCTTGGTTAGCTTCTTGAATAACCTGCAATAACGAGAGAGAAAAGAGAGAGAGAGAGAGAGAGAGAGAGAGAGAGAGAGAGAGAGAGAGAGAGAGAGAGAGAGAGAGAGAGAGAGAGAGAGAGAGAGAGAGAGAGAGAGAGAGAGATCTAGAGAGAGAGAGAGATCTAGAGAGAGAGAGAGAGAGATCTAGAGAGAGAGAGAGTGAGATCTAGAGAGAGAGAGAGAGAAAATTCAAAGAGAGAAAGATGTAGAAAGAGAGAAACAAAGACAGAGGGAGACAATAACAGAGAGCTTAAGCAAAACAACAATTCTGCATATACTTGCTTCAGCTCGTAAGCGCAGCGCAATTGCGAACGTTGGAGAGCTCTTCGATCGGATGCGTGAAAATGCCGATTGCAGAGCCTCCAACGTTTTAATTTTTGTCCGTCAACAGATCGTCGTATAAGCGATGCAACGCGTCGTCGTATAAGCGACATTTGCTTAGCGTCGCTTATACGACGGAGTAAACCGTCGCTTATGCGACGCAAAAAATAAGCGTCGCTTAAGCGACGCATTTGAAAAGCGTCATTTAAGCGACGCTAAACGGAAGCGTCGCAAATACCGTCGTTTTTTGCGACGTATATTCGACGGTCCGCGCTCGACGGTAATTCCGACGCGAGTTGCAATTTTATAGCGATGAAATTCTGTCGCGTTAACCGTCGCTACACGCCCGTATTCCTTGTAGTGATGGATATGTAAAGTAGCCAAACAAGAGGAAGAATGATTAGAAGCCACGACCTTAGGTTTAGAAATTGGAAAGAATCCATTACCTGGAAAGAATCACGAGCAAGGAAGTTTACATCTTTCTTGATGGATTCTCAGGCTATAATCAACTAGCCATTGCTCCTGAAGATCAACATAAGATGGCTTTTGCCACAAAATGGGGCATATTTGCATTTCGTGTAATGCCATTTGGGTTAACAAATGCACCTGCAACTTTTCAACGACTCATTTGTCATGTTTTTAAGGAATTCTTACGCAAGAATTTGGAAGTTTATGTGGATGACTTATGTGCTCATTCCAACATGAGACTTACCCACATCCCTAAATTAAGGAAAATTTTTGACAAATGTTGAGAATATCAGGTTTGCTTGAACCTAGAAAAGTGTGTTTTCATGGTCAGGCAAGGCAAAATTCTAGGACAGTGTCAAAGAATGGAATTTTGATAGATGAAAAAAAGGTGAAAGTAATTGCAAACCTACCTAGGCCAAAAAATGTAAAAGAAGTACAGTCTTTCATGGGCCATTGTGGATATTATCGACGATTTATACACATGTATGCTATCATAACTAAGCCCTTGTACTCTCTTTTGACCAAGTTTGAATGGACAGATGAATGTGAGGAGTCATTCAAGTAACTCAAACGATGCTTGTGTTCAACACCTATATTAACAACACCGGATTGGAGTAAGCCATTCCATGTACATGTGGATGCATCCAACTATGCCATAGGATGTGTGTTGGCACAAACTATGAACGAAGGCAATATAGATCTCCCCATAGCTTAGGCAAGAAAATAGCTGAATGCACTAGAAAGAAGTTACACCACTATAAAACGTGAAACATTAGGAATTGCAGTAAAGAAATTCAGGCATTACTTGTTGGTAAATAAGTTCAAGTTCTTCACTGATCATCAGGCATTGCGATACTTAGTCAATAAGCCTTATAATACCGGACGACTGATACGATGGTTTTTATTATTGATGGAGTATGACTTCAAAGTAGTGGTCAAGAAGGGGAAGAACCACCTTAGAGTTGACCATCTCTCAAGGTTAACTATAGGAGAAGCTCCTCAAGGGATAGCGGATGAACTCCCAGACGCATACCTGTTTAACCTCAAAATAGTACCTGAATGGGCTAAGCCTATCATCCCTATTCTCACATTTGGACCCAAGAATCCTAGGATATAGAATCAGAGAAGGAGAGATTACCAAGTCACAAAGATACCAGGTAATAGAAGGAAGTATATATAAACAAGATAATCAAAAAATTCTTGCTTATTGTGTAGACGAATCAGAACATAATAATTGGTTGCAGCCAGCACATGTAGTGCATTAAAGCAACATCATTCAAGACATCGTACATTGTAGACTCCGCATAGACTAGGAGTGTATTGGCCTTCCATGGAAGCATATGTTTATAAGTTGTGTAAAGAATGTTATGCCTGTTGTGAAAGACCACCGATAGAACATGCCACTTTATATCATATGTCTCTCACACCAGAATGGAGCGAACCACTAGTGACGTAGTTGAGGATGCAAACATTCCCTTAAGGAATGACTTTAGCATGACAATGAAGTCTAGAGAAGGAAGCTCAAGACTACTCACTTATTGGTGATAACTTGTACAAACGTGGACGTGATGGATACCTAAGACAATGTGTTCACAAAAGTGATTATTTGATAGTATTAGAGACTGCACACCAAGGTGTTGTAGGAGGTCATTTTGGCCCCGGCAGGATAATCAAAGACATATTATTTGCAGGATTATAGTGGTCCACTCTTCACATCGATGCACATACCTATGTGAAGAGATGTGACGTGTGCCAAAGAACTCAATTTCCTACTCGCCAAGATGAAAGGCCACTGAAACCCATGATGGGAGGATGTGCATTTTCCATGCGGGGTTTAGACTTTGTAGGACCCATTAATCCCCGTGCAAAAGGTACTCATGAGGAATACATCATAGTTGTGACCGATTATCTTACCAACTGGGTAGAGACAAAGGCCACAAAAAAGAATGATGCACACATGACTACAAAATTCTTATTTGAAAATGTCTTTACAAGATATGGACTGCCTATAGAACTAGTGAGCAATCGAGGAACTCACTTTCTAAACCAGATCATTGAATATTTGTTATAGGATTTTATGGTGATTCAGGAAAATCTGCACCATATCATCCTTAGATCAATGGTCAAGCAGAAAGTACTAACAAGATCCTTTGCAACGTATTGGCGAAACTCGTGAACAACAAACGTTCGGATTGGGACAAATAGTTACACCATGTTGTTTGGGCATATCGAGTGGCCTACAAGACCATACTCAATGCAAATCTCTTTCAGAAGGTTTTTGGTCAAAAAACGCTGTGCATCCTTTGGACTTTTTGATACCCACCCTTAAGGTTGCACAAGAATATCAGTGGACCGACCATGAATTATCATCAAGGATAATGGACTTGGAACGATTAGGAGAAACCAGATTGAAAGCAGCAGCAGGCATATATGCAGCAAAGAAGCGATAGAAAGCCTATTTCGACGCACATGTGAAAGACAAAAGACTAAAAGAAGGTGACTTAGTCCTAGTGTATACATTGAAACAACATGCACGGAAACTAGAAAAGCGAGGTTATGGACCTATGATCATTAACAGACTGTCGACAAGTGGAGCGGTACAATTAGCCACATTAGAAGGAGAAATAATGCCTAATTACATTAGTGGTTGTAGAGTCAAGCTATATCAGGAACCTCTTACTGAGGATATGCCTAGATGACTAACATTGGCAAAGAAGCATAAGGAGGAAGAAAAGAAAATATGTGCAGAATCTCAGGCAAAAGCTCTAGAATGCATTAAGTGCATGAAGCTAAGAAGACAATGGCTAGGGAGAGAACATTATAACCATTTGGAAGAAATACCCAGATACCCGATGGCCATGTGTCAAACAAAGTTGGAAAGGGATTGTGGTCTCACCTTATTGGGATCCCAACTAATTTCCATACTAATGTGTACTCCTTTTGTAGCAAATCACCTATGCACTCATTTCGAGTCATCATGCAAGCTGAAGGACCCTCCGGGTCTGGCCCCAGTACAACAGTGGTCAATTTTGGCAAGTTACCAGCTGAGCCATATCATACGTCGCAACCCCCAGAGTTTCAAGGTTTCCCTAGACCAATGCCCATAGATGATCCTCCTATGGGACACACTGAAAAAGTTCATTGCAATTCTCATTGGTTCTAAGGTCTAGCAAGAACTCTTGCAAATGCCAGCTTTATTTATGATGCCATGGTGTGTTTCGATGGTATCAAGTGGGGCAAATATCATTTTTTCTTGAGAGAATTTGAAGAGCTCCAAAATTCAGAAGACTTAAGCCATATTTGGGCTAGAGCTAGTTTTACCGAAGGTTTTAGTGATCCATTGCCCAAACCTGACTTCTATCGGTGCCATTACTTGGTGACTACACTTGTAGCCCCTGAGAACAAGGGCTTGCCAGGAACATTTATTCTTCCATCACTGGTGAATGATCTTCCATACAAGAAGTTTTACCTTTCGAAAGATCTCATTCAGGTAGCACTTAAGATCCACGAGACTCACATGCTAACAAAGTGAGAAAGTCTTATTCCAGAGCCTATGAAACATGGTGATGTTTTGAAATGGGCAGATATTTCTGCCATTACACTCAAAGTCTCCAAGCCATTGGCTCCAATCCGAACACATTCCCCCCACAAGATTGTTTTACTATTCCTCAAAAACGTATGTAGTTTGGCTTATATCTTGCATGCATAGGGCCCCAGACCCTAGATCTTTCCAGTTGGATTATCGATCAATTGTATATAGCTTAGTAGAGATGGGAACAAAAACACGTCATCCATGGTTGTTGTGCCCTTACACAAATAATCTCTATGTGTTTGGCCTATGATTTGCCCATCGAACGCTCTATAACTAGTGAAGAATTAAAAGAATTCAAGGGAACCACCAAAAAGGCCAGAAAAGCTAGCAAACGATGGGCAGGCAAGTGCATGAGAGGTTCTATCCCATGCTTGGAGGTTCCAGAGTCCCCATCACCACAACAATCTCCTCAACCGTCTCCAACGGAACCCCCCGCATCTGTACAACCAATACGTATCTGCCTCTCATGACCCATCATCACAAAAGGCACTACTATTGCTATAACTCCTCAAGCACCCACCACTCAAGAAGATACTACTGGAGCAGGAGAAATTCCCACCACAATTGGTGCGGAAGACTTTACTTTCCCCATACCAAACTTGGAGGCAGAACCCACTAACACCACCTTCGATTTTGAAATGCATGATGCATTCTCGAGCGAGTTCCAATTTTCAAAAGGCCAGTTTTTCTCACAAGAGTATGCACACCCAAGCTATCCGACTACCCCTCCTAATCAACCACAAGAACAAGCAGTCTCCATGTCAAAGGTAGAAGAGAGAACAACGACCGATGATGATGATGGTGATGTCAAAGCCAGTCAAGATAGCCACGACTCTCAAGAGGATGTGCAGAATGAAGAGTAAGAGCAGCAAACCAAAGCCCAAGGTGATACGAGTACTCATGAGGATGACATGTTCGAAGCCACTACCTATACTTTGGCGATTCAGAAGTTATAATGCAATATGCAAGCAGTTTGGGTGCACAGACAATTATCCGAGGAACAGAGTCAAGCAATTCTCGAGCAAGAACTCGCTAGTGGAGGCTTTGAAGAATCTTTGATTCAAGGTTTCAAGGAATTAGTAAAATAAGTGGGAACCCACCCTTAAAGGGTTCATGCGTTGACATTAGAGCTTTGGTTTATCCTAAACCATGGCATTCTTGACATTTTTCTCTTGATTTCCATGCAAATGACGGTTTTATTTTGATTTCCATGCGTGCCCCCTTCTCTCTCCCTCTTCTCTCTCTTCTCTCTGACTCCAAAATATGGGTGTTGAATTCCAACCCACCCTTAACGGAAAGCTTACCAAGGAAGGAGGAGCCCCCCTTGCATGTCAAGGGCCAGTCAATGAAGGGTCTCGTATGCACCCATGTGCCTTTCTTATTCTGAAAGGGATGAGAACACTATCAACAACTCTTCTTCCTTCTTCTTGGTTGTTGAGAAAAGGTTTGGTCTTGATTTTCTTATATGGACTCCCTACACGTTATATGGCATGCTTTATGGGATAATTCTCTGTGAATTGACAACCCATGATAGATTTAATAGAGCTCAAAATCCACCAGAGGGGCAAAGGACTAACACAAAGAAGTGCACCAGTAAGGTTTGTGTCATAGTTACAAAAGAAAAATTACCCTCTATTGATAAAGATGTTTTAGAATCTTTCCATGAAACTATAAAGCTCCAAGGCATTCCCATGTAGGTATAGATTCCAAAGAAAAGAACTAAGTGTGCATTGATCAATGTGGAATTGGGTCATTGAGAGGGGTGGTGTTGGGAAGATTGGGGATTTTGTCTAGGCCCATTTTGCTACTCTTGTCACCATGCATTGTTGCTCTTTACATCCTAGTTCAAAAACAACAGCTGTTGGTTGAAGAATCTTCCCTGACCCCATCTATACAGTAGTTGTCCGTGTTTTAGTCGGTGTGATGATCACCATATTTATCATAGGATTTGGATGTTCCTTTTTCGTTTATCATATTCCTAAGCATCCTTACAATGTCTATGGATATGCCCCAATTCGCCACAAAAGTTGCAGTGCATGGGCATGCCTCGATTATTTGAGTTTATTATGACTTGATTCCAATTTGTGGTAACATAATTTTCTAGGTTTCATGATCAGAGTGAAGGGTATTGTGGGTATTGCTGATTGCACAAATGGGGTAAAACATAACTAGTTGAAGGCTCACCAACTTCTTGCACTACAACATTCACTAACAATCTACTCTGTGTTTTACCATTATAGGAGCATCCTTATGTTGAATGATCAAGACTCTAACAAATAGCACAATACAATTGATTTAATGCATAACTTTCTACAATATGACCTAAATTCTTACATTTAGTGCAGACGATTTGTTTCATTGAGTTCTCATTATTAGATTTGGTTATCTTAAAAGGTGGCCATTCCAAGTCTTTTGCAAAACCACCAACTTTATGTTTCAATTGTTAAGCCATATCTATTACAACATCTAGGTGCATGGCCCTGATACATCTAATAACCATTATTTGTGAGAGTTGTGGGCTAAAGACATTTATGAACCAATGGGTAATGACATCTACGGGTAATACAATTTTAGTCGAGATTCGATAGAGATGAGTACAAAGTATAGTGGCATATTTCTATACCATATGTTGTGGATTTTATCTATTGTTTTGCAAAAATTCAAAAACTTATGCCGGTGTTTTATTTAATCTAATTCGTTGCAAGAAAGCATCCCTTACTGCTATGTAGATCCAAAAATGCTCAAATTCAAATTCATCTAACCATTTAGCTACTTCTTTCACTAATATGGATTGGAACACCCTTTCTTTATATTGTCCATCTCTAGGTGTGTTGGTAGTATTTTCTAATAATCCATAACTAATCTCAAATGTTCGAACATGTGCATCTGGATCACATCCTAAAAATCCACCAAATTTTGCATACAACATATAGCCTACGAATGGTCTTCCAAAAGGGAAATCTTCTCCTCCCATTGTTGTAGGGCTAAACTGATCAATGTCTACTACTTCGTCAGAATCATAAGTGGTTGCAAACAATTGCGGCTAAAAACATGTAGAAGGTGTAAAGGTTTCTGTTAGATAGGATGGGATCTTTGGTGGTGGTTTTGAGTGCCACTCATTAATATCTTCTTCTTGGGGAGTTCTTACAATTCTAAATCCTTCTACCTAGGAAAATTTAGGATTTCTCAATCAGCAATTCTTCAAGAGGCTTATAGAGATTTAGTGCACATCTTTCCTTGCAAATTTTCTAGAGAGCTTCATTTCTAACCATATTCCACAAAGAAGCCAAGAATTTGATTGCTTCTCCAAGAAATAATACTTCTAATTAACCTAAAACTATAACTCTAAAAGCAAGTTGAGACAATTCCAAGTGTAATCACTCTTGGGGCATAAAAAGAAGAGATGTCCAAGATCTTCTCTTCCACTAGTGCATCACTTACACCATGGGGGTGCACTGCAAATCTTATTGGTTTTGGAATTTTTCCAAATCCCCCCATGAAGAACTTTCATATAAGAATAATTTTTTTGTTCTCTATAAGTTGGTGCCATAGATAGAAAAATTTTTACTCCCATAGGATGCAAGAGAGTTCAAGCACCATTTGTTGTTAAGTTCCCAATGGAATCCCATATTATGTTTGACACTAGGAGGCACCTCCATCTTGTTGTCATTATGCTAGCTCAAAGCTTCCATGTAAGGGAACTCCTATCCAATCAAGAGGCGGGACTTTTCTTCATCCCAAGTGTTCATTCTGTTTCTTAATAGGCATTAGTCTTTGAAATCAATTTTGTTGCTCAAATTAATGTTCTAAAACATAATCCAGTGTCTATTATCTTGGTTCTAGAGGTGCTTTCACATAAAAAATCCTTTGCTCTAGATCCTCTAAGCTCTTTGGAGACCCCCAAACTCAACTCCCTCAATTCTCATTATTGGGAGTCATATGGAATCATGTTATCTTATACACTTCTAATCATTGTTGATGATGTCTAAGGGCTTCTTCTTGCTCCATCCCTTCCATAAGGAGCACATTGTATCGGAGCCTTTAGGAGTTATCAAATCTTGAGAGAGCAGGAGAGTGAGTAATTCAAGCCCATGCCACCTTTAAGACCACTAAATAAATTACATTACTATTTCAAAAAGTAATTTTGGCACATGAAGAAATGTTATTACTCCAAGCTTTAAGCATTGTTTGGTAGCCAAATTATTGGTCATGGCTTCCATATCTGAAATTCCCAAGAGACGAAAGTTCTCACTGGGTTGGAGCAGATTCCCATTTGATTTTTGACACACCTCTTCTATAAGGGTCACTCATCCAAACAATTTTTTTGTTAATTTTTACCAACTTTGATAGGTTTTTGTTACCAGATCTCGAACAAGCCAAGAAGAAGATGACAGAGGAGATAAGGAACATGTTGATCACCATCACCCACTCAACCACATTAAGTTGCATGCCCTTCAATTAGCTTAGATTGATGTCTAGTTTGGCAGGTACCCAATCCCATCTTTGACCGAGACATCAATGCCCATAGAGATTCCAAGAAGATGAATTGTTTTTTTTTGGAGATCTCTTTGCATCCATGCATACAAAGAAATTGTAGGGGTGGGCCACTCATGGACTTGTAGTTAGTTTTGGAGTGGTTTATTCTAGAACAAGAGACTTCACAAAATGTTTCAAAGCATTGAGAGAGTTGAAAACATATTCAAAAACATTCTACAAAACCACATTGGTGTCATCAGATAAGAGTCTTAAAACCATCGAGCCCTAGCGATGGGGGAGAGAAATAACCCAAATGTGTCGTAGTTTCACTTGATAATCCACTAGGTAGTCGAGACCATCAATCCTCATAGCAACAAGCTAGGGCCAAAACAAAGACCCTTGAGTGATCAAAGGATGAAATCGTACTCCCATCCTATCATACGCTTTGTCAAAATCCATCTAAAGATGCTCTAGACCTTGATCACGCCATTTTGTAGGCAAGAGCTTCCTTTATTAAATTCTTTCTCAAGCTTGAATAGCCTTCTATAAAGAGTGTCCTTCTAACTCTCTACATATTTTGGTTTCTTTGTAAGCACGATGCAAGATGGCATGGGTTTGATTGATAGCCAAGTCAAGCATTTGGAGGGAGAGGAGTGGGTATAGAAGGCACATTTCAATGTAAGAGAGATATCTTATTGAATCGAAGCTGGGAGCGGAGAAGTCACAGGATTAGCATGGAACTATAGAGTTTTTCTATTCTTCACAGATGGTTTAAATGCTAGCATAGTTGGATATTGATTTGAGACCATGGTGTCCATACTTTGGATGAGGGAGAGGAGCCCCAAGTTCTCCATGATGCTCTTAAAAACATATGCTCTATCAAGCCTATCTTTACCCAATTCATCATCTCACTCGAGGTTTGGCCAAGAAAAGTTCCAAGGGTCCTTGACTTCCACTAGGTCATGATTGAGCTGATCTAGCATTTCCTTTTCCACCCCATCAATCACACAGCCTCTTTGAGCCCATCTATCAATGAATACTCCCACCTTGTTAGAATCCCCACAAAGAATGATATTTGATGGCAAGGATTCCAAAGACCTCCAAGTATTGATTCTCGCATAATCAAGATTAGGAGCATAAACCAAACTGATGGAGAAGGGATGCACTCCACCAAAGGAAGTCACAATCCATTTGTGGTGTGGGTCCATTGAGGTACCCAAGAGGAACAAGGACCAGATAGACTTGAAACCAATCAGAATGTCACCACTACCCATGGGATGGTTGGTGGCAAGCCAATTACAAAGAGAGGGATTTTTTTCTCGAGTCTTTTGCAAAGATAATCTCCAACAATTTGACCTCTTGACGATTGATAAACTCTGGGCTAATACTCTACATTGGAATCCATTGACCAATAATGTATGCCCAAGAGGGATCCATGAGTCCCTAACCATTGAAGGAAACAATGATTAGTTTTGATTGTTCAGATCTTTTTGGATCGGGTTCTTATCCCTTTTTCCTTTTTTCTCTCTTCTTTTATTTCTTTGCAATAGCTGCACTGAGGGAGGGGATAAGTATAGATTTTATAGAGATCCTATAATGATTGGTAGCTTTTGGAACAGTCTCTTCAAAAGCTCAGGCACTACAGATACCCTAACTCAAAGAGAAACTTATTAGAAGGCACCAAATTTTGATGTTCTCATGTACTAAAATTTTATGAGCATATAATTCTTTTTTCATGTCTTTATATAATATAGTATGTTGGTAAAAGTTTATGTATAATGTGTTTCTTATTTAAGCTATTTTCCCAAAAAAGATGTTTACTGCTTTAAATATCATGGAACTTTACAATGGTGCTTTCTTTCAATTCATCTTTTTTCTCTCATGTTTGAACCCCCAATGATGTTCTAGCTCTTAGAATCAACATTGGGTATTTTTGGGAACTATTGCAACGAAATCATCGTAAGAAAGTAATCCTATTATAAGGATCTACTTACATCTTTGCCAATTGGGATTAATGTAGCATAACTACTTGATATCGTCCAACCCATTGACGAGGATCGCATCTCTATATGATAGTAAAAGCAACATGTTCAAAAGTAATTGGGTAGCAAGATCAGAGGCTATGTTAACATACCATAACTGAGTCTTGTGATCTAAAGTTTCATATAGTGATATATCCAAATCACTGTCAAAAGCTTGAAATATTTGCTTGAAAATGTTTCTATTTAGGTATTGAATGTAAGTAATACATACTAAGCTTTTTAGTTGAATTATTTCTTTACCCGTTAAAAAATGACAAGGAAAATCTTTGTCTTCTATATAGAAATGTAGGAAGAGAGTAGAAAGTCTGAGCAAGATTAGCAGAGAAGCTGATGCCTATGAGTGACTTTCATTCTACTAGCACAGAAGCACGGCGCAAGTGAGGTTTCAACCTCCAAATCACCGAGCATCCATGGTGATGGTGGTATTCTTCATGTCCAGTTGGTTACCACCGACACCCGACACGCTATTTAGCGGTATTCTCATGAGGCGCCCCGTTCAAGCTTTTTTGCTAACATCCTCCAGGGATTTTGACCGGCTTCTAAGTTCTGGATGTAAAAAGCTGATCCAGATGCTTGGTTTTCCTAAAAAAACCAGGAATTCGTCGCCTGAAATAATGTCTCTTTGATTTCCTGTGAGAGATTTGAGATGCACATTTGTCATTAACAGTAGTCTCAACAGATCTTTGAGATGCAAATCTGTCATCAAGAATAGATCCGACAGATATTTGACATGTACTTTCATTAACAATTGAGAATGCTGCCAATACTTCGCTGATAGCTGCATCTGGGTTATCTTGATTGCTCATCAACATTGCAGCGATGGCAGCCGGAGTTACCTGGACAGAGCTTTTTGTCATGATCTTTTCGAGCTCGAAAAACATGGGATGGTCTTGGATGCCCAGATAATTTCTGGCCAGCTTCTTGAAAGCATGGAAACTGCAGTAGGAAAGGAGAATGTGCATGTCCATGCGGCCTGGTCGGAGGAGTGCAGAGTCAATCCGTTCCTTGAAATTGGTAGTGAAGATGAAGATGCGCTCTTCCCCGCAGCACGACCACAGCCCATCCACGAAATTCAGAAGCCCAGAGAGGGTCAACCTGCTGGATGAATTGCTATCTGCGCCCTCTTTTGAGTCATCATCTGTTTCACCATCACGATTGGACATCTTAACAGAGCAATCTATGTCCTCGATGACAATAACTGACTTGGGGCTTGTCCGTACCAAAAGTGATTTCAGTTCTGTGTTTTCAGATACTTTGGTGAGCTCAAGGTCATAAATGTCATAGAGCATGTAATTCGCAATGGCAGCGATCAGACTCGATTTTCCGGTGCCAGGAGGGCCATATAGGAGATACCCTCGCTTCCAAGCCCGCCCGTTTCTGTGATAGAAGCTCTTCCCTTTGGAGAAAGCCTGTAAGTCTGCCATTATGCGTTCTGCAATGCCCGCATCTAAGGCTAGCGAATCGAACGTTGAGGGGTGATTGAAGGAGTTTTCTTCCCAGTTGCCATAACTATTTGTGAAAATGCGGCGCTGGGAATTTTCGCGCTCTATGTCCGCACAAACTTTGGAGACATGGTCGAGATAAGCAGGAACAATATTCTCTCGATCTGTTTTCAAGAAGCGGAGGATGAAGCTTCTCTCAGTAGAAGCACCGTTATTCTCTGCATTTCCCTTCTCCGTGACAGCGTTTGTCCAGAAAACTTGAACGCCATCGAAGCTGTCTTCGATGGAGTCGTTGTCTTGAAGATTTAAGGATATGGGCTCAGAAGCCTCCCATTTGTATGCTCTAAGGCGATCATGTGTGTGCAGAGCGAATCGGAGGGATCCGACATGAACGCCTACCTCCTTATAAAGCTCATTAGGGCTGTGGTTACCAGCTACATTCTGGTCCACTTGAATTTCCATATACGGATCGACGGAGGGAAAAAGCCTCTCCCAAAGCATGGAAAGGCCTCTATCAATATATTGACGCAGAGGAGGGGGAATAAACGTCTGCAGAAGCGCAAAGACGCCCATGAGGTTGAACAGCTTGGTCAAGAAGACCTCCATCGCCGATAAGAAGTTGGGAAATAGCGATTCCTCGACCGTCAAGAACGATGAAACGGTAAAAAGCCTGAATCAGAAGAGAAGTGTAGGACAAGATAATGAATCGTAGAAACTCCGCTTCAAGAAGGGATGCGCAGATTGATTAAGGATGGAAACCCAGGCAGTAAGAACAGCAATGAAGATGTAATATGGCGATACACGTGAGTACATAGTGCATCAGTATCCTGCGCCATGTATATAGAGTTTCCCTGTCGAGTCTTCCTTGATCCTCAAGTATTCTGCATAGTGCTACGGGAACTCAGTTGTTGAGCGCAGTCGCAAAGTCAAAGTTTCAAATAGTCATTGACTTTGAGATCAAAAGCTGAATCGCATTTTGAAAAGCTGAATCCCATTTTTGTTTAGGTTTTGCTTTTTTATGCTTTCTTGTTTAGCTTTTGTAACATATGCATGTTGTTTCATGTTCTTTTAGTGATTATCATCTCAACACGTTTACAAGTGATTTCTCACATCACATTTTTCTTTCTCTCTTATATAAACTAACACTTGTGTCTTTTTTTTCACTTTGAGATTTACTCCTATTTTGTTCAATATTTCTGTAAAATACATTTTCTCTATAGATCTATTCATGTATGGTCTATCACCCTGCAAACTATATTTTTTACTTTTTTATTGCCTATTTTTTTGTTAAAATGGTCAAGTTGCATATAAGGGTATTATAATTGATTATTTTTAATCACAACATACAAATCAAACATATAAACCTCATGTAAGTAAAAAATACAAGAAAGTCGAATTATATTTATGGCAGGGTATTTACAAAGTTAACATAACATATACCTTAAAAATGAATGAAACTATATAATTTGATCAAATATAAATTACATAAATTACCCTCTTAAAAGAGTATATGAGGTTTCATGAGGGGATATATTTAGGTAGGTGCAATCCTCTCTTTGTGTAATCATGGATTCAAGAGGCTAAATTGACGGCTGCAAAGGTTCAAACCCCTTAAGAGAACCATCGGCTTTTATTGAAAAATCCTTAGGTAAGTCACTCCAATTGAATGGCATGCATTCAAGAGGCAAAATTGATGGGTACAAAGGTTCAAAACCCTTAAAATAATCATCAGGTTCAAAATTGATGCATCATGTACTGGTTGCAAAAGCACTATGGAATATTGTGCAAGGTGTCGAAAAATGCCCTATTACATCTGCAAACACAGTTGCAGAAGGTGATGGAAACAACATTGAAGATGGTGTTCTTTATGTTCCTATTCGTGTTGCGTTCGTGCTGCACCTACTATAGAGAAAATTTGTTGGGATGGCAAAGATGCTCACACACATGCATTGATAGCCTTGTCTATCAAACATGCCATTATTCCTCACATTCGCGCTTGTAGAACAACTACATATGCTTGGGATACACTTACCACTTTATACTAGGAAAGAAATGAGGCTCGTGTTGCTCACCTCCAAAAATAATTGGAGAGTGAGCACATGAATGAAGGAGAATCCATGGACAATTTTCTGACAAAAACCAAAGATTTGAGGGAACAATTGATTTTTGCCATTGAAGTCCTGCCTGATATTCACTTGTGCAGAATATTCTGAATGGTCTTCCCGATTCATATTAGAGTTTTGCTTCTACTCTTCGTTTGATGATGAAAGGCAATCTAAATGCCTTAACATTTGAGGATTTAGTCTCTGGTCTATTGCAGGAAGATCAGTCTAGGTAGAACAAGTCCATTATGCATGTTGTAGATCAAGCTTTCCTGGCTAGTCAAAAGGGCAAAGGTAAATGGAGCTCTTCTACTAGTAAGCAAAAAATTACTAATTATGCACAATCAAAGAAGGATGACAGAGATGAGGAGAAAACAGAAAAGCAAGAATTGTTTTGCAAATATTGTAAAGGAAATGATCATGTCATAAAGATTTGTCCAAAACTGGCTGCTAAAGAGGCAAGGAAGAAAGAGGCTGGAATGGTTGTTGTAGAGGCCTCTACACCCAAAACAGAGTCTGCTAATCTTGTGCAAAATGAAGAATGGACATTTACCACTATTTGCAGTTGTGACCCATCTTCTTATGAGTAGTGTATATCTACAAAAGACTTAGATGTTTCATACTTTGATAGTGGGGAAACCAAACATGTTACCTCACAATGAAGTTTCTTCACTTCACTTGAGCCTACTGCTACAGAGAATACTGTCACATGCACCAACAACTCCTCTTATCCTATTATGGGAGTTTGTAATATCATTCTGACTACTACTGATGGTAGTTCTTTTAAATTGTTAGATGCTTCATTTGTGCTAGGGATCAAGAAGAATCTATTATCAATTTTAGCTTTCGCAAAGCCTAGCTTGATTGTGAAATTTGTTGATGAGAGATGTACAGTTCACGATCTATCAAATGGTGATGTCATTATTGCTTTTGGCATTTTATGTTATGGGATGTATAAGCTAATGGACTATGAAAAATCGATGAATGATTCAGCATGTGGAGTACATGATTCTCAGGCTTTGTCAAATGCAAAACTTTGGCATGCACGCTTTGGTTATCTGAATTTTGCTTGTTTGCTATGCCCGTAGAAATCTGAAATGGTGTCCTCTCTGCCCAAACTCGAGGCACCTGGTAAACATGTCTGTGAAGGCTATAGTTTGGGCAAAATGAAGCATCCCTCATTCCCAAAAGATGTTTCAGTTCACGCTACTCAGAAATTGCAGCTTGTTCATAGTGATGTATGTGGTCCTATGCAGACACCCTCTTTTGGAAACCTTCTTTACTTCGTGAATTTCATTGATGATTTTTCTAGGCATGCATGGGTATATCCATTGAAAGCAAAGTCCAAAGTGTTTATGCCCTTCAAACAGTTTCTAGTTTTGGCTGAAAATATGTCAGCATGTAAAATGGGCACCCTCTATTTTGATCAAGGGGTCTTCTAATTTTGATGCATTTCTGGCTGAATGTGGGATAAAACATCAGTGTACAGTGCCATATATATCTCAACATAATGTAGTTGCTAAACAAAAGAACATGTCACTCATGGAGATGGCGAGGTGTATGGTCAAGAGTCCGGCTTTACCACATAGTTTCTAGCTTGAGGCTGTTATGTGTGTAGCATATGTACGTAACAGGTGCCCACCAAAACATTGCATTCTATCACTCCATATGAGGCTTGGCATGGTCACAAGTCATATGTTGGTCACCTATATGTTTTTGGTTGTCTGGCATATGCATTAGTGCCTAAACAACAATGCAGGAAATTGGATGATAAAGTAGTGAAATTAATTTTTGTTGGGTACATTTTTGAAAGCAAAGGCTATCATCTGTATCATCCACATACTAAACACATTCTGGTTAACCTTGATGTTGTTTTTATGGAATATTCTATTCAGTCATTACTTTCATGTACTAAAGAGGCATTTGTTAGCTCCAAAGATATGCATGTCGATACTTTGCTGCATCCTTTTATAGGTGGATAGTCTAGTGTTGGGCCGAATGAGACAATTTCTCAACCTTTACATGTTTCATATGATGATGCAGATCATTCCATTTTTGATGCAAATTTACGTGATGAACTTATTGATGAGAGAACTGATATTGAGGAGGCAAAAACTATCCTAAATGGCTAGTGTAGACTTTGCAAGATAGAAAATTAGATGCACCTCTATCATTTTGTACTCATTCAGGCTCTCAGAGTGCTTCTTTTGCATCAAATTGCTATGCTATGGCTTCCTCTAGTCTCTGTGATGATCATAATGAGCCTGTTTCATTTGATGAAGCATAAAATTTTGAAAATTGGATGGTTGCTATGCAATTAGAATATGATGATATTATGAAAAATTGTACCTGGCCTTTATGTGACTTGCATTCTAGCAAGAAGGCCATTGGCACTAAGTGAGTATACAACCTGAAGTGGAAGCCTGATGGAACAATTGAAAGGTATAAGGCTAGGCTTGTTGCAAAGGGTTATGCTCAAGAAAGGGGTGTTGATTTTGATGAGACCTTTGTTCCTACATGTCGAATGACAATTATTCATAGCATCTGTGCATTTGCAGCTCATCATGGTTGCAATGTATATTAGTTGGACATTACAACTACATTTTTGAATGGTGACTTGCATGAAGAAGTGTATGTTTTTCAGCCTCGTGGCTTTGTGGAGAAAGGACATGAAAACAAAGTGTGCAGGTTGAAGAAGGCATTTTATGGTTTAAAGCAAGCACCACATGTTTGATATGAAAAGATACATGCCTATCTGATTGCACATGGTTTTGAGAATAGTCCAACTACAAGCACCTTATATGATAAGTGTGCAAATGATGTGCCTTTGATCATTGTTGTCTATATTGATGAAATTTTGCTCACTGGTCCTCATGAGAAGCATATTGTTGATTTTAAGGCTGATTTGCATGCCTCATTTGAGATGTTAAATTTGGGGCATTTGCATCATTATTTGGGCATTCAGTTTATGCAAGTTGATGGTGGACAATCTTTGTGTCAAAAAAAATATATTGACACATTATTGCAACATTTTGGTCTTGAAGACTACAAACCTATTGCCACTGCTATGGAGATAGGTTTACGATTGAGTCTTCATGATGCTGGAGATGAATTTGATGTTGTTCTCTATTAGCAAGTTGTTGGATGTTTGATTTATTTATGCATTACTCGGCCATATATTCAGTTTGTTATCTCACAGATGAGCAGGTTTATGCATTGCCTAGTTGTCAAGCATTGGCACGCGGTTAAGTGCATCTTTCGCTACTTGAGTGGTACCCGACTACTTGGATTGTTTTATCCCAAGGGGAGATCACTACCACCATATTTACATCCTTTTTCTGACTCTCACTGGGTTGGTTGCTATGAAACTCATGTGTCCACTAGTGGCTTTTGCTTCATGCTTGCTAGCTCATGTATATCTTGGTTGAGGAAGAAGCAGCCTATTGTGGCCACTTCTAGTTGTGAGGCTTAGTATAGGGCTACTTTCATAGCAATTGTTGAGTGTGTGTGGCTCACATGCCTTACAACTAATTTGGGTGTTGAGTAGTCTTCTGCCACCACCATCTTCACTCACAATCAGAGCACATTGGTAGTTGCAAGGAACACTATGTTCTATGCTCACACTAAGCACATTGAGGTGCACTATCATTATGTCAAGGAGATGCTCTTTTCTAGAGAGATCAGTTTGGCATATGTACCCACACAAGAGAGCATTGAAGACTTCACAAAGGCTCTCCCTAGGGAGAAGTTTGAAGATTTCTTGCAAAGCGTTGGGCTTACTTCCTTTTGTGGATTGATTCCATATAGCTTGGCACTTCCTTATACACGAGTGCCAACTCCTTGTTCACTGCATCACTCCTAGGGGGGGGGGATTTATTTGATGTGTGTGAACACACTAGGACCATTGGGGAAGTTTTTTCCCTCTTTAGGAGGTTTTTTCCCCCGACTTGTATATATGCCTATAACCCTAATGGGTCAGTGATCTTTGTGCATTCTCGTGGTAATACATTCAGTATTGTGTGTTGTGCTCCAAGCTTCTTCTTCTTCCTTGCATTGTTCACATGCTTCCGCAGACCTCAAACTCCAACACATATAAGATCAAGGGTCATAGTCACAATCATTATATGTATGATCAAAGGGCATATCACTTATCAAATCAAACATTTTCATTTTCATTATACATTGTCATTATCCATTGGTCATAATTATTCAAACATCACTTTCATTGTTATGTAGCACAATCCATTCCCTTCTTGAATCATCATTACGTAGATTTAATAGATCATTAATTATAGTCTCTTCTTGAATTTTATAAGGAAATGGGTCACCATTTCTCTTTCTCTATCCAGATGAGGTCTCTCTTCTCTCTTGATGCCTAGGACTCAATTCATTGTTTTCTATTGATCCTTTCTTAGTAGCATGCAAACATCTTAGAAGAGATGTCCATAGCATAGAGGTTCTGAATGATTATGTGTTCTCCATTGAATCCTTTAAATTTTCTTAGTGCAAAAATCTTTATAATCCAATGAATGATGATAATCTATCTGCTAAACCTCATCCCTCAACGGATTCAAGTGCACAAGTAGTAGGAGACTAGGCCCACCATTCAACAAATACAAAGTAGATGCCAACATAGTAGCTCAAAAGACCAAGATAAGTGACATCATAAGTATGCTGCAAATCAACCATAAGAATGTCAAGTTTTGCATCAGATGACCTAGTCAAGAGTATGTCATTGACATAAAGGACAAGCATAGTAAAGTGACCCATCTTTATGTACATAGAGTGTGCTTTCAATTGGACTACGTGTGATGCCAAGATCAATCAAATGCTTATCGAATTTGTCATACAATGCACGTGGATCTTGCTTGAGACCATACAAGGGTTTAATATGCAAGTGAGAAACCATATGCTCTTTCCCTTTCATGGCAAATCTAGGAGGTTTTCTCACATAGACCTCTTCTTGCAAATCACCATTCAAGAAATCCGTTTTTATATCCAAAAAATGTAATTTCCAATCTCATTGGGTAGCCAATGCAACCATGGTATGAATGGTAGTCATGCATGAAGTAGGTGCAAAAGTTTCCTTATAGTCAATGCCATATTGTTGTGCATATCCTTTGGCAACCAACCTAGCTTCGTAGCGATCAATTCTACCATCAAACTTGCTCTTAATCTTGTAAACCCACTTTATACCAATGGCATTTTCCCCTTTTGGCAATTCACATAACTCCAAAGTACCATTCCTATGTATGGAATCCATTTCTAATTGCATAGCACTCATCCAATGTGGATTATCACATGCACCTTCAAAAGTAAGTGGCTCTTCATTACATGTTGTTGGAATAATAGAATAATCTAGCAAGAGCTTGATCTTGTTCTACCAAGCAAATGTGCACTCAATTTACCATGTTTGGCTGAAAATTCTCTGCATTTTCAATCCTATTTTTCTAGAATCTTTAAGCCCTTTAAACCTCAGTTGACTTGTCTAGATGGCCATAGTCAAGCGTGCCACTTTGGAACAAAGGCATGAGTTTATCGAACACATCTTGTGAGCTAATTGTTGGCTATTTTTTACATTCCAGTAGGGGGAAAACTAAATTTTTAGTAAATACCACTCTCGACTCACAATAGTTGTGTTTGTCAATGGATGGCACAAATGATATCCCTTACTTTCAGCACTATAACCAACAAATATAAATTTCATTGACTTGTCATCAAGTTTGTGATGTTGTTGTGATGGCACAAGGGCATATGCCAAATAACCAAACAGATGCATATGACTATCCATAGGTTTATGTCCATTCAAGGCCTCATTCTTAGTGATGAATCTCAATGCTTTTGTAGGGAAGAAACTCAACACATAGTTTGCACACATAACCGCTTCCATCCAAAATTTCTCAAGAGGGTGCTTTCCTTTAACCATACATTGTGCCATTTCAAAGAGTGTTCTATTGTTATGCTTGGAAATACCATTTTGTTGAGGTTTATATGGCACCGTACATTGGTGTGAAAAAAAGCATAAAACTCATGTGACATGTATTCATCACCACAATCTATGCATAGAGTGAGAATCTTGTTTGAAGAAAAATTTTCATCCATAGCTAAAAATTCTTTGAAGCAAAATACCTCATTCTTTGTTTTCATAGGATACACCCATGTATGGAAAGTAGCATCATCAATGAAAGTAACAAAATATGCATGCTTCCCAAAAGATGGACTCTTGATGGGACCATACATCACTATGAACAAGCTGCAATTTTCTTGTAGTGTGTGTATGACTATCTTTTGGAAAAGAAGCACAATGCATTTTTCCAAGAATGCAACCTTCACATGCATGCTTTTCAATGGAATCAAGTGTTGGCAAGCCAATAACCATGTCCTTCTTTTGCAAGTAAAGCAAACTATTGAAGTTGAAGTGACCAAAACAAGCATGCAAAAGCTCCATTTCAACCATGGAAGAAGTATGAGCAACCACGTCATTTGAGAAAGCCCTCTTGTATGCATCCAAGTGATACAAAGTGTACATGAAGACTAGTTTTGGCAATCAATGGGACCACATACATCACTATGAACAAGCTACAATTTTCTTGTAGTGTGTGTATGACTATCTTTTGGAAAAGAAGCACAATGCATTTTTCCAAGAATGCAACCTTCACATGCATGATTTTCAATGGAATCAAGTGTTGGCAAGCCAATAACCATGTCCTTCTTTTGCAAGTAAAGCAAACTACTGAAGTTGAAGTGACCAAAACAAGCATGCAAAAGCTCCATTTCAACCATGGAAGAAGTATGAGAAAACAAGGCATTTGAGAAAGCCCTCTTGCATGCATCCAAGTGATACAAAGTGTACATGAAGACTAGTTTTGGCAATCAACAGAACCGAAATTAAGTTATTCGTGATACTAAGTACATACAATGCATTTTTCACGAGAATCACACCTCCATTTGTAGCTATAAGCTCAATTTCTCCTACTACAATGATAGGATAAGAGGCATAGATGCAAAAAACCTTTTGCATGGAGTTATGTGCTTTGAAGCACCACTATCAAAGAACTAATCCGAATCAGCCTCACTCACAACCATACATTTAGAATGCAATGATGCACCATAATGACATGTAACAAATGTTGGCTTCATCATTCTTTGCATTTGAAGAATTTTCATCAATAGACATGCTGAACTCCTCCTTTTTTTCATTGTGCTGAGGAATGAGTGTAAGAGGAAGGTTGAAGCTTTGGTTTTGATGAAGCCAAATCTTAAACATACTTGCTTTTCCCTTTTTTTGAGATAGCAAGTGCTTGTGTTCCCTCAATCAAACCACTCCCATTCACTCTAAATTTCTCTTGTTGAAAAAGAAGAGACATAAACTCATCAAATGCATACATATTTGGATTCCATTTTGCAACTGAACAGAGTGTAGTGGCAAAGCTTTGAAAAGATTATGGTAATCCTTTCAACAATGTAGAGATGAGAGATGCATCTCAATTGATCTCATCTATGTTTTCCAATTGCTCTTTCAGGTCCTTGATGTGTGTCACACACACATCCAAAAACTCATTTTTAGCCATATATACATCCTCAATTTGCTTCCTTGAGTATGCAACACATGTTTCATTACGCACCACATACAAAGAAGCAAGAGTGTCCCATGCCTATCTTGATGTAGAACATCATTGAATGTGTGGAAATGTATGACGCTTCACAAAAAGTGCAATCAATGCATAGGCTTGAGCATCTTTTCCATCCCATGTAAGTTGTTCATGTGTAGGTGAAGAAGGATTAACCACTATTCTTGAAGAAGAAGCTCGATCTGTGATAGTAGGCTACGAAGTAGAAGAACATGTGGGTGGTCTTCGATCTATAATTGCCACTATGTTCCATAGTTGTTTTGAAGAATTTTCATCAATAGAAATGCCAAAATCCTCCTTCATTTCATTGTGTTTATCAAGCTCTCTACACTAATTAATAGTATGACTAGTCTTTTGGAAATATTTGCATCTCTTCTTCTTTTGCGAATTAGTATCATTAGAGGAATTAGTGTAAGAGGAAGGTTGAAGCTTTGGTTTTGATGAAGCCAAAGTTTAAACATACTTGCTTTTCCCTTTTTCTTAGATAGCAAGTGCTTGTGCTCCCTCAATAAAACCAATCCTATTCACTCTAGAGTGCTCTGCTTGCAAAAGAAGAGACATAACCTCATCAAATGCATACATATTTGGATTCCTTGTTGCAACCAAATAGAGTGTAGTGGCAATGCTTTGAAAAGATTATGGGAATCCTTTCAACAATGTAGAGATGAGCGATGCATCTTGATTGATCTCATCTATGTTTGCCAAATTGCTCTTTCAAGTCCTTGATGTGTGTCACATACACATCTACAAACTCATTTTTAGCCATACATACATCCTCAAGTTGCTTCCATGAGTATGCAACACATGCTTCATTATGCACGGCATACAAAGGAGCAAGAGTGTCCCATGCCTATCTTGATGCAGAACATGTTTGAATGTGTGGAAATATATGGCGCTTTACAAAAAGTGCAATCAATGCATAAGCTTGAGCATCTTTTCCATCCCATGTAAGTTGTTCATGTGTAGATGAAGAAGGATTAACCACTGTACTTGAAGAAGAAGCTCCATCTATGACAATAGGCTACCAAGTAGAAGAACATGTGGGTGGTTTCCATCTATAGCTGCCACTATGTTCCATAGTTGTTTTGTAGCAAGAACATGTTTCATCATGTAAGACCACATTGGATAGAGTTTTGAAATTTCAGCTCACAATCTGCCACTTTGATGGCAATTTTGACTACACGAATGGATTCAAAATGGCAATAAAACTTCATTGCAACTGCTACTGCAACGGTGGAGATGTTTCTTAGCTACTGAAAATCATATGCATAGAAGTCAATGTTCACTATTAAAAATGTGCATACGCCATAATGCAAAAAGTCAAAACTTGAGAAGGATCTAAACCTACTCTAATACCACTACTAGGTGTGTGTAGAAGTGCAAGTGACACATGGCAAGCACACACACAAGGAGCGCAAATGAAGCAAGACACACAGACAAGATGAATGGCTAGAATAGCTCTCTCTATTGATGATGAACTCAACTGAAGTAAGAGTTGAATAATATCCTTAAATACAAAGTACTACGACATATGAGGGAATCATGTATGTGGTAACATGGGGAAAAAACCTCTAGCTAGCACTAAGGTAAACACTACCCATGTATAGGAAAAAGGTTCACATCAAAGCTTCTCAAGGAACACATACGTTTAAAAATTATTCAACACCCTACACAATATCCCACAACCTTTTTGTTACCGATACATGATGCATCATGTATGTCCACAATGGGTAATTAGTACCATCCAAATTATCCTCAATATCTAACATATGGAATGCATTATTGCTTTTAGCCATGGACAATGAATAAATACCCTGATGTAGAAAATTGATTGTATCTCAAAAATTTGAACAAAAATACCTTGTTGAGCTCTAATAGACCTATAGTAAACTTTGGGGCACTTATAGTCACGAACCAAAACCTGTATATATGTTTGGATCAAAAGGATGAAATTATCTGCAAAATTGCTATCATAGTCTGTTCAAAGACTTGAAGTATAGAAAGGGAGCCATCACAAGCCCAAACAATGGTGAAAATAGCCCTTTCTAGAGAGCAATTCAAGAATACATATAATGGAGAGATTATAACACCTCAATCCATAATTTGTAGGTCAAGCAAACTTGAGTGAAGATCTATTAGGGATGAAAAATAACAAGAGGGGGAGAGTAATGCAATAAAGAGAAGGAAAAGAAAAGGCAAAGCAGCGACAAAGATTAATGCAATGAAAAATAGATAAAATGGACCCTAGAAAAAAACTTTCTTGAAATTTTTCTTGACACACACCTATCTTTCAAAGCCTTGTATATTTTCACTTTCAAGAGTCATCAAGTGCCACACTCCCAATCATGTAGATTTAGTCAACTAACTCCTAGGAAGATTAGTTATTTTTGAATGCCCCTTGAAAATGTGAATGGATATGCATATGGCCACATTTATATAAGTCACTTGTGACTTTTTGAAAATTCTTTTGTCGTTTTGAGTGAAGGAACTAACTTGAGAACAAGTTGTCCTATAAATTCATCTTGTTGGCCCCTTTTCTTCTTCCTCATGTGCTTGAGCACATGGGCATGGCTTGGAAATGTGTGATAAAAATATTTTTCTACCCCTTTCCCATCTTTTTTCACTGTTTTCTTGCTTGTTTGAAGTGTAGGAACTCTTACATTGTAGGGAGCCCTAGAGCATAGGTAGGTGATTCTCAGAACTTGTTTTTTTTAGATGACTTCAAATATATGTGTTTAGTTTACTTCTTCAAAATCAACCCACTATCAACCATATTCAAGCATCAAAGCTAAGAGAAAATAATGTTTTTATGTATGTTGTTGTTACAAGTTTTGTGGTGTATATCTTAGTGGGTGATTCAAATTTAGTAATTGTGTACTTGCCCATTGGATCCATTAACCATTGTGTATGAGCACATGCTTTTGTGCACTTAGTTAGGTCAACTCTTGGTTTGAAACATTTATGTGTTTATTCAAGCCACCACTTGAGTGTGCTCATAGGAGATGTGATTTCTAGTTAGGATCACATTTCATGCGTTCACACGGTGTGAAAAAGAAGTTGGATTGGAGGCAAGATCACATGATTGCATTTGCATCCCACCTAACCACCTGCATGTGTCTGGAGAAATTTCATAGGTTTAGGAGAATCTAGGGCATTGAGGACTTAGGTTGAGCACTTTAGAAGAGCTAGAGAAGCTAAGGTTATCCAAAAACATCAAAATATACATAAGAAAGTTTTTTACTTTGCATCGTCTAGGGTTCATATGCCATAGGCAACAACTTGAGGCCTCACTTGTAATCAAAGAGCATATTGAGAGAGAGAGAGAGAGAGAGAGAGAGAGAGAGAGAGAGAGAGAGAGAGAGAGAGAGAGAGAGAGAGAGAGAGAGAGAGAGAGAGAGAGAGAGAGAGAGAGAGAGAGAGAGAGAGAGAGAGAGAGAGAGAGAGAGAGAGAGAGAGAGAGAGAGAGAGAGAGAGAGAGAGAGAGAGAGAAAGAGAGAGAGAGATCAAAATTGCATCAAGTGTCATGGAACTTATAGAGCTTTTTGTGAGCATTGTAGTGCATCATTTGACTTGAAAATCAATACATAAAGGAGAGTACAAAGAACACACTAGTATAATACAATTTGTATACAAGCACATTGGTGGATAGAGGAGAGTATGAGGAACACAGTGGTTGTAAACAAAATTTAATTTAGACTTCTAAAAGTCCAAGTGTCATGACACTTGGTTGACTCAGGTGTCATCGACACTTGATTTTAGAGGTATCACTAACACTTGGTTGATGTTGCTAACAGTTGTTGAATATCATGATATTTGATTAGTATCACAGATATTTGGATGGTATCACGGAATTTGGGATCTTCTTGACATCTAAGTATCATTGAAAGTTAGGTATCACCGATACCTCCTAATTATTGTGAAACCCAGAGGGTATTCCAACACTATAGTATCATGGTATCGCGGACAGTCCCCCTAGTAGTCATTGACACATGACAAGTGTCACCAATACTTAGGTTTTATGAGATGTGTTGTGTCTCATGTGTCATGTGGTCGTGTATTGTGTTTCATATGTCATCAATCAATTGTTTTCTATCGTGTGTCATTTGGTTAGGTATCATGTATCATCAACCTTAGGTATCATGTGTTGTGATCCACATCGATGCTTCACAAGTTTCACGGCATCTAGGTATTGTAAAGGTGGTGTCACCAACACGATATGTGTTGCGATACTTTTTGATAAAGAAGTATCACCAACACCTAGGTGTCATGTGTCATCTGATTGAGGTGTTGTCTAGAAAATGATATTTGATAAGATTCAAGGAAAATTTAGCATTTGGATTTTTTGCCATATTTGAAGACACTTAGAGACTCCCAAGGGTTTGTTCAAGCCAATAGAAGTTATAGAAAGAAAAAAATTAGTTCTAGAGTGGAGTTTGGGCAAATGAGGATAAGATAGATTTGAGAGAAAAAGGGATAGAATGGAAAGTCATTTGAAATGTGATAAATTGATTTAATCTTCCTTGTGAAGGTTGTAGGTAAAAAAGGAGAGGGAGAGAAAACTATATAGAGAGAGAGAGAGAGATCAAATAAATCAAGTACTCATAGAGACCTTGGAAAAACCCTGATTCATTTCTCACTCAACTACAAACTAAGTGGGTACAACACATTGGCGTAGGGAAACAATCAAAACTATGAAACATAACACAAGAGAATGGTGAGAGAATAGGACATAAGGGACTTATCTGATTGTTGATGAACTTGATATTAGGGAGAGTATTATCCAATTATCAGAGTGTAATGTATTCTGTAGAGAGTACTACCAATGGAAGCATGGACTCAATGAGTCTTTTGATTGTGAGATTATGCAGCCTCTGAGAACATGCATACTCCTAACTTGAGTGTAGAGGCTGTTTCCACAATTGAGGACTTCCTTGCAATATGTATCTACATATTTGCTTGGAGTTTCTATATACCAAGATGGACGCAATAGATCAATGGTTAAACTGAAAGACTAAAGAGTTATAGAAGAAATTAATTGGCCAACTATCAAATTTGAAGCAGGTTTGTACATGGATAAAAAACGAATTTTGTACATGATCCCAAACCAAATTGACAAGAAAAATAAAATGGTTATAATTGAAGATGTTACTCAAGCAACTAACCCTAGTGGTGAAGAAATAGTCACCACTCCTAGGGGAAAGTTAGTGGTAGTCAATGTCTCATAGAACTCTATTTAATTGAGGATACAAATAGGTTGATGTATGCATTCCCATTGGTCATGGAAATTACTGCAAATCTTGCTACCATCTATGAACTACATTATCCTAAGGATCTATCTAGGATCACCTACTTAGATTGATCTAAGAGGAGATAAAGGGATCTATCAGAGGAAAAACGTTGAAGTTCAAGTACATGAGTTTGTCATTGTTTCCTTGCAAGAAACAAGCATCCTTATTGTGCAATCCCAATGGAGTTCAAGGTAATATAGGAAACCCTAACTTTGGGAAGTCTACGTGGAAATAATTTCTATCCTCAACCACAAGTGTAGTTCATTATTTTGATTACTATAGCTATGGAGAGTCCAATCTTGGATGAATTCAACAAGTCCTTGTCATGAGGAAGGAGATAAGTAAGAGAGCTCACACACACACTCGCACAATTAAAGAGAAGCACACATAGTCATATTCAAGCAAGGAAGAATGATCTTCTTCTTCTTCTTCTATTACACAAAAAGGAATGTACAAGAATGACCTAAAAACAAGAATACAACAAGTGCAATATATAAAGACTAGTACATAAGGAAAAACCTAATGTCCACAAATGAATGAGCTGGCAAGAAACAAATGTGCCATCACTCTCGGTAGATAAATCTAGTACAGCTCAATGAAGTATCCCTGACATATACCGGTGTGACCACTATACATGTCAAAGAAACAAAAAACTGATACGTGTCATCCTAGAACATCACATGTTGAGATTGATATGTCAACACTCCCCCTCAAGCTCAATGTCATGTCCTCTAATCCAAACATCTTCCAAAACTTCTTCAGCTTCTTTGCTCCAAGTGCTTTAGTGAAAATATCAACAACCTGCTCATCTATTCTCACATAAACAAGATCAATATCACATGCTAATACCTTCTCTTTGATGAAGTGATAATGTGCCTCAATATGCTTTTTTCTAGCATGAAAAACAAGGTTTCGTGCTAGCTGTATACTGCTAAGATTATCACAGTAGATAGTGATAAGATTTTGCACTTCCACACCTAAATCTGCAAGTAACATCTCCAGCCATGATGCCTCACATGCTTCCATTGCAACACCTCTATACTCAGCCTCTTTACTCGACAAAGCAATAGTGGGTTTCTACTTGCTGCTCCATGTAATAGCTGCACTCCCAAGTGAGAATAGAAAGCCACTAGTAGATCTTCTATCTGGAATGCTACAAGCCCAATCTGCATCGGTGTATCCATGAACCTGCAAATCTACACTATCTTCATAAAACAATGCATAATCCAAAGTAGCACTCACATAACGTAGACTGCACCCTAGAGCATCCAATTGTGGCTTCCTGGGAACCTGTATAAATTGACTTTCAAGTCCATCAGTGTAGCTAAGATCGGGCCTCATAATTGTGAGATATATCAAACTTCCCACAATTTTTCTATACATAGTAGCATTTTTCAATGCTTCACCTGATGTAGCATCTAACTTCAAATTATGATCTAATGGCACAAAAATTGGCTTACAATCAGCCATACCATGCTTTTGAAGCATATTCAAGGCATATTTCCTTTGTGACATCCATATACCTGTTTCTGTATGTATAAAATCAATGCCCAAGAAATAACACAACACACCAAGATCTTTCATGTCAAATTCTTGCATAATAAGTTGCTTTACCTCTTTGTTGCTTTCTTCATTATCACCACCTACAATCAAGTCATCAAGATAAATAGCCATAATCGTGATGCCATCATCACCCTTCCTTGCATATAGCGAATGATCTGCATCACACATAGAAAACCCAATGGTAGTTAAGTAATCAGCAATCCTTGCATGCCATGCACGAGGAGCTTGCTTCAGCCCATACAAAGCCTTTTGCAACCTACAAACATATTCTGGATGCTTTAAATCTTCATATCCTTGTGGCTGGTCCATATATACTTCTTCCTGTAACCCACCATGTAAGAAAGCATTCTTCACATCCATCTGATGCAATGTCCATCCTTTTGCTGTAGCTAATGCACCAAATGTTCTAACAGTAGACATTTTAGCCACAGGGCTGAATGTTTCCTCATAATCAATGCCATAAGTTTGTGCATATCCTTTTGCTACCAAATGTTCTTATACCTGCTTATGCTACCATCAGCATTGTGCTTTACCTTGTAAACCCACTTGCAACCTATGGGTTTCTTTCCTTGTAGCAATGGAACTATCTTCCATGTATCGTTTCCATAAAGTGCAGCCATCTCTTCATCCATAGCTTTTTCCCAATCTGCATTTCCAATTGCATCTTCAAAACAAGAACGTTCAGCATCTTGTATTACCTTTGTCATGTAGGCATAATGGTGAGCCATGTAACTACCATATGTCAATCATTGCACTGAATTCCATATCCTCCCAAATCTTCTTGGTTCCGGGTCACTTCTCCTTGTATCATCTGCATGTGCCTTTCTTACTCTTGGAGTCTTTAGAGAGGGCAATCCAAGTTCCTCATCAAGACTCTTTTCTAAACTGCTTGGATCTCCATCAATGTCTTCAAAACCTGCATGTGTTTTATGATGAGCAAAAAGTTTTTCTTTACCTTTCTTGGATGTATTTGATGAATTTGCTAGACTAAAATTTCCATGCAATCTTCCACTCCATGTATTTGAGTTGGAACTATTGCTTGGTGATGCATTCAGCCCACTCAAAGCTTGAGATACTGCGCTTGATTTTTCAGCATTTTCTTTGTCATTTGGTTCAAGATTCAATCCTTCTTTGGCATCTCCATAAAAGCTTGACATTTCATCAAATACCACATCTCTACTCACCTTCACCTGTCGTGTGAGTGAGTTATAACATTTATATCCCATTTGCTCAAGGGAGTATCCAATGAATGCACACTTTTCTGTTTTTGGATCAAGCTTCATCCTCAACTCATCTAGAACATGTACGTATGCAATACAACAAAAAACTTTCATATGTGATAAGTTTGGCTTTTTGCCTGTGAACTTCTCTTCGTGTAACTTGATGTACACCAGCAGTTGGAGTTTTGTTCATGGTGTATAAAGCCGTATGCACAACTTCTGCCCAATAACAATGAGGCATATTCTTCTCAACCATCATGGCTCTTGCTATTTCTACAATATGTCTATTTTTGCATTCAACAATGCCATTCTGTTGTGGTGTGTACCTGCATGAAAACTGACGTCGAATTCCATGACTTTTTAGAAAATTGTGAACTCATTTGACATGCATTCGCCTCCTCCATCATATCTTAATGTCTAAATACACTTCCCTTTCTGCTTTTCCACCATAGCTTTAAAATTCTGAAAGTGAGTGAACACCTCACTCTTCTCTTTCATGAAATAGACCCACACTTTCCATGTATGTTCATCAATGAAAGTAACATAAAACCTGCAACCGCCCATAGATGTGGTCTTTGCAAGAACCCAAACATCTGTATGTATTGTTTCTAGCACATTCTCACGAACATGCTTGTCATGCAAAAACAATGATCTTGACTGTTTACCAAATTGACATGCTGCACATACCTTTTGCATCTCTGCAACCTTGAAATTTGGTAGTCCATGGACAATCTCCTTTGACTGCATCAATTTTAGCTTTTGCAAGTTTGCATGTCCAATCCGTTTGTGCCAAATCTCTATATCTGCAATAACTCCTACACCTTTTGCAAAGATGGTTGCATTCATTTCAGGAATTTTCACATTTAAGGTGAACATCCTACACACTTTGTTTCCTTTGCCAATCAATCTTCCATCTTGTTTGTATTCTTCTACATATAACCCATCAACATTCAACCTGACTTGTAATCCCTGGTCAACCATTTGTCCAACAAAAACCAGATTCTTTGTTATATTTGGAACATGCAGCACATTAACAAGGTGTTTTACCTTTCCATCCTCCATAGAAAATGCTATATTTCCTACATGCTCGATAGGGTGTGATGTGTCATCACCTGTTTCAACATATCGAGGAACTGACAATTTCTACAAAGTACTAAACTATTTCACATGATTGGTCATGTGATTTAAATCACCTGAGTCAACATACCAGACATTATCATTCGATTTTGAAACACTAGCAGACATCGTATTCATCATGTGATGTTGAACCATGAACAACTTCTCAGAATCATTTGCACTTGTGGATGCATAGTTGTTTTGCTACCATTTGTTATTTTGATTCTTCAACCTGCAATCACATTCAAAGTGTCTAGGTTTACCACAATTCCATCATCCTTTACTATCATTACCTGAATCATTTCTTTGGAAATTTCTATGGCTTCTTTGGCTCCCCCTGCCTCGAAACTCTCCTCTTCCTCCTCAATCATTCTGTTGTTGACTTTGGTCTTGGTTATTGTTTCCTCTTCCACTTCTGAAACCTCTATCTCTGCCTCTTCCTCTACCAGAGTAAAATACCTGCTTAAAAACTAGATTTTCCTTGGGATTTTGAATCCTCACCAAGATTCTTTTCTTCAATAATCACCATAGATACTAGACCAGCAAAATCTGGAATATTTTTCCTCATTTGTATAGAAGTTCTGAACTGCTTATATGCAGCTCCTAAACTACGTGGGCACACTTCCACCTTATCATCATCATCTACGTTCATGCCAATAGATGCAAGTGACTCACATATGCTTTTGATTTTCAGAGTTTAGTCACTTACCGACATGCTCTTTTTCTCCAATGTATGCAACTCGTTCTTGAGTTGCAATTTTCATGCCTTTGTATTGGTCTTGTACAATGTGACCAAACTGTTCCAAGCCTCTTTTGGAGTCTTGGCATCCTGTATGTGCCCAATCATACTATCCTATATGCTAATAGATAGCCAATACATTACCTTTCGTGCTCCTTGATTCCATTCCTCATATGCTCTTAACTGTTCTGCAATCCGATTCCTCTCTGGTAATTGAGGAGCATTTTCGTTCTCTCCTTCAATGTACTTCCAATAGCCTTTTCCCATCAAGAAATTTTTCATTCTGAATCTCCGAGCATGATAGTTGTTCTTGTCTAGCTTATCGCTCATAAGCTGACTCATTCGATCTGTGTTTGCCATTTTTGCAGCAATTCAAAACACTGCAAAACACTACAAGCAACACTTCTTCTTGAACAGTGTCCCACTATGACGTGACAGTTCGATCTTAGAAAAAAACAATTTTCATGTATCAACAATACACAGAATCGCTTGAAATTTTGGATCTAGAATATATGAGTGTTTCCAAACATGAGGCAAGTTACAATTTTTGAAATTGACGTGGTTTTTCTATGGGGCCCACCTTGCGGGCTTGAAACAGAGGTCGAGATGGCTTCAATTTTCGTAGCAAATAGAGGTCTTCTAGCTTCATGCTGATCTTCATAGCAAACGGAGGTCGTTTGTGAATCGCTTTTTCTCCATGCCTTGCTGCGCACTCTTCACCGTTGCCTTTTCCATGAGCTCTCTATAACCACGTTGGCTCTGATACCATGTCACGAAGGAGATAAGGAAGAGAGCTCACATGCACACTCTCACAATCAAAGAGAAGCACACACACTTAAAATTGAGGCAAGGAAGAATGATCTTCTTCTTCTTCTTCTTCTATTACATAAAAAGGAATGTACAAGAATGACCTAAAAGCAAGAACACAACAAGTGCAATATATAAAGACCAGTACATAAGGAAAAACCTAATGTCTGCAAATGAGTGAGCTGGCAAGAAACAAATGTGCTAAAGTAAATTGATGGTGATGCATCACAGTGTGCTCTCCTTCTTGAGAGCTTCATGACCATATCTTGGAGTAGAAAACTGAGCTCCTAGGGCCGCACACAGTACTCGGCACAAAGGCTGTAGAATATGCAGGAAAAACACAGTACAGAAGGAGCACAAACACAGACTTCTTAGGTCTTACAATGCGATCGAACTTATAGTGTGTGACTGGCCAGGCCACTATATGTTTTATTAAAGAACATATACAAAGAAATGTCTAGTGGCCATTTGGCCTTTCACATGGACAGTAACGATAACAATCTCCCACTAAAGGCCAATATGGCCAAAGTAACTATGGGAGAAAAATAAAGAATGATAAAGAATACCTGAGTGTAAGTATACAAACTATACCTCCCACTTGATGGGCATGTTACACAGTATTCAAGTGACTGTGTGAGATCATGAATCAGGTAACCCCCATCAAGTGACAGTAGTGTCGAAAGCTATCTTATGGTAGAGCTTTAGTCAAAGCATTTGTAGCATTAACTTGAGTGTGAAGCTTCTCAAGAATAATGTGCTCAGTGGCTAAGCAATCTCTAATGAAGTGATACCTCACCTCAATGTGCTTGGTCTTTGCATGATAGACCAGATTCTTAGCCAAATCAATGGCACTCTGACTGTCACTGAGCAAATGAGGTACATGCTGAGCTAAACCCATATCACAAGCAAGACGAGAAAGCCACAATGCTTCCTTACATGCCTCACTTGCTACAACATACTTTGCTTCTGTGGTGGAAACAACTGTACATTCTTGAAGATCGAGATCTCCAAGAGATAACACCTCCTACAAAATGAAAAATGTACCCTGATGTAGACTTACAATTGTCTACATAACCAGCATAGTCAGAATCTGTGTAACCAATAATGGATGCTTTCCCTCTACCTAAGCATAGACACTTGTCCTTCGTGCCATTCAGATATCTCAAAATCATCTTGACTGCTTCCGAATGTTTCTTGCCAGGATTAGACATATATCTGCTCACAACTCGCACTACAAATGCAATGTCTAGTCTTGTAGCTACCATAGCATACACGAGACTACCAACAACAGACTGATAAAGAATCTTGGTCATGAATTCCTTTTCGTCATTTGATTTGGGGCAATCATTCTTGCTCAATTTTACATATGTGGGTAAAGGTGTACTCAATGCTTTGCCACCCTACATATTGAACCTGTGAAGTATTTTGGATATGTACTCACTTTGAGACAAGTATATGCATCTTTTCCTCCTATCACGAGTAATGTGCATGCCAAGAATATGCTTGGCATCCCCCAAATCCTTCATATCAAATGTCTGACTCAACTTCCTTTTGAGAATTGACAAGTCATAGGAGGACTTCTTAGCAATCAACATATCATCGACATAAAGTATCAAGCATATCAAGCTTCCATCTGAGCATCTCCCTATGTAGAGAAAATGACCCTCATTGCTTCGAGAATAGCCTTGGGACTTCATAAAAGCATCAAACTTATGATACCATTGTCTAGGAGACTGTTTAAGTCCATACAAGCTGTTCTTGAGTTTACAAACTAGACTTTCCTTGCCAAGAACTACATAACCCTCTGATTGTTCTATATAGATCTCATCTGTAAGATCTCCATGCAAGAAAGCAGTTTTCACATCCATTTGGACTAGCTCTAAGTCCTCCATTGCAACGAATCCAAGCTTCCTGCCCTTTGAAAAAGGTACTAAATCCCAAGTACCATTCTTGTGAATAGAATCCAGCTCACTCTTCATGGCACGCTCCCACTTGACATGATCCTCTGTCTGCATAGCCTCTTTGTAGCAAGAAGGCTCACAGGCATTTGTTAGCATAACAAACTCTAAACCTGGAACATATCTATCAAGTGGATGTGAGACACATGCAAAACGTCTCAATGGTTGCTGAACAGGAACATGTGTAGACTGATCTGAATGGACATTGTCTTGAACATCCCTATGTGCAGTATTTTTATGCATGCTAACCAGAGGACTAGTATCCTCAAACACCACTCTTCTCACTTCAACCTCCTTAATGGGTTGTTTATGCATCTTAGAATCATTAAAAATAACATCACGACTTCTGATCACTGACCGTGTTTCAGGATCCCATAAGCGATATCCAAATTGTCCTTCTCGACCATATCCAAGAAAAATGCATTTCTTTGACTTATGGTCCAACTTTTGTCTAAGATTCTTGGGTATATGAACATATGCTTCACTGTCACCCAAAAACTCGAAGATGATCATAATATGGTGGCTTCCATGTCCATAACTTCTATGCCAACTTTCAGACCTTTGGCAGTACTAGGTGAAAGGTTAATCACATGAACTGCAGTCAATACTGCTTCTGCCCAAAAACCGTGTGAGAGGTTTGCATGATGCAACATAGAGACTACTCTATCTTGAATAGTTCTATTCATCCTCTCAGCTACACCATTTTGTACAGGGGTATAACGAGCTGTAAACTCTCTACGAATCCCTCTAGATTGACAAAAAAGGCTGAACTCATG
Source organism: Ceratopteris richardii (assembly GCA_020310875.1). Lineage (NCBI taxonomy): Eukaryota > Viridiplantae > Streptophyta > Polypodiopsida > Polypodiales > Pteridaceae > Ceratopteris > Ceratopteris richardii. Next base: position 167,121,315 of record CM035424.1, on the reverse strand, counting down.
TGAGGTATACTCACCCCCATTATTTGAACGTAAAGCCTTAAGCTTAGTTCCTTTTTTAGTCTCAACTAAAGCAATACATTTTTTGAAAGTAGGGAATACCTCATCCTTCGATTTGATAGGATATACCCAGACTTTTCTAGTAGCATCATCTATGAAAGTGACAAAGTAAAGAGAACCACCGAAGCACCTAGTGGGCATAGGACCACACACATCTGTATGAATGAGATCTAAAGGCTGAATTGAAGAGTCAATGTGGGTTCTATGCACATTTCTGATTTGCTTTCCATATTGAAAATGCTCACTAAATGAAAAATCAGAGAAAGATAATACAAGAAAGTAGCCAGAATGAGAAAGATTTTCCATTCCACTATGAGATATATGGCCCAAATGATCATGTCAAATACAAGCCATAGGCTGTTCAGTAACAGCTAACAAGTGTTCTTTCTGTGATACAAATAAAGGATAAAGTGAGCCAACTTTGCTTCCTTTTGCAATAACCGTATTGCCCTTTGATATACAAAAGGACTGAGCATAGAGGACCACCTTGTAACCAAGGTCATCAAGTTGACCAACTAACATCAAACTGTGTGATAACTGAGGTACATGGCATACATTATGCATAGTAAATTTTGAACCATCAATGAACTGCACAATCACATCTCCAATCCCCACAACATCACACTGGTAAGAGTTGCCAAGTCTCACAATACCAAGAGACTTTGCTTCATAATTAGAGAACCATTCTCTGTGTGGTGTCACATGAAAAGAAGCACCAGCATCTAGCAACCATGTGTGGGAAAGAGAATTAGCCATAAGTGCCTCAGTTGGCACAGTACTATCAAGTGTCAACACATCAGCATCATGAGAAATAGCATTAATTTCTTCAATCTTCACAGTCGAAGTAGATGGTGCAGGTAACTGTTTAACATGCCCATCAACATTCTATCCTTTACCTTTAGCATTCTTTAATGCATAACAGTCTTTCTTTATATGTCCTTTCTTATGACAGTAATGGCATTCGATATCCCTCTTCCTTTATTTACTTCTACTCTTAATCGGTTGACCATTCTTTTCCTTATTCTTGCTCCTGCCATGTTGTTGATTCTTTCATTGATAAGAGTCACGAACATTATATGCATCTCCACTCTGAGTGCCAATCATAGATTTCCTACGAATATCCTCACTCAAGAGTGCTCCACATATGTCATCATAGACGAGTTTACCACCAGGTGCACTATTGCTAATAACTGTGCAAAACATATCCCATGATGATGGGAGGGTGCATAACATCAATACTGCTTTCATTTCATTATCCATATCCATTTTCTGAGCCTGTAACTGGGAGAATATAGCATCAAACTCATTCAGATGAGCAGCAACACTATCTGTGTCCTTCATATGAAGGTCATATAATTTTCTCATCAGATACACTTTATTTGATGCCGTCTCTTTTTCATATGTATTGCATAACTTGTTCCAAAGCTCCTTTGCACTTAGTCTCATACTGTAAAGTAAACATTATCTGCTAGGTGCAAGTGAATGGTAGACCTAGCCATTTCATCTAACTCATCCTAGTCATCTTCATCCATGTCAGTAGGCTTCTTTGAAATCCCATTTATTGACTTCCATTGACTCCTTTGAATCAACACATCTTTAATCCAATTCTTCCATAGAGAAAAGTTTGTGCCATCAAATTTTCGGATCTCAAAATGGTCTTTGCCCTGTAAGTTATAGCTCCTCCTCAGAACACGGGCACTAGACCTTGATCCACCAGATGTGCTTGAGACCTCTGATGCCATGATGGTAGAGAACTGAATAGAATGATAATGGAGCTAGAAGAGCCCAAACGCCAACAAATAAGTGTATCAAGGAGTAAATCGGCCACTGTTTAGTTGATTAAACCAAAAATTGGAAAAATTTTGCCTGAGCATCCTCTACAAAATGAGCATATGACTAGTGTCAAAATATCATAAAATTGCAAGTACTGACATGTTTACCTGCATAGTGAATCACTGACTCCACTATATATAATCAGTTTATCGAGCACCTATGAACAACTACCATACAACTCCTATGGCAAGGCTGGGTAAGTCTTCCACCTGCATCACCGAAGAGACCTCGACATCTGGGTGTCTCCCAATTAAGAAAACCTCACCACGACCCTCTTTTTCAAACATAAAAGGCTTTATGCAAAAACATAACCGCTATATCAATGATGACCACATGGATGTACATAAGCGGTATCCATAGAAGTGTACATGGTGTGTATGTGCTCAATATATGGAATAAAGTGACACTAAAAGGCTGAATGCACATCCCAAAAACTAGCCAACAACACCTACAAGTATCTGTCAACTCTGATGTTTTAGGCCCAAAAACCTACATAAATTTTCATCGATTGCTCCCATCAAAACTGGAAACCTTTTGAGAAACCTATAGTTTTACGAGTGTGGCTGAAAACACAGCCCCATAGGTTGATATTTGTTGTCAAAGAAGTACAAAGAACACTCTTCTTGATGTTCTTGGACCTGTATGAAGAGAACTATGTGCGAAAGTACTCCAAAGTTGCTCCAAAAGACACCCCAAAAATGCTTCAGAAAATGGCCTTGAAAGCAAAGAATGAAGCTTTGAGGGACCAAAGCATGTTCAAGGTAATGTTAACTTTAGTCTTTCTGCTTCTTCAGAAACCACAATTGAGTGTAGCTTAGTGGCAAGAGATTGCCATGGTTAAGCAAGCTCCGGGGGGAATAGTACTAGGATGCCAAGGTCTATGCCTTGGTCACCACCTTAGTCGTAAGCCTTGGAGAAAGTAGGGGGGATAGATAAATCTAGTACATCTCAATGAAGTATCCTTGACATATACCGGTGTGACCACTATACATGTCAGAGAAACGAAACATTGATACACGTCATCCTGAATCATCACATGTTGAGTTTGATATCTCAACAATCCTTAGGGAAAATTTTTTTTATGAATTTTTTCATCCAATATGAAGCTTTAGATTGACCTTGATAGGAACAAATGTAGCTTAGTTAATGGGTGAATTCATGGTGACTACTATTAATCAATTAAAGGGTTAATTCATGGTAAATTTTCTAAGAGGGGAGCCAGACATAACACCTCTTCTTTGATCCATGAGTTCAAACAAGGAAGCCATGAGTTAGTAAGATCGATATCCAAGAGATTCAAACAATATGTGGATAGATGCCCAAAATCTAAAAGACCAACTCAACAAAAAATGATCTCATTTTTTTTGGGATGGGTTACTGAATGGAGGATTGAGAACTCTTATGTGAAGAGGTTAGAAATTGAGGAAAATTTAGCCAATAATTTGAAGATGCGCTAGAACCTATCAAGTTCTAAATACTCTTCAAGTGTTACATCTTACCACATTCCATTTGTGGTGAATTGGCTAAGTTAGTAGGAAAAAGAATAGAAGTATAGGAGCAATCCATTCCTAAGCAGTAAACACTCCAAGAGACACATGTACAAATGCGTAGGAGGTGTTTACAATGTGGTGGAGACCATCCTACTCATGCTTGTGCAAGACGAGGACCTCCAAATACATCTAAGTACTCCTATGCAAAGACCACCTATGCATTGAGAAAAATTATATGAATCACACTACTGACAATTTGCCTTATAATAGGTATAAAGTAAGGCAAGTTGAACCATACTAGTATAGGCCATATTCCTATCTTTGAAGGGATCAAGTCAAGTAGTTTCAAAGATATCCTCACTATCAAGGACCTCCACTAGCTCAAAGGCCTTATGAATCTCAAGGATATCCACAACCACAAAATGTACTAGGGCAACAACCACCACACCCTCAAAATGTGGTTCCAATGAAGTATACCAAATGTGAGGAAAATGCCATTGACTCCTTCTGCAAGCAATGAATCAATGATTCAAGCTTATGACCAACAATATGTGCAGTGCTACTATTATGCGAAAACTCCTATTGAATGTGAAGCCTAGTATAAGCAACAATAATATGATATGATGGCTCCTTGGATTCCTATGGATTTTAGTATGAAAATATTATGTATGCTACTCCTAGAGCTTCTACTTCTATGTGTCAACTAGTAAGACCATCATGAAGGAGAACTCTTGATTAGAGAATGCCCAATGCCTAGCCCAAAGGGTATTGCACATACTTTGGAAAAGAGTGTCTCTTTTGAGATTTCCCTAAAAATCCTCCAAAGTTATCTTCAACCACATAGAATTATGTGATTGAGGTAATTTATCCTTGGAAGTGATAGGGAATGTATGGTACCACTAAATGGGGTAATGAGAGACCATTCTAAGAAGAAAGAGTTCAAAATGAGTCCTAGTGAGAGCGACATTGCTAGCTCTAAGAGTCCTAATCTAAGAGAAACTTTACCTATGATAGTAGAAGATTCAATAGATCCTTTCGATTCAATCAAGAAAAAGAAACCTTAAAAGTGGAAGAATTGGAGAGAAAAGATTAGGATTAAACGGACAATGAGATTGCAAAAAGGAGATGGAGATTCTCAAACTAAAGACAAACTCTCTCAACATGAGGAAAAAACAACGACGAATGAGAGAAGAGGTGTAATGAAAGAGAAATAAACATAGGACTAGGCAAATTCAATTCTAATTGATCATAAGCATGAAGAATTGGATATGCTATCAAAAGCCTATTAGTTGATAATAGCAATAGGACCAAGTCTTGAACAACATGAAAATTGCTATCCAAGAGTAGATTTGGAGACAAAGAGATTACAAATCTGCATGAGATTAATTGAAGTTTCTCAAACTATGCAACAAAAATCACCAGCTCACATCTTGGAGATTAGAATTCTCCCTAAGGAAAAATTATAAGAATGTCCACAAGCTCAAAATCAGATGCACTACCAAAAGAAGAGCGTGTCAACACTAGAGATGAGTTGGTGAAAGAAGTTGAGGGTAGGGACATCAACTTTTTGATCTCTAAAGTAGAAGCATCTTGGCCACAAGATCTTTGGGATAAGGTCCAAGAGTCAAGGTGGAAGAAGAAAGAGGTAGAGCAACTTCCTTTTACATAATTTAATGCTTCTAAGAATCACTAGATGATAGAATATGATGCTAGATTGGAAGATAAATTGAGTCCAAGCGTAGAGGCAAACAAGGCTATTAGTCTACATAGGTGAGTACGAATGCATTTGATTATCTTCATGCTCCTACCGTGAGATATAAATACCAAGATCATTGGAGGAAAGATACAAGACAATGAAGGAAACGAAAAAGGCATAAGTGTGGTGCACTCTAACCTTGGAAGAATTACTGAAAGTTAAATCCCATTTAAGGGAAAATCTTGCAATTCAAATGAAAAACTTCATTTCCACTTAAGAGGTTGAGTGTACCAAGGAAGGGAAACCAATAGTAAAGGTCTCGTTGGATAGAAAGTCAAAGATTTCAATGAAGGGGTTGAGGGAAATACTTGTCTCCATGTTGTCTTCAATGGATATATGAACGTTTGCAATATCTTGTATCCTCTATGCAAGCTTAGGTTCAAGCAATGGGGAATTCTTATTGTGGAAAGTAAAAATTTAGTTTTCTACTCCCTGCTAAATATCAAACTCTACTCTATACTTTGCACAATCCCTTCATTATCAATTGGTACATAATTAATGACAGACACACACACACATACACACACACACACACACACACACACACACACATATATATATATATATATATATATATATATATATATATATATATATATATATATATATATATATATATATATATATATGTATGTATATATGTGTGTGTGTGTATACATATATGTGTGTGTGTGTATAAGAGAATGGTACAATAATGGCATCAAACAATCAAAGTTTCATTGTTGAAAATAATGAATGTCACTCAGTTCTACAATCTGTACTGTGTACTATGAATACCACAGATAGTACACTTGTAGTCCTTCTTCTTCTTATGTTCTCTTAGAGAGGTAAGAAAATACAAAAAAATCCCATTAATAAGTTACATCAAGTAGTGGAATGTCGGCTTCAATAGACTTTAGCAAATGGAAGCTTCAACTATCAATGTATAATTAGTTACAATGATTTTATAAATTTCACAAAAAAATAAAAAAAACTACAAAAAGAAAATTCCACACCGATGGCCTCCTAACATTGGAATGCACAGTGGATTGAACCCACTAGATTGCAAAATTTACAATTCAACATCCCCTTTTGAAGGAGGATTGGTGATGCAATCCCATACATACACGAATTCATCCAAAATGGTTTTAACTTGGACTACACTAGAAATCACTTATTTTAGCATGATACAACTAGTAAAGGGGAATGACTATGTGAGCTAAAAATCGTAAGTAATGTCCATGGCATGTAATCTAATCGAAGAAACATAAGACTTCCTTAGTTGTGGGGGAGGTGCAGCTTGTAAAACCACGTTTACTTTGTTCGGATCAATAGCAATGCCTTCTTGGGAGATGCTTTGCTTAAGTCTATTCTCAAGACTTTGGACCTACACAAGAATTTCCAAACGATGTTTGATTTCATATCTGTTTGAACCAGTCAAATGAGCATGTCATAACCTTACTTTATAACAAGCTTTCTACCATTGTAATGGGTACCATTTCATTCGTGATCGTCCTCACCTTCCTAGATATCAACCCAATGCGAGAGCTAAGTATGGGTTCTTTCTTATCTATAGGAAAGAGAATTTCTTCAAAAGTGCCCTTAAAATATCACTAACAATGGAAAAACCACTCAAATCAACATCACCAAAATAGTAACACATGCTTACATGGGCTATGATATGTTTGTACCTATGTACGCATTTACAAGATCTCAAGGGCAACATCGAGAGGCCTAACCATATGAAAATATGAAAATATGTTAGTACCATCAAATGAAAATGAAGAAGAACCTAACCATATGATGAGTATGAATAAGATTCAGAGTAAAAAGTGAGCAGATACATGGAACACATGGAAAAATAAACTAAGAAAAAGGTGAAAGCAAAGCATGAGTGACCTTAAAGATAACTTGCAACAAGAGAAAGAAAAGAATCACATGTAAGAGAATCTCTCTATAACCACACACAACCGACTATGCAAGAGAGGTAAGCCCCAAAAGAACCAAATATGAAGGAAATAAATCAATGGGATGGATTGGTTCTAGCATATCCCATGCTTGAAGATCTTCAAAAGATCTTGAAATCTTGTAGGGAAAGTTTTTCCATGGGACCTAGCTTAGATCACCATGATAATTTCTATCCTAGAGATGCTTAGAGTGTGAGAAATTAGCCTTTTGTATGAAGATGGTAGAAATAGCTCAAGCTATGCTAGGAAGATTACTTATCCTGATAGAAAATTAGAGGATTACATAACATTAACTCCAAGAATTCTTCATCGGGGAATTTGGACCAACCTAAAGGCTAGCAAAATTTGTGGGATGTCTCCCTAGTGTAAGCACTACTGCTGGTCCATTGAAGGTGCCGTTCACATCTTCTTTACTTTTCCCAAAGCTAGAGGCTCTAGCTAATTTTTGGAAAGAAAATTAGACTTCAGAAGCATATCAGTTGGAAACAAGCTTTGCTGCGAGAAGCAATCAGCTGCTTAGTGACTCTCTGGAATGCCATCAGGGGGTAGGTCCTATGGAAGATCTAGCAAGAAATATGTGCTTATAACTTTGGTGAATCCCCCAAAGAGTGGTCAATTGAGAAATCACTATTCCTCCTCGGCAAAAGAATCACGAAGTGTAAGAAATCCCCTCCCTTTAGGCATCATCGAGTGTTCACTCTGATCAACACAAAGCTTAAACCCAAGTGGGCCCTGCATGAGGGTGATTAACCTTCTTTATAATGCCACCTAATCTCTGTAAGATCTAACCTAGCTCAGTGGGACTTGGGGGGTCTTGTGGGCACTAGTCCCCTCCACTTGTACTTTTCTTTTCCTTTTAATTAATACAAACCTAGGAGAGTAAGCTAAGGCCAAACTTCCTTTATATTAAAACAAAATGATTACATTGGGCCCTTGGATTGGTTTCAAATGCATGTTTGAGATCTTAGAAGTCTCCAAACAAGAACCTTTTCATATGATCCATAGGATGTTACAATTCAAGTTATGTGGAAGCAAACAAATAGCACAAGGAAGAAGAAGAAGCTTGTAACACAACACAATACAAAATGTATTACCAAGTGAATGTACAAAGATAAGTGACCCATTAGGGTTAATGGTGTATATAAAACCCATGGAAAAAACCTCATAAAGAAGGAAAAAGTGCCTTGGTGGTCCTAACTATGTTCACACACATCACTATTAAAAAATCCCCCCTCCGGGTGATGCGGTTAACATGTAGTTGGAACTCATGTATAAGGAACTTCCAAGCTATGTGGAAAGAGATCAATCCAAAAAAGGAAGTAGGTCCAAAAACTTTCGAAAAGCTTCAAAATCCTCCCTAGGAAAAGCCTTTATGAAAAGGTCTACAATAGTATCATGTGCCAACACATAAGCAAAATTGATATCATCAATACAGAACCTCTCCCTGACATAATGATAGTGCACATCAATATGCTTTGTAAAACCATGGAACACGGGTTCCTCGCAACTTCTAATGTGATCTAAATGTTAGTGAAGATGATGGTGGGAGAAGACTGATCAACACCTAAATCAGCCAAAAGGCATCTCAACCACACACACACACTCAATGGTCTCTATGGGAGCTGCCCTCTACTTAGCCTCACAACTAGAAGTGGCCATAGTAGGCTCCTCCTTGCTCATCCAAGATATGCATGAGCTACCAAGCATGAAGTAAAAACCATTGGTAGACACACATGTGTCATAACAACTAGCCCATTTTGAGTAACAAAAGAAGCATGTAAATCTAGTGGTAATGATCCCCCTTGAGATAAGTAGACGGGTACCATTCAAGTAGCAAAATATGTGCTTAACCACCTACCAACCCTTGACACTTGGGCAATGCATGAACCTACTACTAAATGTCATGTTGCATAATGTACAAGTAAATCAAGCATCCAATATCTTGTTCATAGAGAAAAACATCAAATGCATCTCCACCATCATGAAGACTTAACTATAAACCTATTTCCATGGTAGTGGAAATATTTTTGCAATCCTCAAGGCCAAAACATTGCAATAATGTATCAATATATTTTGTTTGATACAAAGTTATTCCTCCATCAACTTGCATAAACTGAATGCCCAAATAATGGAGCAAATGCCCCAAATACATCTCACAAGAGGAATGCAAATCATCCTTAAACTCAACAATATGATTCTTGTTTGGACCAGTGAATAGCATGGTGTCAAGATATACAAAAATGATGAGAAGTACATCATCTGAACTCTTAACATATAAGATGCTCTCAGTTAGAATTTTCTCAAAACCATGTGCTAGCAAGTAGGTATGTATCTTTTCATACTAAGCACGTGGTGCTTGCATCAAACCATATAATGCCTTTTTCAACCTACACACTTTTCCTTTTTTCACAAAACTACAGGGAAAAAATACATACACTCCTTCATATAAGTCACCATTTATAAATCCAATTTTAATGTCCAACTAATGTACATTCCAACCATGATGAGGTAAAAGTGCACAAATGCTACATACAATGGTCATTTTGCATGTGGGAGAAAAGTTCTCATCAAAATCAATGCCTTTTTTTTGAGCATAACCTTTGGCAACAAGCCTAGCCTTATCTATCAATTGATCCATTAGGCTTACGTTTTGGCTTGTATACCCATTTAGTGCCAATGGCCTTTTTTCCTAGTGCCAAATCACATAAAGACCAAGTACTATTCTTAATAATAGCATCATATTCTAATTGCATAGCAATCATTCAATTTTTTGAATTTTATGCTTCATGAAAAGAAGCAGGCTCATTCTCATCACAAAGGCTAGAGGCATCCATTGCACAACAATTTGATGCAAAAGAAGCACTATGGGAGCCTGAACATGTGTGATATGACAAAGATGCATCTAATTTACTATCTCTCAAAGTCTATACCAACCATTTAGGCATAGTTTTAGCCTCTGTTATGAAAACCATCCCATCAACAAGTGCATCATGTAGATGTGCATAAAAAATGGAATCATCTTTATCATCATGCGAAATTTATAAAGGTTGAGAAATTGCCGCATTTACACTAGCACTTGATTGTTTGCATGTAAAAAGAGGGAGCAAATTTTCATACACATCCTTCTCCTTGGTACATGAAAGTAATGGCTAAATTGCATCTTCCACCAAAGAAAATCATGGCTAACCAAAATGTGTTTAGTTTATGGATGATATCGATGACAACCTTTGCTTTCTAAATTGTACTCAACAAAAATACACTTCATTGCTTTATCCTCCAATTTCTTGCGTTGTTGTTTAGACACTAATGCATATGCAAGACAACCAAAGACACATAGATGAGCAATAGATGGCTTGCAACCATGCCAAGACTCACATGGAGTGATTGGTTATAGTGCTTTGGTGGGACATCCATTAAGTACTTAAGCTTCACACATAACAACTTCAAGCCAAAAGCTATGTCATAAAACCTGAATTTTGACCATACACCTCACTATTTCCATGAAAGACATGTTCTGTCTTTCAAAAAATCAATTTTGTTGAGGTGTATATGGCACTGTACATTGATTTTTTATCCCACACTCAACCAGAAATTCATTGAAATCAGAAGACATGTATTCCCCCCTCGATCATAATGGGGGATGTCCAATTTACATGCTAAATTATTTTCAGCCATTACCAAGAACTATTTCAAGCACATAAACACTTCAAACTTTGCTATCAATGGATACATCCATGCATGCTTGGAGAAGTTATCAATAAATTTACAAAGTAAAGGTAGTTCCCAAATGAAAGTGTCTACATAGGACCATATACATCACTAGGAACAAGCTGCAACTTGTGAGCATCTTGAATTGAAACCATCTTTTGGGAAGGACAAACACTACATTTTTACCAAAATACACCCTTCATAGAAATTTTTATAAGGTGCCTCAGGTTTGGGCAATGAGGACACCATTTCATATTTATATAGGGAAAGCAAACTATAAAAAATCAAATGACCAAAACGTGCATGCCCAAGCTTTGCATATGAGATAGCTTGAGAACCTTGAACTACACATGCTAAATCATTTATAGATCTTGCATAGTATGTGAGCTTATATAGCCCATAACATAAAATTCCAAAAGCAATAATGTCATCACCATTGAGAGATCATGAAATTTACATCTATCATCAAGAAATTTGAGAGTCAAGCAGATCTTGGCTAATGTTGAAATTGACAAGAGATTTTCTTGATACTTGGCACATATAAAGCATTTGACAATCATCAATAGTAGTTGAAATGATGTTACCAAATCCGATTACATAATAAGAGGATTTGTTAGCACCTGTGATAACATTCCCTATAGAGAGAGGTTCAAGTGAACTAAAGATACTACATTGCAAGGTAATATGTTTGGTTACCCCATTATCAAAGTACCAAGCATTTGAGTCTACTGCAAACATATATTGCTCATGAGAAGATGGGCGATAGTTTTGAACAATAGTAGATGCCCATTCTTCATTCTAAACAAGATTAGTAGACTCTGTTCTTTAGGTGTAGAGGCCTCTACAACAAACATTCTAATCTCTTTCTTCTTTGCCTCTTTTGTAGCCAATTTAGGATTTTCATTATGACATGATCATTTGCCTTACAGTATTTGCAATATCATTTCTGCTTTTCTATTTTCTTGTCATCTTTTTCTTCCTTCTAACTGCGGAGCATTAGGAGATCTCTATTTACTAGTAGATGAGATCCATTTATGTTTTCCCTTCTGACTAGCTAAGAAAGCCTAATCTACAACACACATTATTGACTTCTTTTGTCTAGAATAATCTTCTTGTAACAAAAGACAAACTAACTCCTTTAATATTAAGGCATTTGGATTATCTTTCATCATCAGACAAAGAGTAGAAGAAAAACTCTAATATCAATATAGAAGACCATTAAGAACAGTATGCACAAGTGAACTATCTGGCAAGATTTCATGAGAAAAAGTCAACTGTACTTCAAATCTTTGATCTTCATAAAAAAAAAATCCATAGAATCTCCTTCATTCATATGTTAAATATCTAACTACTTTTGGAGGTAAGCAACACGAACATCATTTCTTTCGTAAGTGTTTCCCAAGCAGCCTTTGTTGTCTTGCAAGAGTGAATACGAGGGATAATGGAATGTTTGATAGAAAAAACTATCAATGCATGTGCCTAAGCATCTCTACCATCCCAATGAAGTTGCTACATAGTAAGTGAATAGGAACTTAAGCACGACTAGGAGATTGAAGATCATCATCTTCAATGCTATCGGGATCAAATCCCTCAGGGATTGTGTACCAAGAATTTTTCAAAAATTTATTTCTTTGCTTTTATTGACCATGATCTGCAAAAGAAGAAAAGGGTGAATTTTTTCAAGTATTTGATTGATCTTAATTGATTGCACGATGAGAAACATTTTCTTGTATAGTTGAGTGAGTTTGGCCAAGGAAAGACCTAGAAAAATGTAACTTTAACTTGTATAAATATCCCATTCTTTTAACCCTTTTTAAACTTTAAAAGCCCCATGTGTATAATCAAAGGAAGCCCAAATACCCATGTATATGTAACCCTAATTAAGCAAGAAACCCTAGAAATATTTAGCCTTTAGAACCATAATTAATTGGCAGTCATAATCCATTAAAAACATCTAAAATTAACCCATGAAATCTAAGTTCTTAACCCTAGAAACCCTAAATTTTAACCCCTCAAAACATAATCTTAAATGATAGAAACCATACTTTTAACCCTTAGAAATCCATGGTTTAAACCCATAGTGTGCATGTTTAACCAATGATTGGGTGATGATAACCATAACTATAGGAATTGTTCTAATGATAAACCCTAGCTAAACCCTTAGTAAACACATTTTTTCCCCAACTTTAACCCCTGTGTTAGTTGAAATCATTGTATATACAAACATGTAAATAAAAAGTAAACTTAATCTTAAAAATAAAAATAAAAGGAGAAAACAAGTGAATAAATAAAAATGAAAAATAAAAATATAAAAATGAAAGTAATAAATTATAAAAAATATTAAAAATAAAAAATTAAAATAAAAAATAAAAACCAAAAATAGAAAAAAAGGATTTGATTCTCTAAAATTTGAAAAGAAGAAAAAGAAGATGACGATTTAAAACGGAAAGAAATCAAAATAGAAAAGAAGAAATACAAGATCTTTTATGGAAAATTAGAAGGTTCTAAAGATCTAGAGAAAAAAGAAGAGAAATCCATGTGTCTCAATATCTAATGAACTTCTATTTATGAAAAGTAGATCTTGGAACTCTATAAAAATATGTTAGCTCGACCTTTGGTTTTTCCCATGTTTTTTTAAGGTACAATTTTTTTCTCTCTTTTTCTTATTTTCATTCCTCGTAACTCTGAACTCTATGTGTGAGAGAGAGAAATTCCTTCATATCTCTCTCATCTTTGTACTCCATTCAATTTATGTTAGTGAAAATTGAGTGAGAGAAGAGAGGGCTCAATTCCCATCTCTCTTCCTTCTCTCTACTCCACGCAATAGCTATTGTGTACAGGGGAACAAAATTAATGAAGTATTTTTTCTAAGTAGGACTATGGTGGTATTCTAGTTCTCTTTCATGAGACATATCTTGTTCCATGATCTATGTTCATGTGTTAAGAGTTTTTTGTGTATGTGATATTGCATGTGTCTATGAGAGAAGTGTAATGTACCAACACTATTGTTCAAAAATGGGAGAGAGATTGTTCTTTTTGACCTGTGGAGAGAGCCAGAGTTGATTGTGCATCTTCAGAGATCCATTACACGTAGAGAGAGAGGGGAGAGAGAGATAGAGAAAGAGAGATGCCATAGAGTTCTTGGGGGAGACAAGAGAGAGAAAGAGAGGGAGAGAGAGAGGGGAGAGGGAGGGAGGGAGAGAGAGAGAGAGAGAGAGAGAGAGAGAGAGAGAGAGAGAGAGAGAGAGAGAGAGAGAGAGAGAGAGAGAGAGAGAGAGAGAGAGAGAGAGAGAGAGAGAGAGAGAGAGAGAGAGAGAGAGAGAGAGAGAGAGAGAGAGAGAGAGAGAGAGAGAGAGAGAGAGAGAGAGAGAGAGAGAGAGAGAGAGAGAGAGAGAGAGAGAGAGAGAGAGAGAGAGAGAGAGAGAGAGAGAGAGAGAGAGAGAGAGAGAGAGAGAGAGAGAGAGAGAGAGAGAGAGAGAGAGAGAGAGAGAGAGAGAGAGAGAGAGAGAGAGAGAGAGAGAGAGAGAGAGAGAGAGAGAGAGAGAGAGAGAGAGGAGGATGGTTGCAAAGATCTGAAGAAGACAATTGTAGGATTGAGAGAGAGAGGGGGACAAAGAGAGAAAGAGAGATTCATCTGTTGCACGGAACAACTCAAAGAAGTTAGAGAAGCTTGGAGAGGTTTAGAAAGATGAGTTGTGAAGTGATGAAGTTGTTCTAGCAAACCAGCATAGGACCAGTCCTAGCTCTTTGGATATCTAAAATAGACCTTGTGGGCTTGTGGTTAGTGCAATAAAACCAAATAGATACTTTGGAACATCAACAAGAACAAGTTGATGCAAAACAAATAACTTGCACCATGCCTAGCTCACAACAACCTTCTAAAAATGGATGGAAGTTACGACTTCAAACACTAAGAGTAGCCAACATAGTAACAATTGGAAAAATTGCTCTTAAGGGAGTGTCATAAATAGAGTTTTCTTGCTATAATGCATAAAATCTCTAATTTATATGAACTATACAAAGAGCAATCACCTTAACACTGAATGGATGTCATCTCGAAATTTCAGGGAGTTGTAGAGAATGACCCCGAGACTTAAGATTTTCAATATCTTTGCAATTAATGAACCAAATAATCTGAAACTTTGTAGGCACAAACTAGAGAGCAATACCTTTCCAATGAGACCTTAATAACTAGATTTTCAGCTCTATAGAGAGAGCAACACGCTGTGTAAGTTGACTGAGTTTGGGGAAGGAGTAGTAAACTGAAGTGGCACTAAGCCATGAACAAGAAGTATATGTATTGGTTCAAATCATCATTCTACTTAGTGTACAGATGTTGTGGAGTCTTTATATAGAGTCTTGAGCACATGAACATGCCTTTTCTTTATCAATTTGAATTCGAATTTAAGTGGGTTTGTTAGTTTAGATTGATTGGCATCTTTCCCTACAATCTAGCAAAAGGGAAATTTGAAATCACATCTACCTTTTGATCGATTGATTGAGGATCAATCCCAAACACTTCTAACTCATGGCTTCTAGGCCTTTTACTTTTCCCTTTTACAAAGTTAAATGCTTTGCAACTTACATAATAGGGTGTTCCTATGATCAAACTCTCAATACAACAAATGAATGCAAATAAAACTCTACAAAGGAGTATATGTGGTAGCATTCCAATGATGAGTTTGATGAAGATCATGTCCACCTCAAGCATAATGAAAGCTTGTTGTTCAAAAAACTCCCCCTCAAGCTAAATTATGCTTGAGTCTTCATTCTTTGATAGATTGAATACCTACCTACCATAGCTTTGAATCTACAAAGCTTTATCCCATCAAGTGCCTTTGTCATCATGTCTACTATTTGCTTCTCATTAGCAACAAATGAAATGTCAATTTCCTTTGCCATAAGCTTCTGTCTTACAAAGTGGTAGTGGACTTCTATGTGTTTTGTCCTTGCATGAAAAATTGGATTTGCAGCCAAATGCATGGAACTTACATTATCTCCAAGTAGATGAGGTCTGGAACTTACAAGTTCCAAATCTGTATACAATGCTTTTAACCATATTGTCTCTTGAGTTGTTATGGTCAAGCCTCTGTACTCTGCTTCAGTTGAGGATAAAGAAACTATTGGTTGCTTCTTGGAACTCCATGACACTAGCTTTGAACTTGAAAATGCTAAGTAACCAGAGGTACTTCTTCTATCATCCTTAGCTCCTACCAAATATGCATCTGAATAGACTTTGATATCCAAATCTGCAGAGTAAGGATAGAATATACCTTCATTGATTGTACCTTTGAGACACGTAAGTACTTTCTTAGCTGCGTCCATGTGTGGCCTTCTAGGTGAGTGCATGAACTGACTAAGCACTCCCATACTATATGATATGTATGGTCTTGTATGAGTAGCATATATCAAGCTACCTACCAAGCTTTGATATTCTTTAATGTCTTCAATTTTCTCACCTTTCATAAACACTAAGTTCATGATTCATCTCCAAAGGTGTACCTACAAGCTTTGTGTTCTCCATTTTGAACTTGAGAAGTAAATACATCCCTTCATCTATATAAATCACTTGCATACCAAGGAAATATGTGAGCTCACCTAAGTCACTGATTTTGAACTCCTCTTGCATGTGTCTCTTGATCCTTTGAATGCCATTTATATCATCATATGTTACAATAATATCATCCATATATACACATAGATAGATAACCTCATTGTGATCCCTTTTGATGAATAAAGAAGGATCTGTGTTGCTAGGTTTGAAACCTTGATCTTGAAGCTATGTAACCAACCTATAATTCCAAGCTCTAGGATCTTGTTTCAATCCATACAATGCTTTCTTAAGTCTACAAACATAAGATGCATGATTAGGGTTTTCAAAATCTAGAGGTTGTGACATGTATACCTCTTCACTTATCCAACCATTTAGAAATGCATTTTTTACATCAAGTTGGAGGAGTCTCCAATTTCTTGTAGTAGCTACACTTATCAATGTTATGATTGTAGTCATCTTTGCAACTGGTGAGAATGTTTCCTCATAGTCTATACCATGAGTTTGTGAGCATCCTTTGGCAACTAATCTTACCTTATACCTACAAATTAATCCATCTGAGTTTCTTTTGACTTTATATACCCGTCTACAATCAGTTACTTTTTGATTGGATATCATTGGAACCAAATCTCAAGTCTCCATCTCCTTCAATGCATCTATTTCTTATTTCATAGCCTTTTCCCTATTAGGGTTTCCTGTTGCCTCTTCATAGGTTGAGGGTTCCTCTGAAACTAAGTCTTTTTCCAAGTAGATTGAATGCTTTGTAACAAACTTGGAATCATATCCATAGCTTTCTGGTTGTTTCTTCTCTCTTGTTGATCTTCTAGGTGCTTGCTTAGGTTTGGATGAAAGCCTCATAGGAGAATCGACGCTCCCTTAAAACAACAACAAGAGCTCATATAAGACAAAAAATTATGGAAAACAACATTTCCTCTAAAGATCGAGTCACCAAGGGTGTAGATAGTAGGAAAGATTGGAGTGAGTCACCAAGGGTGTAGAAAGTAGGAAAGATTCCCACCCAAAAGAACGCTTCCCCTATAAATATGTTTACACTCTAAAGAATATCACGTGACTCAAGATTCTCCTAAGCTAGGTTCTCTTCCTAAACAAGCAAAGAGACAATTTAAGCTTCTACACTCTTCATTGGAAGTGGGTAAACCATAAGATGGTAGACTATTGTTACAATCTGAAAATGTGCAACAAGCCCTTCTGTACCAAGCTAGGACTCAAAAATAATATACCAAAGAAGCATATTAAAATGCATCTAAAAATACCATGGTTCCCAATCTGGCCTAAAGCTAACAAAGGACAAATATTAGGAAGACAACCATCTCCGCCAACCAATGTATTCTTGATGAATCTTATATCGTGGAAGAACCTAGATTAATCCATATACCAAAGAAGCATATTCAAATGCATCTAAAAATACCATGGTTCCCAATCCGGCCTAAAGCTAACAAAGGACAAGTATTAGGAAGACAACCATCTCTGCCAACGAATGTATTCTTGATGAATCTTATATCATGGAAGAACCCAGATTAATCCATAGCGCCCAACATACCATCTTTGGATCCACAAAACATGCAAGTGGCTTATGACACCTATTCCATGGAGGAGCTAGATTGTGAGTATGATTATCCATATCATGCACGTATGATTTAGATTTGAAGGATCTAGAAAATAACTATACAAGCTTTAGATATGCAAATATGAGATTTCCAAACTTAGCTCTTAAATGATTGCCATCATCTTGAGGATCATGTTATATATGTGGTGGGAATCAATTGATTAGAAAGCGTACTCACCTTATACAACCTACATCTAAAATGAAGTAGGATTTTGTGGAGATCATGGTAAGGAGAACTTGCTTTGAGATTTTCCTAAAACCCCAGTTATGGTCATAAGACCACTTCCTTGAATATAGTAGAAGTGATGGAGCTAACAAATAGCAGTGGTGATAGGATCAGATCCATACAAGAAATACATAGAGCTCAAATGAGAGATGAAAATCATAAAATGCAAACAAAATTGGAAACAACATCAATCGTGTTGAATCAATTAGACATCCAATTGATGCCTCTAATTATGGAGAATACCATTTAATCTTCAAGTATTAAGACAAAAAGGAGAACTTATACATGCAAATCAGATAGAAAAAAGAATAAACAAAAACAAGAATCACCACATCCTCTACACAAGGACAAGAATATCACTCCAAACCATAGGTGGGGATTTCTATTGACTTATGGGAGAAGAAACATTCTCCCTATGCAGCCTTGAAGCATAGGTGGCCTCACAAGCTCACTCACAAGACCATCGATCACTCGAGCAATCAATTCTCTAAACTCTTTTGGACTAAACCCAAGAGCTTTTCTACACATAAACCAGACTTGGAAGCCTTGTCAATGCAAGTGATTTCATGCAAAATGGTTACTCCTACTCAGAGAAGAAAGTTTCCAAGATAGACAAGTTATACCCTTCAATAGCCATTCAGAGATAGACCACTTCTTACTTTTGGATTTAGTCCTCTCAAAATATACAGAGATTTAACTCAAGATTTGATAAAAACTTAGATCACAAGAATAGATTTCTAACAAACCAAAGATTAAAAGAAATGAGTGAGAAATGATAAGGAAACCTTGCTTAACATTCAAACCATGAAATGTGTTGATGTTTTTATGATATGAAATTTGGACACCTAAAACATAAAAATCACCAAATAAACATTGAATATTATACTTGATTGTTTAAAGAATACATCCTTCAGAAGTGCATAATCCAATAAAGATAGTCATCGACTTCATTTAGCATCATATATTTGAATTTGGATAAATTGGTGAAATAAAGAGAATTAGTCCACTCTTCTTTGTCTTCTCTAGGTCAACACCGTATATTTCTTTCTCTTTGTAACCTTGAGTGCATGCATCTTGTAAGTCTGAATCTTCTCATAGATAGAAAAAGGACATTGGTAGCTAAATCTTTTTATACGAATGATGTGCCATTAGTATGAATAAGATTCTTTCCATTGCCACTTAAATATCCTTTATCAACCATATATATGCTTAATCTCTTGAACTTGGATTATTGAATCATGTGCCATTAGTATGAGTACGATAATTTTCATTGACACTTAGTAATATTATTTAGTAACCACATATATGCTCAATCTCTTGAACTTGGATTATTGATCACTATAAGAAAACATTAGTATCAAAAATCAAAATATACAAGTCAATTTTCTCCTCACATTAGAATGTATATCTTTAATGCATAGGATATCACAATGGTTTTTTATGTAAGGCCATGTAATGTTGCCCTAGTTGGATACATACTTGAAGTGAAAATTATCTAGAAATTGGTGCAAAAGACAAAGTTGTGCAGTGACCACATGGTTGATACATGAAAATGATTTTTTCTAGTCGTATGAAATCTAGATGGCATTCCACAATAATATATGGAGAGAGACTCAAAAGAATGAACTTTTACCTGAGGAATGAGCACTGGCTACTATGTGGTATATTCTTACCAAGGCACCAATCACATTACCATTAGGCAAACTACTTACCATGGTTCTTTGCATTCAACAACAATTCTAGCAACAAATCTCTCCTCCATCCATTTTAGAACCCTTGGTAGTAATAATTCATATAGAATCCAATTAGAAAGTCAGTCATGTTGCTCCATTAATCACAATATGGTATACAAATCATCATATTTCCAAAGTACTAAGTGATGGTGGTTTAGGGGACAACATAGAAATGGGGGCTTTATGCAAGAATCTGGGTGGGAATACCATCGAACAACTTAAACTATTTGTGTGAATCGCATATCATTCACGGGTTCATCCAGTTGGACTAGCTTGGAATATTCTGATTACACTATAGGGAGCAGTTTTTCATATGAACTTTGTTGACTTAAACTTATCGAAATCTAGTTTGGATTATACTTTAATTTTTGGCAACCTTGGTTAAAGCAAGCTAAAGTCTTGCAAGATTTTTCTTCACACAAATTAATTTTTATATGGAATAATTGAAAGTAAATAGTTCCACTTAATGAATTGGCACCATGTCAAGTTCATGCCCGATCGCGTGCGGCTGAGCCACTGAACATGCTGGAAAAACTTTTGAATGATAAGCAAAATCTTTCTTAGCAGCCAATCAAGATATTTTTTCCTTAGGAGCTCTCAATTTACAACATGTTTTGGACCTATGGCCACCCACTACTTGCTCCATATGTCTGAGTGTAGCTTAGGAGGACATTTTCCTAGAGTTACACATTGAGGATTCACTACAAGCCCACTCTAAGATGTTTTGGGGGTTGAATCATAGTTCAGACTGAAAATTGTATTTTCCAAAAGACCAAATTTTGACTTTCAATATAGGTGATTCATCTAGCCCAAGGCCAATAAAAATCAATGCGACTTTAGAAGACTAGTTTTCACATGAACTATTAGCAATATTGACTAAATTCATTGATGTTTTTGCATGGGATTACAAGGATATGAAACGGTTTAGACCCAAGGATCTATCAACACCATGTTTTGTTAAAACTTGATCTCTACCTCACTTTGCAACCTAGTTATCATATGGATCCTAATTATGCAAAGCAAGTTAAGGAAGAGATTGACTGATTATTAAGGGTTAGTTTCATAGTGACCATTGAGCATGGAGAATGGATTTCTCCCATTCTCATAGTACCCAAGAAAAACAAATAGTGACATTTTTTTATTATCGAAAATTGAATGCTACAATAGTCCCTTATATATTCCCTTTCTCATTTCTAGATAGTATGCTGGATGAAGTTGTTGGCCATGAAATTTGCTCATTCTTAGATGGCTATAGCAGACATAACCATGTTAGGATGGCCATGCATTATATTCCTAAGACCTCCTTTATTACCACTTGGGGCATTTATGCTTGCATTGTCATGTGGTTTGGATTAGGTAACATGCCTAACACCTTCCAGCATTGTATGTAGGACATTTTCTCCCTTTATCTTACTAATTTTATGTGCATTTTCAATGATGATTTTTCTATTTTAGGCAACAAAATTAAGCTCTTGCCCCATCTCTGATTGTCCTTCCTTATATGTCATGAATATTGTTTGTGTCTCAACTCGGCTAGTCCATGTTTGTTGTTTCCTATGGAAAATGTCTCAGTCACAACATCCAACTCGATCTTGATAAGGTTAAGGCCATCCTCAAAGCTCCACCACAAAATTTTCCAAAAGAAATTCTTTGCTTTCTAGGTCAGATACGATGGCATGGTTGACATTTGCATTGTCTTGCATGGCTTACCATTCCACTTACTTGCCTAACATGTTGTGATAAATGTTTTTTCTTGTTTGGATTTCATGAAGCCCATATGAGCGTAGATGGATCTTTTCCTACTTTCTCTACCTTTCACCCCAACCAATTTCCAATGATGTGGGATTTATTACTTCTTACTATGACACTTTGTCTACCATTCTAACAATTGGTTGTCCTCTATAGAAATTTTCTCCTATCACAGGTCAAAAGTGCACTCTATGGCTCATTGTCGGCCAAATATATTATTATGATTTGTTTGGTACATGGCTCTTGTGTGTACCCACTCATGAAGTTCTCTTGGTCCTCACTCTTGCTCATACTCACTCAATGGACGAGTGTCTTTTGAAAAAATTGAGTCTAAAAAAGCTATTGTAGAGGGGATTGCGTTGGCCTACAATGCAACATGACACCCTTTAGTATGTTTGTGCTTGTGATCCTTGCCAATGTACATATCAGACCCTTCCACGTACCCATTTTCCTTAACAACATGTAATGCCCTTAGAATCTTTCTAGAAATGGGGTCTCAATTTCATTGGTCTGATTGATCCACCACCTATTTCTACTAATAATCATTACATCTTAACCTTTACTAATTATTCTACATGCTAACTGAAGCATGGGTAGTGAAATCTGCTATGACTATGGTCGTTGCATGCTACTTGACACACGAAGTTTTCCTATTTTTTGTTTGCCTTTGGAAATTGTCTTTGATCATGGCACACATTTTGCAAACAAATTGATTATTGCCCTTAGAGAGGTTTTCTAGATTATTCATAAATTTAGTACCATGTATTAGCCTCATGCTAATGTTTTGGCAGAAAGTACTAATAAAACTTCATTGAAATTTTTAAAGAAATTGAATGATTGTCAAGATGACATACAAAGTGGATGCTAGCTATACACCTTTCAAGTTAGCTTATGGATTGGAGGCCATCACACCTATAGAAGTTCTTGTCCCTAGTCTCCGAGTAGCCATTGAACATAATCTAATCCTTGTAGATTCTCTCTATTCCCACTTGGATGGTCTCCACACTTTGGATGAACAACATTAGAAACGTTTTTTTATTATACAAGAACTCCAAATCTAGCAAGCTCTTACTCATGAGTGTTTTCTAAAAACTTTAGTGTTCACTAAACACCAATTATTTTTGTTCTATAATTCAAAAGTTTATCCTGTTGTGGGGAAATTTAAAGTTTAGTGGTTTGGGCCATATTGGATTTTGACTCTGCTAGGTCCGACTACATTCAACTTGGAGACTTTGATGGGAGAACCCTTAAAGCTATTGATTAGTGGATCCAAATTATGATCATATTATGGTTATTCAACTCCTTAGATCACATGGCTAGGATTTGCTTAATGTCACCACCCTTCACTGCATGCATTATACTTCTCCTCTTGCATTGTTTTATGTGTAGTCATTTTCTACCATTGGTTTTACTTAACCTATTCATTTGTTTGTGCTCTTCATTGTCTTTTTGAATCATATGTGCATCTTCTTTTGTATTCGTTTGCTTCTTTTTGCTTTGGGCACTATGGAGGCCTTGGCTCCATTTAATCCTCTGCCAGCTCCTATGGATGATGCAGTGAATTCCTTCCTTACTTAGAGCCATCTACATCAGTTCACCTTACTACAGTGGGATGTTGTTACACCTCATCCCAAATCTCTCAGCATTGCTAATAGTACTAGTTTAGACATCATTTGGCAAGTTACTATTAATGATGTCCTTCATTCAACTATCACCCATGTTGTCAGTCATCACTTATTTCCTCTTGTCGACAATTTGTCTAATGTTAAGTCTCTCTCCATGTAAGTGATGGCTCTGCTACTTTCGAAGCAAAGCTCTAAAGAGTATTTGATCTCTACTCGCCCTATGTGAGAAGACTCCATTCTCGGATTTCTCATTGTTGCCCTCAACCTCCAACATAACCCCTATGATATTTCCTATTAATTTTATAAAAACTCCATAGAGAATGCCAATGCATTGTTTGCTAGTTGTAGAAGAATGTTTTACCCATTCGTGTCTCCTATGCATATTCACCATATTATTCTTGAGTGAATTTTCCATCCAACCATGCATCCCTTTGGGCCTCCAAACCTTGAACATGGTTGTTCCACCTTCTCCTCCTCTTCAATCATTCCCTCCACCTCTGATGAGGAAGATGAAAGTGTAGACGTTCTTTTTCGATGTGCCCACAAGCGGCGTCATGATCCGATCCCAATTGATTCTTCCTCATAGGAATCTACAATGCCCCATCCTCCACTTAATGAAAATGTTAACCCAACATTCTCAAGACATGTTGATACTACAATTTTTAATGAAAGCGTGGAGAAGATAAGAACCACACATACACAGGCCTGTAGGTGGGAAGTTCAAGAGCCACACACAGACATTCTCAAGGCAAGAACTAGGCATACACAAGCCCATAGGCGGGAAGCCCAAGGCACTTATCCATGCATGTACACTTTTTTATTAGTCATTATTAATGTAATACATGAAGCATATCGTTGCAAGAGGTGTCACACCCTCTATAGGAAGAGGTGACCTTTTGATGACTTTGTGATGACTAGGATGTCCACGTGTTTCTCATTAGGCCATCGGAACCAACACTCCCCCTTGATGACAATAGGGGAGAGTAATAGTAAAATGTTATAGTTGTGATGTGTCTTGTAATCCTAAATGTTTAGTACATTGTATAAATTTATTGGTAGCTAGTGGTTCAATTAATAAAGCAGCCCACATAATATGTGTAGACACATAAGTGACATGAATTTTCTTATGCTCCATTAGTTCTTGAATAAATCAAATAATTAATTAAAGGCAAGACATAAGTTACAAATAATTAATGGAAAGACATAAATCAAATGGGATCATTAAAGAAGATATCAAAACTTGCCAATGAGTGGACGGATAAAGGATAGCACATGAAAATGTGGAGTGTGTTGGAATGCATTATCAGAAGAAGTATCTTAAACGGAGTGCTTGGTTTTGAGGGCTAGGGGGTATGTAAAGGTTTAAAATTTTCAAAGCCATGACATTGAAGAAGATCAATGGCAATCGTGCATTGGTGCAGGTGTAGAGTCTTCCTAGATCGATCACAAATGTTATGCATGCCAAGTAAAAAGGTAATAAGCCCAAGATCAGAGGTGGTGGTTTGAATATCCAAGTGGTCAAGTTGAAGGTTGAACTCAATGGCAAGAGTGAACAGCACTCGAAACATGTTTTTTTTTAAATAAAGGAAGTTCAGCCTTAACCTACTCTCTCGGACTTGAATTAATTAAAAGAAAAGTACAAGAGAAGGGGACTAGTGCCCACGAGATCCCCCGAATCCCACTCGAAACATGTTAATCATACAACCGGTGAAAATGTGTCATGATAGTCAATATCCCGTACTTATGTGTACCCTCGTGTGAGCAGACGGGATATTGAATATCATGACTTCATGAGTGGGTACACACCGGAGCCCTGCACCAAATACATTATAATAATAGATTTGTCCAACAATGAGCCAAAAATAATGACTATATAAAGGGCAATTTTGGCCTGTTGTAGTAGAAAAATGTTTTTGAGGACAACCAATGGTTAGAAAGGTAGGCAAAGTGTCATAGTATGAAGCAATAAATCCCAAATCTTGGAAATTGACTGGGCTGAAAGTTAGAGATAGTAGGAGAAGAGTCATCTACACTTGTATGGGCTTCACGAAATCCAAAACAGACAAAAAGATTATCACAACATGGAGGGTGAGAGGAATGGTAAGGTGTGCTAGCCAATACAAATGTCAACCATGCGATTGTATCTAATCTAGAAAGCAGACAATTTATTTTGGAAATTTTTGTGGTGGAGCTTCGAGAATGGCCTTAACCTTATCACGATCGACTTGTATGCTATGTCGAGAAATGATGTGAGTGAGAAATTTGCCATAGGAAACAACAAAGATATACTAGTCGGGTTGAGTTAGAAATGATATTCACAACATTTAAGAAGCTCAATTTTGTTGCCTAAAATAGAAAAACACCATCAATGAAAATGCACATAAAATTGATAAGATGGGGGGAGAAAATATCCTATATACAATGCTAGAAGGTGTTAAACACGTTACCTAATCCAAACCACGTGAGAGTGCATGCATAAATGCTCCAAGTTGTAATGAAGGTGGTCTTAGGACTATAATGCATGACCATCCTAACCTTGTTATATCTGCTATAGCCATCTAGGAATGAGTAAATTTCACAGCCAACAACTTCATCCAACATACTATCTAGAAATGACAAAGGGAACATATCACGGATTGTTGTAGCATTCAGTTTTTTATAATAAAAAATACGTAATTTTTTGTTTTTCTTGGGTACTATGAGAATGGGAGGAACCCATTTTGCATGCTCAATGCGCACTATGAAACTAACCCTTAATAATCATTCAATCTCTTCCTTAAACAACTTTGCATAATTAGGATCCATATGATAACTAGGTTACACAGTGAGGTAGAGATCAGGTTTTAAAAAAACATGGTGTTGATAGATCCCTGGGTCTAAACTCTTTAGATCCTTGTAATCTGAGGCAAAAACAACAATGAAATTACTCAATAATGCTAGTAGTTCTTGTCAAAATTAGTGTACTAAAGTCACATTGGATTTTATTAGCCTTGGGCTAGATGAATCAAGTATATTGCAAGTCACAATTTGGTCTTGTAGAATATAAAATTATCAGCCCGAACTATAATTCAACCCCCAAAACATCTTAGAGTGGACTTGTAGTGAATCCTCAGTGTGTAACTCTGTGAAAATCTCCTCTTTGGCTACACTCAAACAAATGGAGAAAGCAGTGGGTGACCATTGATCCAGAACATGTTGTAAATTGATATTTCCCAGGAACAAAATATAGTGATTGGTTGCTAAGAAAGAGTTTCCTCATCATTCAAAAGTTTCAGTAGCATGTTCACAAGCCCAACCACATGCAATTGGGCATGAACTTCACACGGTGCCACACCATTAAGTGGAACTATATTTTTTAATGATTACATTTAAAAAAGTAGTTCGCTTCAACCAAGGTCACCAAAAAGTAAATTATAATCCAAACTAGATGCCAATAAGTTTAAGACAACACTTTGCATAGCCTTTTCATGGATGCTTCTAATAAATGAGGTCCTACTGGCAACTCTAAATGGTGTGGTGGAAGATCATCAATATCATACATTGGAATCTACATACATGAATAAAAATAATTAGTATTCCATACATGAATAAAAAATAAGCTTAAAATACAAATTTAAACATGTAAGTTAATTTGAAAAGAGTTTCAACTAGTTAAAGTTTTCATTGCAACACATCATAGGTGGACAAAAATTCTTTATTGCTCTCTAGAATGTGCTCTTCAAGGTCTACACCATCATAGTTCACTTATACTTTATCACCAACACATAATGAAGTAATAACATTGAAAACTATGTTCTTGCTACATCTCTACTAACCTATGGTGATTCATGACTATTTTCATGCTTTTCAAATGTGCAATTGATCATTGAACTATTATATCCTCAACTAATGTTTATTAAACCTGCTATATTCCCATGCATGTAAGGTCTTACATCAATATATAATCTTTCATTTCTAAATGTGTAATCTCTCTACTAACAAGAGAAGCTGCATTCAAGAATATGCCATATGGCATGATTCATAGGAGTCACTTTACAACAATAAACCACAAGGTAGTTGAGACTATCAATCATGATAGAAGAAAACAACAAGGTCAACAAACAACCTTACCTAGTATAGTGATTTAGGAAAATGTCTGACTAGAGTGGCCATTCATGTTTATCTAAGAATAAACATTTCCAAGCAGCATTGAGACCATCTTTATAAATATAGGGCCAATGTTGGAGGAGATGGTGGATAGTCACAAGGGATGAATTGGTGTAGCTAAAACTTGCTTCACACCTACTACAAGTGATGGCTAGAGAGTGTTGTGGGCCTCTTTAGCTCGCTAGTAAGTATAAATAATCACATATGTTTCTTGGAAGATGATCCACGAATGAGAGGATCAAAATAGATAGGTAGGAATATAATGCAAGGTCCAAAACTTGCTATTTTGGTCCATACACATGTTCAATGTTTTGAACCATTCTCTGTGCACAACAGCAATTGATTAAATTCCTTTGGGAAAATCTAATTAGCTTAACAAACTACCAATCATGAGTGATA
Source organism: Ceratopteris richardii (assembly GCA_020310875.1). NCBI lineage: Eukaryota > Viridiplantae > Streptophyta > Polypodiopsida > Polypodiales > Pteridaceae > Ceratopteris > Ceratopteris richardii. The sequence goes on along the minus strand of CM035424.1, from coordinate 167,093,469 downwards.
ACATAAAAAATGATGAACTATATGCAAAGAAATGTGTTTAGCAAATCAATCAAGCATCTCAACATTTACGGACCTTGATAGTCACAGACCAGTGAGCAAAGATTGATTAATATCTGATGATCATGAGAAGCATTAAAAAGGAAACTTTGTACGATTACAATAGAAAGTATCCTAGAAATATCATGATTTAAATCATATAAAATGATCAACTATATAGTGAGAACAAGCTCTGACACGTTCAGTGTTCTTATGGAGTTATGACAGAGAAATGCGAATAAGAAGTAATGATCATGTATGTATTCAATCATGTAAAAGTACAACGTCATTGGCAATCAATAATTGCTCTATGAGTGAGAAGCGAGTGAGTTATGAGGTGAGCTCTTCTTCTCATTTAAAGTACATTAGAATGATCTCTCTATCTGGAGATACATGCAAGTGTTTCATATCCTCTTTTTATAGTTTTTGTTGGAGTCAAAATGATTTGAATTCAAATTCAAATCTCTACCTATAAGCCATAGCTGCATGAATGGCTTCATCTAAGCCTACCGCGTCTGCGTGCAGGTTCATTGATTCAATAAACATGTCATCCACGCCTTCCTTGGCTAACATTTGGCTCATGAGCACCTTTCTTGTCTCGAGTGACAGTTTGTGTTGTTCTTGGACTCGCTTCATGGTTTCATACAATCTTTTTATTTGGGTCGAGTAGGCTGGGGCACTTGCTAGTTCTGAAAGTTCGTCATATTCTTGATCATACTCCTCATTTGCTTCTTCTTCTTCTATCTCTTCTTCATCCTCTTCTACTTCTACTACTTCTTGTTGGGTCGGTGTTGGCATACAGGTCATATGAAGAGCATACAGGTACAATAGAGCAGTCATGCACAATACGGCAACAAGGCCTAATCATTTTTTCCATGGACCATTCACAACTCAAGTGATTTTAATCACTACACAAACATTGTAAATTCCATTTTTGGTAGAATAGACTCCATTTTGTTCAAGCCGAGGAGTCCTCGAGCTTGAGGAGTATTAGAATTAGCTACATACCAATTTTCATAATTTTTAAACCTCGTTTGAGCCCTCAAATAGGCTCTAGAACCTAATTTTTAACTAGGCCGGACACTAGGTCTGGACAAGGCCAAAGCTAGTGAGAAAACTATAAAAAGAGCTAGAGAGCTCATTTTTGGGTTAGATTGTTTGTGAATTGAGCTTATGTAAGAGACTTTTTGACTAATGAAAAGAACTCCATTGTTCCTCTCCTTGTTCTTGCCTTGTGTGCACGTGTGTGTGTATGTGTGTGCATGCTTGTGTGCTTCTCACTCACACACTTGTGCCTTCACTTGCTCATAGTCTTCATACTAGTCCTCACGTCTCCACGGATTGACAATTATGAGGTGAATCTTCTCACGTTGGTACTCACCATTGTGCTAGAGTGACACCAAATTTGGCGCTGTTGCCGAGGAGAGAGCTTCGAGGATGAGCGTGTGATGGTAAGACGTCGAGTTGAGACATTTGAGTTAGAGGTAATATCCTGTCTTTTCCTTATTTTTCTTCATTTTTTCTTATTTTTGCATCACCATCATCATCCCCACCATCTCCCACCTCCATCTCCATCTCCACAAAAATTTCAGTTTTTTGGTCATATTCCACTCCCCACCTCATTCCCCTCATTTCATTGTGAGAGAGAGCGAGAGAGAGCTTGCATGCGATCTGTTTTTGTGTGTTTTTTGAGCTTATGTTGCAGGAACTAGCCGTACCACCATCTCCAGCAGCTTGCGCAGGTACGACAGACTCTGCACAAGTCCCGAGACGACGACCTCTGTCTGTCACGACAGACAGAAAAACTTGATATTTTTTGAATGCATGTTTGGCACGGTAACCTACATCATTAGAGCACTCCAAATCACTAGAAGTTTCTAAAAAATTTGCGTTTTTTCAGTCTATCGCGACAGACACAGTCTATCGCGACAGACACCGTCTATCGCGACAGACACCGTCTATCGCGACAGACACCGTCTATCGCGACAGACACCGTCTATCGCGACAGACACCGTCTATTGCGACAGACCAAACCACAACAGACGATAGACATCGTCTATCGCGACAGACAGAGACCCACGACAGACCCCGTCTACCGTGATAGACACCTGTCTATCGCGACAGACCAAATTCCACGACAGACTCAGTCTATCGCGACAGACACCGTCTATCGCGACAGACCCATCTATCGCGACAGACACCGTCTATCGCGACAGACACCATCTATCGCGACAGACCACTCTATCGCGACAGACACCGTCTATCGCGACAGACCCATCTATCGCGACAGACATCGTCTATCGCGACAGACACCGTCTATCGCGACAGACCACTCTATCGCGACAGACCCATCTATCGCGACAGACACCGTCTATCGCGATAGACCACTCTATCGCGACAGACACCATCTATCGCGACAGACCCATCTATCGCGGCAGACACCATCTATCGCGATAGATAGACATTTTTGGCAAAAAATTAAGGGGTATTTTTTTTGGAAATTTAGGCTAAATTTTGGGCATATTTGCATACTCAAATACCCATACACTTACAAAGGCCTTAGAAAAATGCATTAAAACTCCCGAAAGGTTCGGTTTGTCTATTTAACCCCCTAAACCCTGAACGGTCATAACTTTTTCACACGAAATCCATTTTTTGAGCTTTAGGGCTTGTCGGAAAGCTCATGGCATATACTACACGCCCTCAACTGTTTTTTATAAAGATAATGCATTGATTTTCAGATATGATATTTTGAAGTTGACACACTAAGGGGTAGGTACACCAAGGGAGCTCTAGAGGAAATTTTTTAGCAATACAAAAGGGGGAACAAGGGTCATTAAAAAGTGTCTGAAATAAATTGTCTATCAATTGAAGGATCAAATTGAAGCTAAGCTTGGGGTTTTTACAGGATCATCGAGAGCTTTTGGAAAAAGCAAAGTAAGTGCCAGGGTGAACAAGCTTGGGAACGTGCTTCCTGGGTAGACAAGCATCGCCAGGAGGAGAGACTTGAGGTTGGAACATCTCTTAACCCCCTCAGTCCATTCTTAGCATAGGCTAAGTGCGAATAGTTGTCCTGATTGACTAGGGGTACGATAGGAACACTCAAGTTTGAAGAGCCTTTAATTTCTCAAGTGCAAGGATAGGCTAAATCGCAGTCTAGGGACAACTTAAAGGAAAAGAAATTAAACTAAGTGGGCGAGGAACATCAAATACGACACACTTAAGTGCTCCTGATGATGCTTAATTAAAAACAAGAAAACACATACAAAGGAACTCAAAAGGAACAAGTGATTGGTACCAAAGGATCAGCAACGTACAAAGGGCATATGAACCTGAGATCGGGAAGACACCTAGGGAGAGACCGTCAAAGCGTTAGATCATTCGAGGCTAGCGTCAACCATACAACGAGATCTTGGGCCCAACAATTGAGTGATTACCCCTACGCGCTAGACTCAGAAACTAGTGACTCTGACATGTCATATAGCATGGAAAGACCTGTAGGTAGCTCAGGTATGGCATACCTAGAAAGACCTGAAGGTCCCTACAAGACTCAATTGGAATACATCTAGACCAACCGCCTAGGTGCACGCATCTATGAGGATGGTCTGCGAAGATCTGTTGTCCTAATTAAAAATCCGAATCAGCCCATTGGACTAGAACACCCTGTAGTCAAGTTTGAAAATGGTTCATACATAGATAAATAAGGAACAATGTATGTGGTCACCAGCCAACCTGAAAGGACAGATGAGTTTGGCAACATAATCTCTGAACCTGAATTAGGTGACATAGAGCAGGGAACTTAGGAAAGGAACCGAAAACCCCTCGAGGCAAATCGGTCCTAACAAGAATAATCACTCCAGAGTTAGTTCCCCAGGATAATAGGAGCATAGAATTGCTCTGGAACAAAGAGACGGATGAGGCTTTTTGGAGGTACAAGCTTGAAAAGCCTAATGAAGTGGGAGCTCTTGCCATCTATGAATTCAAAGATCTGATAGCCCAGGCAAGGTGACCTACTTAGAGGATGCTTCTGAGAGAATCTTTGTGGTCTCTGAGCATGGAAGACATGCATACACTTGGAAGGGAGAATTTGTTTTTCCTCAACCTCGATCCAATGTGTCTTATGGTCACCAAGGAGCTGGAACATCTCAAGCTCATGGGACTCAAAGAGAAAGGAGTAGAGAGAGACCTGAGGTAAGCTTTGCCAACTCTTGGGGAAGGGAAAGAACGAGAACAGAAACAAATAGAGTGGAACCTGAGAGACATAGAGCCCCAGGGAACCGAAGAAATGCCGATGATTTCCCCTTGCCAAGACCGAGAGATCACACGAGGACCTTGAGACCGACCCAGCTAGTTAAGTCCATGAAAAACTAATTCGATGGGATTGGAGACCCCTACGATCATGTAGCTGAGTTTAGGCAAGTCTTGAGAGCTGAACAAGTTGAAGATCTGTTCACGCAGTACAATGCCTTTGGTCTAACCCTTAGGAACACTGACCTGACATGGTTTCAACCACTACACGAGAGGCAGTTTAGGAGCATAGATCAACTACTAGAGGCATTCATTATCGAATTCTCTAAAAGTGGCATAAGACATAACACATCCTCACTGATATATAGCTTCAAACAAACATCTCAAGAGACAGTGAGGCTCGCAGGCAGAAGATTTAGGCAATATCTAGAGAGATGCCCGGCCCCAGAGTTACCCACTCCAGCCAAGCAAGTGGCCTTATTTTTAGATGGATTGTTAAGCACCAAACTGAGATCATATGTGTACTTGAAGGACCCTAGATCCATAGAAGAATGTGTACGCATGTGCATAGACATTGAGGATAATCTAGGGGAGGAATTAGAGCTCTCAAAAATCTATAAAGATTCAGATAGTTCTAGCAGCCTCATTTCCTCACAATCCACATCAATTGAGGATCTAGCAGAAAAGGTAGCTCTGAAATTAGGTGTCTCCAGCAAGCAGATTCCTAGATTTACCCCCGGAAAATGATGCTATACCTGTGGAGGAGACCATATGGCTAATGTGTGCCCCATCATGGCTCAACCCCAAGTGAACCCTAACAACCAGTACTGCACCATAGAAAGGAGGTACACCAACCACACAGCACAAGACTGTCCATATAACAAACAAGCTGTTAGACAAAACTATTCTCAGCCATATCCACAACAAGGAAAGTACCCTAATCAGTACCCACAACAACAGTATGCTAGGCCCCAGCTAATCTATCAACCACCCTATCAAGGGAAACAAAGACCGCAACCAGTCCTAGCGCAGCAACCTCCTGCCCCCACCAATGTGATTCCAGTAAAGTATGCAGCGGCAGAAGAAAATCTAAATAGAGCTTTAGTGCCAGTGACATCCTCCCTTTCAGAAAGTGATCCAAGTGATCATAGATTTGACTCCACCCATGTTGAGAGCCCCCAGGCCTACTACATGCAATCACCGGAGCATAGTGAGTCATATTATTATGAAGAACCGAATGAATCTAGTGGGGAGCCAGAATAGGCAAACGTCATGTATGCCAACCCCAACTCGAGGTCCCAACCTAGGCCGACGAGACCTCCATTTCCTAGAGGGCCATGCTATTATTGTCAGGGAGATCATCTCATTCGTGATTGCCTTCTACCTGCACCGACAAAAACCCAATCTGTGACAATTCAAGGCTTTTGTCCCGATTGTGGAAAGGAGCATTTGTTACGAGAGTGTCCCAAGAACCCCGCCAATATACCAAAAATTGCTCCTATCAATGTTATTGGCTTAGTGGTAGACTCCACAGGAAGTGTGACTTCCACAGCCCCAGTACAAGTCATCACGAGAGCCCAGGCACTTAAGCAAAACCAAGACTTAGGCCAGGAAAAGAATGCAGAGGTTAGCGAGACTGAGAGCCAGAATAAGAAGAGGACAAGAGCTTGGAGAGATAGCCGTGAACATATGAAAAGGAAATGGGCAAGAAAGATGAGCGAACTTGAGGAAAGTCTATGAGAAACCAAAGCCAAAATCATATAAATCACATCTCAAACGCACTCTCACACATCCCCACCACTACCATCCCCTTCACCCTTCATTCCTCCACCCACCAATCCACCACACGTAACCCAACCACCACCCCGAGTAGGATCAGTCTTAGCCGATCCCACTCCTGAAGATCTAGACATGATGCTTAAAGCATATCAGGCTAGAATCCAAGAAGGGCCCAATGTAACAGATCATGATAAATGTTACCCTAGAGCTGATCTAGAGCTTGAACGAACTAAGTTGTGTGCCAAGATGGTGGAATTGGCTCAAGCCATGTTTGAGACCAGTCGCCTTTTCACTTGCTCTAGCCCCACTAGAACACCATTGCATTTTGATGGTCTGTTAAACAGATTGGAGATGTTAATTGCAAAGTCTGGAAAAGGAGCCAACTCCCAGGCTAAGGAGAAGGCAAGTGATAGAATAAGCATTCCTCCCAAGGAAGCTTATGTGCCTAACTCCACTGAACCAGACACCCCTTCTTCTATGAATCGATACACACCCAAATTCTTGTGAGAGATTCAAGAAGAGAAATGGGCTAAAGAGAGTGAAGTTCCTCCTCCCATTGAACTTGTGGATGACACACAAGATCAATTCCCACAAGACCTTCCGTCCATTTATGTAGAGCAGGAGAGCGTCCAATCTCAAGAGAGATTCGACTTCGAGTCCAATTCCTTACAAGAGCTACCCCATTTCACAGGTCCATGGGAAGCTAAGTCTACTTGTATGAGAGCACCGACCGTCATGGTAAGAAAAGAAGATTCAGTCATACCTAGGAACACGGAGGTAGTGAAGAACACCAAAGTGCAGTGCAATCTCACTTTGGAAGAGCTGCTTAAGGTTAGACCAGAAGTGTGGAAACATGTAGCCAATCAAGTGCCCGAAGTAGCAAAACCACATTCCCAGGTAGGATCTCAAAGAACAGTGCCAGAAATACCCTTGGACAAGATAGGAGACATGAGCGAGGGAGAAGAAGGAACACCTATCTCCCCATCACTCATCAGGGCTACACAACCAAGGTCATTTTGGACTCAGGTGCAGGAGTTGCAATTGCTACCACTTCCTTATGGAAACGTTGGGGCAAACCAGCACTCAGGCCAACGAGAATGAAATTGCAGATGGCTGACGGTCACATAGAAAGACCCTTAGGACTACTAGAGGGGATAACTCTCACTACTTCTGGTGTAGAGTTTGAGCACACATTTGCTATCTGTGACTTTAGCAAAAAGCAAGCCTATGAGATGATTTTGGGGAGACCATTTATGCGGCAGTTGCAAGTGGTACAGGATTTGGGAACCAATTCCTTGTATTTGAAACACTTAGGAGTTACAACCAAAGTCAATCTCAAGGATTACTCTAATAGAGATGTCCCTCCTATCCAATGGAACCCCATCCATAGAGCCAAAGATGATACGGAATCGGTGCATTCCATAGGATCAGGATCCTCATGGATGCATGAAGACACTCACTTATGGATGTGTAAAGTGGCAGTGGAAGAGGAGAAAAGAGAAAAAGCCAGAGAGGTAGGTGCAAAGGAAACACATAGATCAGTTCAAGACCCAGCCTATGCACCTGTAGTGTTTCCGGATGAAGAATTTGAACCTCACGGCTGGGCAGAAATTCTAGCAACTATGGATGTAGCCATCAATGAAGAGCAATGGACACCCCACTGTGATGAGGATGGCTATGACATTTCTGTCTTCTCCATAGAGCCAATCATGGGAGATGCAGTTTTAGAAGAATGCGAACCTAGCCCTGATGCATTTGAAGATGCAAGTGACTCCGATCTTGAGTCAATCATCATGGACCCACCCTTTGCATCAGATGAAGAATATTTCTATGAAGTAGAAGTTTACCCTCAGAGACATGAAGAGCTCACTAATGATGTGAGATTAACCACACGAGTGACCACTAATAGTGAAGGAAAGAAAAGGAAGAAGAGAGAAGCCGCACCAGAGGAGGAAGAATCCCTGTTTGAGATCCCTGGAAATTTCAAGAAGTATGCAATAGAAGATAGGAGAGTCATGGTAAGAATGCCGAAACGTGATGCACAAGCAGGAGAGGCCTATGATAACAAAGAAACCACCAAGAAGGTAGTGGTAGCCATAGAAGAAGGAGAAGAGAGGTGCACTTACATAGGACATGACCTCACTGAGGAAGAGGAGCATGAGCTGATAGCTTTGCTAAGAGATTACAGAGATGTATTTGCTTGGAGCTACAAAGATTTGAAAGGTGTAGACCCTGACATATGCGCCCATACGATTCCCATGACCACAGAGGCCAGACCTTCTAAACAAAAGCCATACACATACAATGACAACTATGCTGCCAAGATCAAAGAAGAGATAGACCGCTTGGTTGAAGCTGGATTTATCTATGAAATTGAACACACTGAATGGGTGTCCCCCATTGTAGTGGTGCCCAAAAAGAATGGTAAATTACGTGTATGCATTAACTTGAAGAAGGTTAACTTGAAGAAGGTTAACGCAGTTGGCACACGTAGGTGCATTAGAGCAACACTACTTAAAACAACAAACCCTACAGACACTAAGGAGACTCGGAGTGCATTGGCCTACTATGGAAGCTGATGTACATAAGATGTGTAAAGAATGCCCAATCTGTTGCACTAAACCACTTGTGGAACATGCCACTCTTTATCAAGTGTCCATAGTGACAGATTGGAGTGAACCATTAGTAGCCTTCTTGAGGACAAAAACATTCCCTCCAGATATGACCCTGACGAGACAAAGAATTCTAGAACAAGAAGCCCTAGATTACTAAATCATTGGTGATAATCTATACAAGCGTGGTAAAGATGGTTACCTGAGACTATGTGTCCATGAGAGTGAATATCTCAAGATCTTGGAAACTGCTCACCAAGGTGTAGCAGGAGGACACTTTGGACCAGATCGGGTGATCAAGGCAATACTATTTGCAGGCTTTTGGTGGCCGACCCTTCACATGGATGCACATACCTATGTGAAACAGTGTGATGTTTGTCAGAGAACTCAGTATCCTATACGCAAGGATGAGATGCCACTGAAACCTATGATGGGTGGACGTGCATTTTCTAAGTGGGGAATAGACTTTGTTGGTCCTATTAATCCCCCAGCTAAGGGTTCACATGCTGAGTATATCATTGTGGCCACGGATTATCTAACCAAGTGGTTAGAAGTGAAAGCCACATCGAAGAATGATGCCCAAACGACCGCTAAATTCTTATTTGAGAATGTGTTCACTCGATACGGGCTACCCATAGAGCTAGTAAGTGATAGAGGGACTCACTTCTTGAATGAAATCAATGCCATATGTCTGTGCATATCCTTTAGCTACCAATCGTGCTTTATACCTGCTTATGCTACCATCAGCATTATGCTTTACCTTGTAAACCCATTTACAGCCTATGGGTTTCTTTCCTTGCGACAATGGAACCAGCTTCCATGTATCATTTCCATAAAGTGCAGCCATCTCCTCATCCATAGCTTTTTCCCAATTTGCATTACCAATTGCATCTTCAAAACAAGAAGGTTCAACATCTTGTATTATCTTTTTCATGTAGGCACAATGGCGAGCCATGTAACTATCATATGTCAATCGTTGCACTGAATTACGCATCCTCCCAGATCTTCTTGGTCCTGGGTCACTTCTCCTTGTATCATCTGCATGTGCCCTTCTTACTCCTAGAGTCTTCACAGAGGGCAATCCAAGTTCCTCATCAAGACTCTTTTCTGAACCGCTTGAATCTCCATCAACTTCTTCAAAATCTGCACATGTTTTATGACCAGCAGAAAGCTTTTCTTTACCTTTCTTGGATGTATTTGATGAATTTGCTGGACCGAAATTCCCACGTAATCTTCCACTCCATGAATTTGAGTTGGAACTATTGCTTGGTGATGCATCCGGTCCACTCAAAACCTGAGATTGTGCACTTGATTTTTCAGCATTTTCTTTGTCATTTGGTTCAAGACTCAGTCCTTCTTTGGCATCTGCATAGAAGCTTGACATTTCATCAAATACCACATCTCTGCTCACCTTTACCTGTCGTGTGAGTGGGTTATAACATTTATATCCCTTTTGCTCAAGGGAGTATCCAATGAAGACACACTTTTCTGCTTTTGGATCAAGCTTCGTCCTCAATTCATCTGGGACATGTACATATGCAATACAACCAAAAACTTTCAGATGTGATAAGTTTGGCTTTTTACCTGTAAACTTCTCTTCAGGTGTAACTTGATGTACAACAGCAGTCGAAGTTCTGTTCATGATGTATACAGTAGTATGCACAACTTCTGCCCAATAACAATGAGGCATATTCTTCTCAGCCATTAAGGCTCTTGCTATTTCTGCAATATGTCTGTTTTTGCGTTTAGCAACACCATTCTGTTATGGTGTACCTGCATGAAAATTGACGCTGAATTCCATGATTTTTTAGAAAACTGCTAAACTCATTTGACATGTATTCACCTCCTCCATCAAATCTTAATGTCTGAATGTACTTCCCTGTTTGCTTTTCCACCATAACTTTAAAATTCTGGAAGAGAGTAAACACCTCGCTCTTCTCTTTCATGAAATATACCCATACTTTGTGTGTATGGTCATCAATGAAAGTAACATAAAACCTGCAACCACCCATAGATGTGGTCTTTGCTGGACCCCAAACATCTGTATGTACTACTTCTAGTACATTCTCACTAACATGCTTGTCATGTGGAAATGATGCTCTTGACTGTTTACCGAATTGACATGCTCCACATACCTTTTGCATTTCAGCAACTTTGAAATTTGGTAGTCCATGGACAATCTCCTTTGACTGCATCAGTTTCAGCCTTTGCAAGTTTGCATGTCCAATCCGTTTGTGCCATATCTCTATATCTGAAATAACTCCTGCACCTTTTGCAAACATGGCTGCATTCATTTCAGGAATCTTCACATTTAAGGTGAACATCCTACCCACTTTGTTTCCTTTGGCAACCAATCGTCCATCCTCCTTGTACTCTTCTACATATAATCCATCAGCATTGAACCTAACTTGTAATCCCTAGTCAACCATTTGTCCAATAGAAACTAGATTCTTTGTTATATTTGGAACATGCAACACATCATCGAGATGTTTTACCTTTCCGTCCTCCATAGACAATGCTATGTTTCCTGTATGCTCAATAGGATGCGATGTATCATCACTTGTTTCACCATATCCAGGAACTGGCATTTTCTACAAACTACTAAACCATTCTGCATGACTGATCATGTGATTTGAAGCACCTGAATCAACATACCAGACATTATCATTCGATTTTGAAACACCAGCAGACATCGTATTCATCATGTGATGTTGAACCATAAACAACTTCTCAGAATCATCTGCACTTGTGGATGCATAGGTGTTTTGCTGCCTTCTGTTATTTTGACTCTTCAACCTGCAATCATGTTCAAAGTATCCAGGTTTACCACAATTCTAGCATCCTTTACTATCATTACCTAAATCATTTCTTTGGAAATTTCTGCGACCTCTTTCACTCCCCCTACCTCGAAACTGTCCTCTTCCTCCTGCATGATTTTGTTGTTGACCTTGGTCTTGGTTATTGTTTCCTCTTCCACTTCCAAAACCTCTACCTCTGCCTCTTCCTCTGCCAGAGTAGAATACCTGCTCAGAACTGGGCTTTCCTTAGGAGTTTGAATCCTCACCAAGATTCTTTTCTTCAATAATTAGCATAGATACCAAATCAGCAAAATTCAGAATATTTTCCCTGGTCTGTATAGAAGTTCTGAACTGCTTATATGCAGCTCCTAAACCACGAAGGCACACTTCCACCTTATGATCATCATCTACATTCACGCCAATAGATGCGAGTGACTCACATATGCTTTTGATTTTTAGAGTGTATTCACTTATCGACATGCTCTTTTTTTCCAATGTATGCAGCTCGTTCTTGAGTTGCAATTTCCGTGCCTTTGTATTGGTCTCGTACAAAGTGACCAAACTGTTCCAAGCCTCTTTTCGAGTCTTGGCATCCTGTATGTGTCCAATCATGCTATCTTGTATGCTAACAGATAGCCAATACATTACCTTTCGTGCTCCTTGATTCCATTCCTCATATGCTCTTAACTGTTCTGCAGTCCGATTCCTTTCTGGTATCTGCGGAGCATTTTCATTTTCTCCTTCGATGTACTTCCAGTAGCCTTTTCCCATCAGGAAATTTGTCATTCTGAATCTCCAAGCATGGAAGTAGTTCTTGTCCAACTTATCGCTCATAAGCTGACTCATTCCATCTGCGTTTTCCATTTCTGCAACAATTCACAACACCGCAACACACTACAAGCAGCACTTCTGCTTGAACACTGTCACACTATGACGTGACAGTTCGATCTCAGAAAAACACAGTTTTCGTGTATCAACAGTACACGAAATCGCTTGAAATTCTGGATCTGGAATATATGAGTGTCACCGAACACAACGCAAGTTACAATTTCTGAAACTGACCTGGTTTTTTTGTGGGCCCCACCTTGTGGGCTCGAAATGGAGGTCGAGATGCCTTCGAAACTTTGATCTGACAAAAACAAGTGACCCTAAAGGGATAACTATCGAAAATATTTTGAGGTCTTCTACCTTCACGCCGATTTCCGTAGCAAACGGAGGCCGTTTGTGAAATCGCGTTTTCTCCATGCCTTGCCGCGTAGTCTTCACCATCGCCTTCTCCACGAGCTCTCTATAGCCACGCTGGCTCTGATACCATGTCACGAGGAAAGAGATAAGGAAGAGAGCTCATACACACACACTCTCACTCTCAAGGAGAAGCACACACACAAATTGAGACAGGGAAGAATGATCTTCTTCTTCTTCTTCTATTACATAAAAGGAATGTACAAGAATGACCTAAAAACAAGAATACAAAAAGTGCAATATATAAAGACCAGTACATAAGGAAAAACCTAATATCCGCGAATATGTGAGCTGGCAAGAAACAAATGTGCCATCACTCTCGGTAGATAAATCTAATAAAGCTCAATGAAGTATCCCTGACATATACCGGCATGAACACTATACATGTCAGAGAAACGAAAAACTGGTACGTGTCATCCTGGATCATCACATGTTGAGCTTGATATCTCAACAAGTAGCTCTATTACTCACTTACAAAATGAGTATATTAGATGCTATGAACAACTTCCTGATGAGGATAAGATAACTTTGGAACCTGATCTTGTGATCAATTTTCTTAAGCTTCTTCATCCTGAAACTCGTAGGGAAGTTGAACGGCAATTAGAAGAAGCGGATAAGCGCTATGGTCTTACTGACAATTGGCAGAAAGTGCGTAAAGTAGTAGAGGTTGTAGCCCATAGTCATCAAAGACAGTCCATGCTTTATGAGCAAACTAGTCTTCCTCAAGCTAGCCTTCCACAAACTAAGGAGCAAGTTAGAGAACAATCCCATGCTATGATTTTTGACTCTACTCCTATTCCTCAAATGATGGAGCCTACTCAAGGTTTTAAAGTAAAAGTGTAGTTGAACAATCTCAAGTGGAAATTCTCACTAAGAAAATGGAAAGTCTTATTGCTACACAATCCAATTTGGCCAAGTCTATAGATTCTTTACAATCTAATTACACCAAAACTTTTGCAAAATCAAATGAGCCCAATGTCTTTTCAAGAGCCTAATCAACATGTTATAGCCACCAATCAAAATCCACAAGTAGCTCCTACTCAAGAATATCAAGTTCCTCCAATGCAAAATCCTTCAATGCAAAATCCTCATCCTCATGTGCAAAATCCTCAAATGTATCAAAACATGTATCCTCAAGCTTCTCAAATAGCTTTTCAAAATCCTCAAAATCAAAATTTACGAATCATCAACCGTATAATATGGAAGCTCCTCTTCTACCTCAAGTACCACATGTTGCTCCCAAAGCTCTTCAAATACATCAATTGCCTTTTCAAAATTCTAATTATCCTGTTCAAGCAATACCTTATCAACAAAATCCTCAATTTCAAAATTTCCCACCACAAGTTAATCAAAATCCTCAAAATCAAAATGCTTTTGTGCGTGGCCCTCGTAGGTGTCCTTGGTGTGATTCGTTAAAGCACTTTTTGAGAGATTGTGAACTATTGAAGGTTGCTAAGTAGCAAGGACTAGTAATAGACATAGACAAGAAAATTTGTGACTATCGATCTAGGCTACCTTTGCAAGGAAATTATGGTAAGGGAGGAATGAAAAAACACTATGAAAATATAACCATAACGAATGTAGGAACTAGAGGAGTGAAACTAGAAGCTCTTGATGAGCAACAAGTAGAATCAAGTAAACCGACAAAGAAAGGTGATTTTTCCATAGAAGCTTTAGTAAGAGCACGAGATGAGATTAGGAGAATAATAGCTTGGGAATCACCGATAGAAGATCAATCTCTTATTTCTCATATATCCAATGTAGAAGAAAAACGAAAAAGAGATGAAGTTGAGTCTAGTGAAAGAAGAGTGACTCGAAAACAAACCTAAGAGGGAATAGAAACAATCATAGAGCAAGGAGAAACATTACAATCCAAAGATAAAAAAACAAGAATCACAACCCAATGAACAAAAAAAAGAGGAGAAACAAAAAGGGAAGAAGACAACGCAAAGAAAAACAGAACCAAAGCCTTTAGATAAACAAGAACAATCAAAACAAACTGAAGGACAAACACGAGAGCATGAACAAAAACAAGATCTTGAGCAAAAACAAAAGAAACCAAAGAGAAAATCTAAAGCCATCTTGATTTCAGAAATTGAGAGAAAACTAGATCCTATGGAGATTTTAGATGACATTTTGCTTAAGAGTCAAGTGACTATGTCTTTAGAACAAGTTTTTCTCTATTGCAAAGCCTGTTTTTAAAGATAACTTTATCGGCCTAATTAAAAGGAAGCGATTTCCGCTTAATCTAGATACTGAGATGCAAGATTCTCTAGATCAAGATCAAGCTATGAATGAAGCCTTAAACTTTGATGAATCTGATGAAGAGGACTTTGATGATGATGAAGTAAATGTTAATTAAAATTTCTTAGGACCTATTCAACCTGACCATGAAAATCATGAAAACAACCCTGAAAGTCACTTTAAAAGAAAATTTTGGGCTAGAGGTACATCAGAGATGCATGCTAAAATAGGAAATGATAAGAACACTATCACTGTAAATGCATTAGTAGATTCCGGCTCCGAAATCAATGTGATTTCAAGAGAAGTCTATGATAAGTTTCGATGGCCCATAGATAAAGATTGTGGATGGTGTATGAGAACTGCAGATAATGGTGTAGGTACCCTCTATGGAGCTTGTGCTAGTGTGCCCATATCCATAGGAGGAATCACAGAAGAGTTTCACTTTTTTATTCAAGATAATTGCTCCTATGAAGTTCTCTTAGGTCAACCCTTTATTAGTGAGAGTCGTATGGAAACTAAAGCCATGGATGATGGGTCTACCTATGCTAGACTTAAGTCTAAGGATGGAATGCAATCACTTCAAGTCATAACGGTAGGAGTGAATCATCCTAGGAATCGATTGTCAATTAGAAAGAAACCTATTGTTACTCAGAGTCATGAGCATGCTTGTAGTGATTGTGCACCTCGATTCATGTTTGGAGCTACATATGATCAAAATTTTAGATAGAATCCATTGCTGAGTGAGACAGCAGTGGATATTGGTTTGACATCTCGCATTCAACCAAGATGTACAATATTTTGTCACTTTGTTTTCCACATTCTAGATTATATTTTCTTCATAAGAGTCAATTGTCCAAGTCTTTTATCCAAAAAACCCAAAAAAATTATAAAAACAACAAAATCATGGAACACGATGATAACATTGAGCATGTGATTGAAACAGCTCATTGTTTCTCTACTCTTGAGGAGTTAGAGTTATGTCTTCAACAAAATTCTAATTCCCATATTATTCTTCTTTCTTCCCTTGATGAGTATGCTCTAATCCAGGAATATGCTCTCAATGTTGACAAGTGCTCAAAATTTAACCAAACACATGATGCCTTAGTTGAAACAAAGTACAAAACTGTAGACAAAAAAATCAAACCCATAGCTCAACCATTACCTCAAGGAAGTAATGAAAAAATTATTGATGTGAAAAATGATCCAATTCTTCGGGATAAGAAGAACATAGGACATACATTCACGGATGAGACAATCAAACAGGTGAAAATTGGTAGAGATGATGACTTTCTTTTGCCAGCAGAGAGAGATAAATTTGAGAGAGTTATACGGAGCCATGGAAAAGCCTTTACTATGTATCCTCATGAGATTGGTTGTATAGATCCTAAGCTAGTTGCACCCATGATAATCTTTACTATTCCACATATTCCATGGAATCTTCGCCCTATACCAGTTCCAAAGGCTCACTTACCTGAGCTAATGAAACTACTTAAGGAGAAGATAAACATGAGAATTTTATTGCCATCTTTTGCACCTTACTCAAATCGATGGTTCACTGTGCCTAAAAAGAATGGGAAACTACGTTTTATTCAAGATCTCCAACCCATCAATAAAGTCACCATAAGGAATGTAGGAACAGGACCCATTGTAGATGAGTTTGCTGAATTATTTTTAGGACATTCTATCTATTCAATGGGTGATTTATATTCTGGATATGACCAATTCCAATTAGCAATTGATAGTCGTGACATAACCACAATGAAAACTCCTTTAGGCTTAGTGCGAATGTGTACCTTACCTCAAGGAGCGACTAATTCTGTGGCTCATATGATGAGTGCTATGAATATAGTCTTACATGATTTTATCCCTCATATAACTATGCCATTCATTGATGATATTCCAATTAAAGGGAGTGAGGAACGTGTAAAGGACATTACTTTAGATTCATCTGGATGTCGTAAATTTGTTCTTGACCATATCTCTGATTGTGAAAGAATATTTCAACGATTTGAAGAGGTAGGTCTCACATTTTTCATAGAAAAATCTCTTTTTGGTGTTAATGAGGTTCTTATTGTTGGACATTTATGTGGCCATTATGGTCGAAAGCCATACCCACAAAAAGTTGATGCCATTAGCAAGATTTCTGAAACATGTAACAACGTGAGTGAGGTACGTAGATTTCTTGGTGCTTGCATCTTTTATGTTATTTGGATCCCACACTTTGCTCATGTTACTGATTGTCTCTATGACTTGTTGAGGAAGAAACAAAAATTTATTTGGACTGACAAACACACTCAAGCTATGCGTAAATTGAAGAAATTATTGCTTGAAGCTCCCATCCTTAAGCGTGTAGACTATTTTGCTAACAAACCTATTATATTGACTGTTGATACTAGTCCTATTGGTATATGTTGGGTCATAAGTCAAGATGATAGTGAAGGGAATAGATATGCAATTAGGTTTGGTGCCAAAATTCTACATGAAACACAACGAAAATATCCACAGATCAAACGAGAACTATGGGGTATGGTAACAGCTTTGAAAACAGAAAAAGAATATTTCATTGGTGCAAATGTCAAAGTTGAGACTGATTGTTTGCCTCTCATTGGAATGATAGCCAATTGTTCATCTCCTGATATAGCCATGCTTAGATGGATCTCATATATTAAGTTCATAAATCCTGAGTTAGTTCATATTTCAGGTAAGTCAAACTCAATTGCTGATATGTTATCAAGAGCTAGATTTGATGAGGATCTTGAAAGTGATCTAATAAAGAATGTGAATTTATTTGACTATGTTCCACATATATATGAGTATGAGAAATTTCATGAGTCTGAGTACGAAAATGAATGGAGAGACATAGGAAAGTATCTAAGTACACTACAACCATTACCTACCTGGACTATGAATAGATTCCGTAACATTAGGAAACGTGCTTATAACTTTTTCCTATGTAACGGTTATCTTTGGAGACATGCTAAGGGTAAGGTTAAGAATCCACAACGAGTCCTAGGAAAACGAGGGCTTCAATTGCAAGTAATGAAGGAAATGCATGAGACATTATGGGTAGGTCATAAAGGATTTTTTGGAACATATGAAAAAATTAGAAGTACCTATTATTGGCCTAGGATGTATGTTGACATTAGTAGCTATGTTTTTACATGTTCTACTTGTCAACTTCATTCATCAGTCAAACATAGAGATCCGTTGCATCCTACTTATCCACCTTGTATTCACTACAAGTGGGTAGTAGATCTTGTAACTATGCCTAAAGGTATTGACAAAATGCGCTACATTGTACTTGCAAGAGAAGACTTAACTAATCATGTAGAGGGATGTGCACTACGATCTAAGACCACTTACAATGTTTGCAAATTCTTTCTTGAAGATGTCATAAGTCGCTTTGGGTACATAGAGAAAGTAGTTGCCGATCGTGGAGAGTTAAATGCGGGAGAAGCTAAAGAGTTCTTTGAGCATCACAGTATTCGTTTGTCTCTCACTACTGCATATAATCCAGAGGCCAATGGTAAAATAGAGAGAGGGCATCCACCTATTGTGAAAGCCATATCTAAAGCATGTAACGGTGACATCAAACAATGGCCTAGATTCTTACCTTTTGCACTTTGGGTAGATAGAATGACATGCACACGTACTACTGGATATATGCCTGTTGAACTCATGTGCTGTCAAAAACCATTGTTTCCAATTTAGTCTCATATTTCTGCATTGTCAAATTTGCCTTGGCCTGGAAACATGTCTACGGATAATTTTTTGAGTTTGCGCATTAAACAGTTAGAACAAGGTAAATTAAGACTTGATGATGCTGTTGAAAAATTAAGAGAATCTAGAATGAAGAACAAACATTATTTTGATAAAACTCATTGATTGCGTCCTAAGCCAATTGAAGTAGGAGATTGGGTGCTCATTTATGATAGTACATTTGACTCTCAATATGATGTACGCAAAAATCTCACTCAACGGTGGTTTGGGCCATACATTGTATCAAAAGTCAACAACAGTGGTACGTATGCTCTTTGTGAATTAAATGGTGTTGCACTAAAAACTTTGATTGTAGGTAAAAGGATAAAGCTATTCAAGAAACGTGATAATGATGAGTACATTTTGGATGATGACATTGAAGAAGATGACAACAATGAGGCCGATTCATAAACAAGAGTATCCATGTTATAAAAAAAAATTATAAAAAAAATTAAAAAAAAGAAAATAAAAAAACATATAAAAATATCATTAATTTTTCAAGTTCATGTTTCTTTGTTTTTTTCATTCTATTTTTTTTTTCGTTCTTGTTTCATGCATGTTTGTTTTCAATCTTTGCATTGCATTGCATATCCACATCACTTGAGTAAAAAAAAAAGGCAAATGATGATTTCTCTACTTGTGTAAAATTGTATCTTAAGTAGTAACTTATCTACTAAGAAATTGATTATAATCTAGGATTGTGGAAAGATAGGGCATGTAGATTTGGAGGTTTATTTTGGTGACATGACTTTCATATATAAACATGCATATGTATCCTGTATCAAAAGCATAATTGTTGAAATCATAGCTCCTACTATTGCATGTTTCTACATCCTTAGTCCATCTCACATCACTTGTATCAAAGTTTAAATGACTGTTCTCCATCATAAAAAATGGTTGTACCTTGTATCGGGGTTTAATTTTTCCCCGTCATAAAAAAAAAGTTGCTTCATATTACTAGGAAGTTTACACTTTCTTCCACCCCAAAGAAGTGATCATAACCATAAAGTTGTCGAATCATCATCATAAAAAAAAAAAGAGCAAGCCAAAGGAGGATAAAGAGGCATAATAGAATAAATCACGGGCTATATAGGCAGATTTATGCATTAGTGGAGTTTAGTTAGATTTCCTTGCATGTTATTAGAGAAAGAGCATATTCATATTTATGTAGGAAAGGAGTTGATCTAAAATAAGCTAAAGATGAAAGATGTCTCTTGAAAATCCTAAATCTTTGTTTGTAGTCGTATTTAAGGTAGATTGCTTTATGAAAAAGGTACAAATTTTTCTTCAAGATGAGAGGAACTGATGCTTAAAACGACTCAATACATCCACTTCCACTTCATATTGATGCTTGTTTGTTTTCTTTCTTGTTGTCAATGTTGCTTGTTCATTTGCATATATGTTGCCTATTTGTTCATGCGTATTCATGTTGCGTGTTTCAACTCTTTCTTTCATGCAAATTTTGCTTCATGTCACGTTGCCTACTCATTCATGCATATGATCAAATTTTCCTTCCATGTATGTTGCCTATCAAATAATTTGATGCCTGCAACATTTTTTTTTTCACAGATACTAGAGTGGCGCTTCCGAAGGAATCGCAGGTTTAGTGGGGGCGAATGTCGTAGAGATTTTCTCTCCTCTCTCACTCATGAAGGCCTACAGGAAACACATTCAGTGAAGGTAGCCTGAATTCCCTGAGAAGTCCAAGATGCATCAAGGATGTCAAAGGGAGTTCACATGCAAACTTTGGAAGAAATCGAGCAAATCTAGGGTAGCAGTCAAAGCTGGTCAAACTTTTCAAAATTAGGGAAAAAATTTCAATGTCTCCAAATCACATGAAAATTCATATACTTGTAAAGCCTATCAAAGGCAGTCTATAGCCTGAATTTCACATGAAAATGGATTTTCTAGCACATTGATATGCCATGTGCATTTTGTAAAAAATGTAACTTTT
This sequence comes from Ceratopteris richardii, assembly GCA_020310875.1. Classification (NCBI taxonomy): domain Eukaryota; kingdom Viridiplantae; phylum Streptophyta; class Polypodiopsida; order Polypodiales; family Pteridaceae; genus Ceratopteris; species Ceratopteris richardii. The sequence continues at coordinate 167,072,797 of CM035424.1, read as the reverse complement.
CCACTTAGACCCTACAAAATTTTGTATAGGAATTTTTGTTAGCCATATGGTTTGGAATGTATAAAGACCATATGCGGCTACATATTTGTACAGAGTTTTAAGGCTATCAGAGCTTCCTAGACACCTTAATGCCACCTTGCAAGCTTCCAAGTGTAGTCAAACTTGTACAAGGAAGACTCAGATGGGAGTTTTTTTTGCATATTCCTAAAGGAGGCCTTTCAAAACATAGTCCTACAAACTTTTATCTTCATCAAAGGATATTTGAAGGGTCAAAGAGCACAAAATTCAGTTTTCAAGGTCACCATAGTTTTCTAGAATAAGAAAATTGAAGGTTTGAAGGGCTTCCACATGGCAAAATATGATTGAACCATGTTGTACGATCAAGATGAGCTCATATTAAAGGGTGGAGATGCACTAAAGCATAAATGAAGGAGGATACACGAGTTTTTTCATCAAAGAAGACTTTTTTGACAGTTAAAGATCAATAATGCAAAGTTTCTCCAAAAAGAGTGGCTTATCTTATTCGAATTGATGTTAGAACTGATCTGACGGTCTAGATCATCCCCAGATCCAATGGTGGAGAATAAACACGCCTAAATTTCACTCCTTTACACTAGATTTGATAGAAAGAACAATTCCAAGCCATTGATTTGATTAATCAAATGGTTGTAATCGAAAGTAGTGATCCTAGAGTTGAGAGTTGATTTCTCTAGATCCAATGGCCCAAATTCATTCAAAAAACTATATAAACCCCCCTCTGAACTCCTAGAGCATCATTGTTAGGCATCCATAGGGCTCTTGCTAGCTTAAGGTTTCCTTGAGATGATCACCCTCGGTTGAGCGAGTGAGGATCCAAGGTGGGCTAGTATGAGTATAGTACCTAGTTTCAAGTTTAAGTTAGAACTCCAATCTAGGATAGGCTCTTGAAACCAGCATCTCTATCTTGACTCACCTTCGGTGGAGCGTGTGAGTGAGTTAGAGCTGGTTGAGTGAGTCTTAGACTTCTTTAGTTAGACGTTATGAGCCTAGACATACATAGGGTGAATGAAGTGGAACTCATCTTCTTGCGTGTGACATTCAGTTGAACTATCATGGTTTGAAGGTCAGAACCACCTTTGATCAGTAGACCGCTTAGCTTGACGTATCACGACGATCTCATACATGTATCTTAATTCAAATCCTTTTAATTCATGTCACTTGTCACTTGTCTCTTGTCTCTTGTCTCTCAGTCTCTTAAGTATTTTTACATGTCTTCTATTTTCTTCTATGTGTGAGAAGGCTCCGCAGTATTGCGTTGAACCAATGAGGATGTTTCATTGAGCTTGTGATTAAACTCTATCATCATAATTCACTTGCATGCATATAATCCATACATACCCATACATATTGATTAGTTTCTGAAAGTGTATAAGAAGCTCCAGTATTGGACCATTCTTCCTTTCGAAACTGATTTATGTGTAAGGATTCCATCTATTCTCGTCATGCATACATATCATCCAAAGAAGACTGCATATGGATTCAAATTAGGAAGTGCTTAAGAAGCTCCATCAATGGACCATTCTTCCTTCCAAATTTGATTCGTGTGTATGGTTCTCTTTCATTCTTATCAGTCATGTTCATAAATCTAACTTGCACTCCTACATTCCCATTCCCATAATCATTTCAACATCTCTCTCTTCTCCATACTTAGCATTAATTTCACTTTCATGTCCTTAAACCTTCCAACATTCATTAGCTTCATACACCCTGTATGTGCCACGACCAGACCCGATCCACCTGGATTGGGATCACCTCCATAATGCCCTCCCACCACCCTCCTCTTCCCACCAATCCCATGCGCTCCCACCACCTCCCATGCCCTCACACCACCCTCCTACACCCATCGCCTCCCACCACCCCCCATGTCACCCTCCAATCCCCCCACTCCCCACACCCTCCTCTTCCCACCACCCCCACGCCCTCTCACCACCTCCCACACCGTCCCATCGCCCTCCTACATCCACTGCCTCCCACCACGTCCCACCGTCGCCCTCCTACCCCTCCACCCTCCCCCCTCCATCCCCCACCACCCTCCTCCACCCTCCATCCCCCATTGGTGCCCTCCACCCACCATTGTCACCCTCTACACCCCTTCACCCTTCTCCACCCTCCACCCCCCACCATCTCCCTCCACCTCCTTCCACCTCCCTCCACCCTCCTCCACCCTCCACCCCCCACCGTCTCCCTCCACCCTCCTCCACTCTCCACCCCCACCGTCATCCTCCACCCCCCCCACCCTCCTCCACCCTCCACCTCCCATGGTCGCCCTCTAACTCCCTCCACCCTCCTCCACCCTCCACCCCCCAGCGTCGCCCTCCACTCCCCTCCACCCTCCTCCACCCTCCACCCCCCACCGTCGCCCCCCACTCCCCTCCACCTCCTCCACCCTCCTCCACCCTCCACCCCCCACAGTCGTCCTCCACTCCCCTCAGCCTCCCGCGACCTGAAGCCTCCCCCCCTCTCTCTCTCTCTACCCCTCTCTCCCCACAGCCTCCCGCAACCTACGGCCACCCCCGTGCGCTTTCTCTCTCTTTCTCTCTCTCTCTCTCTCTCTCTCTCTCCCTCTCTCCTCGCAGCCCCCCGCAACCCCCATCGCCGTCGCTCCTGCGATCGACAAATTGAGAACTCTTTCTTGATTGTGTGGGTGGTGGTGCATGGCCGTTCTTAGTTTATGGAGTGATTTGTCTAGTTAATTCTATTAAGAAGGAGACCTCAACTTGCATTCAAAAGTGATAGTAAAAGTGTAAAAAGATAAATGAGTGTTGCCGCCAAACATTCCTGATGACAAAGCCATAAGTGCCTATTTTTGAGGATCTAATTTAAAGCTGGTGGCGAGAACCATATTTGAACTACCCCTCCAATTTTGGGGTAATCAGTTGGTGCATATTCAGTGAACGTAGGGAATCAGCAAGGCCCTCTTGGCCTATTGAAGCCTCTAAAAGCAATTGATTAGCTCTCATTGGGGATACGTATCTTATCTCCATCATATCTTCTGGTCTTCTCTTTGCACTCTGTGGCTACAAGCCTACTATAGGAAGTCAATCTATGGTGAGGATACAAAGCATGGGCTTCCTAGTGGAGGGCTAATAGCACTATAGTGTGAAGAAGTGTCTTGATTTTGTCATTTGGTTTGAGTTAGTGGTATTTCCTTAGACCAGGACTTCATATCCTTGTAGCACCTATGTTGTAATCATCTGTTTGAACTAAGGAGTGGTTTTGTCGTTCATTTGACATTAATCTTCTCTTTGAGTATCTACAATACCATGCATCTACTACAATCGTGCTTGCTCACAGGAATGTTAAAGGGTGTACTTCCCTAAGGAGAACCTCCTTGAGTAGGCTGTTGATATATTTAGGTAGTGATGTGTGTGAACCCTCTAGGACCATCGGGGCATTTTTTTCCCTCTTTAGGAGGTTTTTTCCCCCGGCTCGTATATATGCCTATTGCCCTAATGGGCTACTTATCTTTGTACATTCTCTAGTAATACATTCAGTATTGTGTGATGTGCTCCAAGCTTCTTCTTCTTCCTTGTGTTGTTCACGTGTTTCCACAGGCATCTAACTCCAACAATTGGTATCAGAGCAGGTCGTCGCTTCATCTAGGGCGCCATCGACACTCCTCCGGTTGTAGTCTCAGAATCGCACGAACTTTGGTGAGCATACTCAACGTGTTTTCGAGATCAAAATGGCTTCGCTTTGTGGTGCCGAAATCGCGATATGAGCTCGTTTTGGCCTCCGAATGCACTATCGTAGTGCTTATGCAGGCTATTTCATCTTTTTGTGGCAAAGGTATATACCAATTTCTGTTTGCCAATATAAGCGTCTCAAACTCTGCTACAAGTCTAGCAGAATTTGTTTGGGCAGTTCTGCTCAACTTTTTGAGATACGATCAATTTTCTGCATCAAGGTATTTTAGTCACCTGCCATGGCTGAAAGCAGTGATGTATTCTGTATGTTGGCTATTGAGGATACGTTTGATGGTACTAACTACCCATTATGGGCTTATATGATGCGACATGTGTTGATTGCAAAAGGATTGTGGAACATTGTGCCCGGTGTCAAAAAACGTCCTATCACACCTGCAATTGTTACAACTGCAAGTACTGAAGCTGATGTAGAAGGTGTCAAAGATGATGATATTCTGCATATTCCTGTTCGTGCTGCGATTCCTGCTACACCTAGTGCAGAGCAGATTTGCTGGGATGGCAGAGATGCCCAAGCACATGCATTGATAGCTTTGTCTGTCAAATGTGCCATTATTCCATACATTCACTCTTGCAGAACAGCTAAGGATGCTTGGGATACACTTACCACATTGTACCAAGCTAGGAATGAGGCTTGTGTTGCTTACCTCCGAAAACAGTTGGAGAGTGAGCACATGAATGAAGGTGATTATATGGACAATTTCCTAATGAAGATTAAAGACTTGAAGGAAAAGTTGATTTCTATTGATGAGGTTATACCAGATAGCTCACTTGTGCAGACCGTTCTGAATGGTCTTCCTGATTCATATCAGAGTTTTGCTTCTACTCTTTGGTTGATGATGAAAGGTAATCCAAATGCCTTATCATTTGAGGAGTTAGTCTCTGTTCTGTTGCAAGAAGATCAGTCTAGATAGAACAGATCGATTATGCGAGTTGCAGATCAAGCTTTCCTGGCTAGTCAGAAGGGAAAAGGAAAATGGAGCTCTTCAACTAGTAAGCAGAAATCTGCTAATTCTGCATATTCAAAAAAGGAAGATTATGATGCGAAGAAATTTGAAAAGCAGAAATTGTTTTGTAAGTACTGTAAAGGGAATGATATATATCATAAAGAACTGTCCAAAACTGGCTGCTAAAGAGGCAAAGAAGAAAGAGGCTAGAATGGTTGTTGTAGAGGCCTCTACACAAAAAACAGAGTCTGCTAATCGTGTGCAAGAAGAAGAATGGGCATTTACTACTGTCTACAGTTTTGACCCATCTTCTCATGAGCAGTGCATGTCTGCATAGACTGAGATGTTTGATATTTTGATAGTGGGGCAACCCAACATATTACCTCGCAGCGTAGTTTCTTCTCTTCACTCGAGCCAGTCCCTACAAGGAATACTATTACATGCACCAACAACTCCTCTTACCGTGTTATGGAAGTTGGTAAGATCATTCTGACTACTACTGATGGTAGTTCTTTCACTTTGTCAGATGATTTATTTGTGTTGAGGATCAAGAAGAACTTGTTATCAGTTTCTGCATTAGCCAAGATTATCTTGGTTGTGAAATTTGTTGATGACAGGTGTATAGTTCATGATCTGTCAAATGGCGATTTGATTATTGCTTCTGGCATTTTATGTCATGGGATGTATAAGCTTGTAGACTATGAAAGATTTGTAAATGATTTGTTATGTGCAGTAAATGATTCTCAGGCTATGTCAGATGCAAAGCTTTGGCATGCATGCTTTGGTTATCTGAATTTTGCTAGTTTGCTACACTTGCAGAAATCCGAAATGGTGTCCTCTTTGCCCAAACTTGAGGCAATTGGAAAACAAGTTTGTGAAGGCTGTATTTTGGGCAAAATGTAGCGTTCATCCTTTCCAAAAGATGGTTCAGTTCGGGCTACTCAGAAATTGCAGCTTGTACATAGTGATGTCTGTGGTCCTATGCAGAGACCCTCTTTTGGGTTACTTCATGACTTTCATCGATTATTTTTCTAGGCATGCATGGGTATATCCATTGAAGGCAAAGTCCGAAGTGTTCATGTGCTTCAAACAGTTTTTGGTTTTGGCTGAAAATCTGTTAGCATGTAAAATGGGCAGTATATGTCTTCTGATTTTAATACATTTCTAGTTGAACGTGGGATAAAACACCAGTGTACAGTGCTGTATACACCTCAAGATAATGGAGTTGCTGAACGAAAGAACACGTCACTCATGGAGATGGCGAGGTGTATGATGAAGAGTCAGGCTTTACCACATAGTTTCTCGCTTCAGGCTGTCATGTGTGCAACATATGTACTGAACAGGTGTTCCCACTAAAGCGTTGCAGTCTATCACTCCATATGAGGCTTGGCATAACCGCAAGCCATCTGTTGCTCATCTGTGTGTTTTTGGTTGTTTGGCATATGCATTAGTGCCTGAACAACATCGCAGAAAATCGGATGATGAAGCAGTAAAATGTATTTTTGTTAGGTACAATTCTGAAAGTAAAGGTTATCGTCTATATCATCCACAGACTAAACACATTCTGGTTAGCCATGATGTTGTTTTTGTGGAAGATGCTATTCAACCATTGCTTTCATGTACTAAGGAGACATTTGTTAGCTCCAAAGACATGTATGATACTTTGTTGTCTCTTTTTACTCGTGGACAATCTAGTGCTGGTCCTAATGAGGAAACTTCTCAACCTTTGAAGGTTTCATGTGATGATGTAGATAATTCCATTTTTGATGCACATGTACAGGATGCACTTATTGATGAGAGAGATGATATTGAGCAAGCAAGAACTATGCCAAAATGGCTGTGCAGACCTTGCGTGACAGCAAATTATATGCACCTCTGTCATATCCTACTCGATCAGGCTCTCATAGTGCCTCTTTTGCATGAGATTGTTATACTATGGCTGCATCTAGTCTCTGTGATGAGAATGAGCCTGTTTCGTTTGATGAAGCACAAGATTCAGAAAATTGGATGGCTGCTATGCAATCTGAATATGATGCAATAATGAAGAATGCTACTTGGTCTTTATGTGACTTGCCTCTTGGCAAGAAGGCCATTGGCACTAAGTGGGTATACAAGCTAAAGCGTAAACCTGATGGTACAATTGACAGGTATAAGGCTAGGCTTGCTGCAAAGGGTTATGCGCAGGAAAGAGGCATTGATTTTGATGAGACCTTTGCACCTACATGCCGTATGACTACTGTTCGGAGCATTTGTGCACTTGCAGCTCATCATGGTTGGAATGTACATCAGTTGGACATTAAAAATGCATTTCTGAATGGTGACTTGCATGAAGAAGTGTATGTTTTTCAACCCCGTGGCTTTGTGCAGAAAGGGCATGAAAACTAGGTCTGCAGGTTAAAGAAGGCATTATATGGTTTAAAGCAAGCACCACATGCTTGGTATGAGAAGATACATGCCTATCTAATTGCACACAATTTTGAGAACAGTCCAACTGAAAGCACCTTATATGTTAAGCATGCTAATGATGTGCTTCTGATCATTGTTGTCTATGTTGACGACATGCTGCTTACTAGTCTTGTTGAGAAGCATATTGCTGATTTTAAGACTCATTTGCATGCCTCATTTGAGATGTTTGATTTTGGGTATTCGCATCACTATTTGGGCATTCAGTTTATGCAAGTTGATGGTGGAATTGCTTTGTGTCAAACGAAATATATTGACACATTATTGCAGCATTTTGGCCTTGAAGACTGTAAGCCTATTGCCACTCCTATGGAGATAGGTCTACGATTGAGTCTTCATGATGCTGGAGATGCATTTGAGGTTGTCCTCTATCAGCAGGTTGTTGGATGCCTGATTTACTTATGCATTACTCGGCCAGATATTCAGTTTGCTATCTCACAGATGAGTAGGTTTATGCATTGCCCAGGCATCAAGCATTGGCAGGCGGTTAAGCGCATCTTTCGCTACTTGAGTGGTACTCGGCTACTTGGGTTGTTTTATCCCAAGGGGGGATCACTACCGCCAGATTTGCATGCTTTTTCTGACTCAGAGTGGGCTGGTTGCTATGACACTCGTGTATCCACTAGTGGCTTTTGCTTCATGCTTGGTAGCTCATGTATATCTTGGTTGAGCAAGAAGCAGCCTACTGTGGCCACTTCCAGTTGTGAGGCTGAGTATAGGGTAGATTTCACAGCTACTGTTGAGTGTGTGTGGCTCAAACGCCTTATGGTTGATTTGGGTGTTGGTCACACTTCTGCCACCACCATCTTCACTAACAGTCAGAGCACATTGGCAGTTGCGAGGAACCCTATGTTCCATGCTCGCACTAAGCACATTGAGGTGCATTATCATTATGTCAGGGAGAGGTTCTCTGCTGGGGAGATTAGCTTGGCATATATGCCCACACAGCAGAACATTGTAGACCTTGCACGAAGGCTATGCCCAGGGAGACATTTGAAGCTTTCCGCAAAGCTTTGGGCTTACTTCCTTTTGTGGAGTGATTTCCACATAGCTTGGCACTTCCTTATACATGAGTGCGAGCTACTTGTTCACCGCATCACTCCCAGGGAGGATTTGTTGATATATTTAGGTAGTGATGTGTGTGAACACTCTAGGACCACCGGGGGTTTTTCCCTCTTTAGGAGGTTTTTTCCCCCTGCTTGTATATACGCCTATTGCCCTAATGGGATACTTATCTTTGTACATTCTCTAGTAATACATTCAGTATTGTGTTTTGTGCTCCAAGATTCTTCTTCTTCCTTGTGCTGTTCGTGTGCTTTCGTAGGCGTCTAACTCCAACATAGGTGAAGTACTGGATGTGCATATTGCCTGCTCTTGTTAAAAACGGGTACCCCATTACCTCCTCTACACTTGTTGCATCCAAATCCTCTTCAATGGCATTTTGGTTGGCATCAATCAAAATATCCTCACCCACCAAGGAAATAGTGTTTGCAACTAAATCCCCAAATGGAATGGTTGATTTTCCAATTCAATTGGAAGAGTTGTGCATGGGAACATGAGAGATCAAACAAAAAATACTAAGGCATTCATCAAGGCATATACCAAATGCCTTCTCAATATCATGTAAGAATGAACACTCTTCTACATCTACAAGCACCACAAAAAACATTTCGATCTATACCTCTCATAGAGTGGTTTCCAAGGGCTCCACGTTGGAGGGTGGACACGCTTGTGAATTATTGGCTTGAGTCAATTTGTGTGCTATGCCATGTGGAAATTTTCTACTTATTCTATCACTCTTCTCTAATAAGTTGAGAGCTTCAATTTGAGGTTCCTTTTTATCATCTAGAAAACCCCAATAACAAGTTGAGGTAGGTCCATGGGTGTAGGTTCAAGCTCTTCATTGACAATGAAGATGGTTTTTGCAAGGAAGGATAAATATTTTTTGCATCTTCATCTTCTTATTTAAATGCTCGATTAATGGCATCGTCTCATCTAATAGGCACCTGAGATCCTCAAAAATATCCATGAAATGCTTCAGATGCTTCGCAAAGGCCTCATATCCTTTATTGATATAGAATGTAGGTCATAGGGGAACCATTTATACTCATACAATGGAATATCTATGGAATATCATAGGATATAGAACTCCCTGTAATGAGTAATCTCTTCAAGTGCATTTGAGTTCATAGTTATAATACAAATTTGTAGACCTTTTTAGTCTATTCTATCCAAGAACTCCATGAAAAGCTCTAGAGGGTATTTGATGGGAGTGGAAGGTATTCAAGTAGCCATTGCATGTGCACATAGTATTCTATCACCTTGCAAGAATCTCTAGCTCTTTTTGAGTGCAAGTGTGAGAAATGAGAAAATAGAACCCATTTTTATAGTAGGTTTAAGTTTTAAAAGTGAGTGGGACCCACTTCTAAAAGTATCGTAACAAAATACTTCCATTAAAATAGAAAGAAATATATGTGAAATAAATAAAAGCATATATAAATAGCTCAAAAATATATTCAACACTATAAAAAATACAATACTGTAGAGTAATACTTACAATTCATAAGATATCTCATTCTAATAGAGTTTTCGAGTTTCATAGTTGCCATTGTAGAAACTTATTGTACAATAGCAACCATCCCATTGTCTTTGTGCTTCTTGAAGCCAAATAGCAAGCTTTACATGTTGCCATTGACATTGAACATCTTCAAGGTACAACAGTAGTTCAAGACAAGAGATGCAGAAAGGTTGGAATGTAGAAACAACAGCTTCAATGGTGTCCTACAAGGAGATAGTAGAAAAATATGACTTCATGGGATTGGGGTATGAAAATGTGAGGTTTAGGACAGAAATAACTCTTTTTTTGAGTCTTTTTGAAAAACATAATTTTTTCAACTCAAACATGCATGGATTTTGAATTGGGGTCAAAAAGAGTAATTTTGACACTATACTACTTATTTGTCCATTCTCAAGTGTTGAGTTTTACAAGTTCTTAAAAAATTTTAAATTTTTGTGCCCAACCAAGTTTCAAGATTTCTTCTCTCTTGAGAGGCACCTCATTAAATAAGGGAGAAATATATCCCCTCTCCCCCCTTCAACCTAATATTTTTTAGTTTATAAACTATGGCCATCACTAATCGCTCAATCTAAAAGGCCCATGTAGAATTCATTTTTTCCCCTTATGATGAGTGAGGGATTATGCATGTATTGGGATACATAATCAATGACAAAAATAAATCAAAACTAGAGCATGAAACAATATAATGAAACTTGCC
>CM035424.1:166387369-166439869 GCA_020310875.1 Ceratopteris richardii | reverse complement strand
ATTCCACAATTCTAGCTCCCTCCATATCACGCCTTCACTGTTCTTCTTCCACTTCGCTTACCATTACATCGACGTGTCTTCTCTGAATCTAGGTTGGCCACCATTTCCGCAGCCTGTCCTTTAGGATTCTTCGCCAATCAATCGCCTTTGACAATCGGCGAATTCCCTATTTCGTGATTTCGCGCTGGCAATGGAGGTTCTGATGAGCAAGCTGTTCAACCTCATGGGCGCCTTTGCGCTTCTACAGACACTCATTCCCCCTGCTTTGCGTCAATACATAGATAGAGGCCTTTCCATGCTTTGGGAGAGGCTGTTTCGCTGTGGGGATTCCTCTATGGAGATTGAAGTGGATGAGCGAGCTGCTGGTAACCACGGCCTTAACGAGCTATATAGGCAAATAGGCGTTTATGTCGGATCTCTCCGATCTGCTCTCAACACCCAAGCTCGCCTGAAAGTATACAGGTGGGTGGACGCTGCCGCCATTTCTTTCAGTCTGCACGACAATGAATCGATTGACGACAGCTTTGATGGTGTTCACGTCTCGTGGACACACTGCGTCATGGAGAAAGAAAATGCACGGAATAATCCATTTTGTGGCGATTCTGCACAGAGGAGCTTCACGCTCCGCTTCTTGAAAAGAGATCGAGAGATCATCCTTCCTGCTTATCTTGACCATGTCTCCAAGGTCTCTGCAGACATAGAACGCAAGAGCTCTCAGCGTTTCCTTTACACAAATAATTATGGCAACTGGGAAGAAGCTTCATTTAGTCACCCTTCGACTTTCGATTCTCTGGCCTTGGACTTGGGCATGGCAGAACGCATCAAGGCAGATCTGGATACTTTCTCCAATGGCAAGACCTTCTATCATCGGAACGGCCGGGCATGGAAGAGAGGGTATCTCCTGTATGGACCTCCTGGCACTGGAAAATCCAGTCTGATTGCTGCCATTGCAAATTACATGCAATTTGACGTCTATGACCTCGAGCTCACCAAAGTAAGCGATAATGCAGAACTAAAATCGCTTTTGATACAGACAAGCGCCAAGTCGGTCATCGTTGTCGAGGATATTGATTGCTCTGTGAAACTGTCCAATCGTGAAGACGCAAAAGAGGGTACAGATAGGCAAGGATCAAGTAAGCTGACTCTGTCCGGGCTTCTGAATTTCGTGGATGGGCTGTGGTCGTGCTCCGGGGAAGAGCGGCTCTTCATTTTCACTACCAATTTCAAAGAACGGATCGATCCTGCCCTCCTCCGACCAGGCCGCATGGACATGCACATTCTGCTTTCGTACTGCACTTTTCATGCTTTCAAGAAGATGGCTAACAACTATCTTGGCATCCAAGACCATCCCAAGTTTTTGGAGCTCCAGGAGAGCATGACGAAAAGCTCTGTCCAGGTAACTCCGGCTGCCATCGCCGAAATTCTAATCAGGAATCAAGACAGCCCTGATATGGCGCTCAGCGAAGTATTAACAGCATTCCAAACACACGTTGATATTGTAGATGATGAAAATATATCTACAAAGCATATGGATGATGAAAATACACCTAGAAAGCATGTGGATCCTACTGTTGGTGATGAAACCGCATCTAAGGTCTCTCACCAAAAATCAAAGAGACCTTATCTCGGGCTAAAAATGCCTTTTTTCTGCGGGAAAAGCAAGCATCAAGATTAATTTGTTACATCCATGAGCTAATCATATTATTTGTTGCACGGCATGTTCAAAGAAGCATGAGTTGATAGGTTGATCCGACAATGGGATGTTCCACTGTGGATTACAAACTCTGTTGTAACCAAACCAATTTCAGTACCTGCATGCTCTGTGTGTTGTAGAGTAGAACCTCTCACGGGGCGAGTCATAGTAAAGTATCAACACAAACATGCAGGACAGCGTGTAGGGTGTAACTTCACATTGATCAACTTCTGTGCATGTCACGACAATCTCTGTATGCAGACACGGAAAAAGACAGACTTCAACGATGGATATGTAATAAGAACAGAAACCATGGATATGTAGAGACGAGATTAATTTCGACAAAGCTTGGCCGTCTAATCCATACAGAGCTTTCCTTTGTCCATGCATGTGAAAAGATCTTTAATCTGCGGTATCGTCAAGTGCACATAAAGTATTTTATTCTTTCCCCATACTTCAAAGAATAAGACAAAAAAAAAAACTTTCATAGTAATGGTTTAGCGGTAATGCTATTTCGCCTTGGAAGATGGCGAAGGTTCAAGTCCGGCAAGTGCCAGCACTTAAAAGGAGCGAATTCGTAAGTGCTATGTACGATATTGATGGGTGTATTTTCAATTCTCGTTATACTTGAAAATAAAAAAAGAAAAAAAAATGTTCGGATGGTTGGGCCTCTTGCCTCTTGAAGCGAGAGCAAGGGTTCAACCCCCACCGACATCATGTAAACAACCACCCTTGTCTTTTGAGGCGGGGACAAGGGTTCAACCCCCACCAACATCATGTAAGGGGCATGTTTAACTTGGAAAGTTGTATCTTGTGGCTTATGTGCCACCATTTATCTTGCTCCACGGTAGTTGTGGCCATAGTTTAACCCAACTATGTAAATCCCTGTTCTTGTGAGATAAGAGAGTCCCATGGATACTATGCCCTTCTTTGTACAATTGCGATTTCAAAGTTAAAGATTGGAGCAATAGGCCTCGGTCGAACCTCCATTTACTTTTTAAAAAAATTAAGGATCATGTGGACGAATATATACTGCAAAATGTACTCTGAATCTCTTTCTCTGTAGTATGAAGCTCTCATCCTAATGGATCATGTGGACGAACGTAAGCTGCAAAATGTGAAGGCAAAAAACACTAATATCAACGACCCTATTCTTCACCTTTGTTACCTGATTATCTAGTCTAATGTGGACCCTATTCTTTACCTTTGTCACCTTATTATCTAGTCTAGTGTGGGCATTTCCGATGATTATTTGTTAGACAATGATAGTCATTAATGAAGAGCCCCCCGCAACCCATGATTACCCATCATCCAAAAGGTCTTCTCATGTAATTTTTAATATTAAAGGTGGCTTTGATCTTTTTCCAACGATATAGATGTTTTCCATCTATGACAAAAACAATCAACTCTGCAAGTACAAAATCGAATTTGTATTCAATAATGCCAAAAAAAGGGAGATGAATTTGAGAAAGAGTCATCGTTTAACTCTCAAAAACTTTTAGGTTTTGATCATCTTGGTTGAGATTAGCTTTGGGAACAACAATCAAATCTTAAAATTTCGTTTTGCTTCACCAATTGAAATAACTCTCCTTGTCTGTTTGTCCAAGCTACGCATGATAATCCTTAAGTTCTTATACTTCGTGTTTTCAACAGACATAGACATAGAAGTTGAAAAATCATTTTTGTTTTGTTTTTCTTATTTTTCTTTATTTACTTTTTTTTCTTTCTAAGTTTTCTAAAATCTTATCATGTATTTTTCATTCTTTCAATAATGTATCTCTTTTTAGTTATCAGTTTTACTTTTAGTTTTGTATTATTCTTTTGTTTATTTATTAAATATTCTATCACAAAAAAAAATATTTTCTATTTGTTATCATAATCATTAACATTTTAATATGTATATGCTTGTCGTTGTCTGTGATTACATATTAATTGTTATTTTTTATTTTTTTTCTTTATTTTAATTTTAATTTTTCTTATTTTTTTATAGAATGTGTTTATTACTTTTTTATTTTTTTTATTTTGGATTTTTTTTGTTTCTATTTTGCATGAGTTATATTGTTTTGATTTTTGTGTCATCTCTTACTTTGGGTGTCGATTTTTTCTTATGTATTTAGGCTGTGCTCACTAACTTGAGTTTGTAATGATTCGTCTCTTACTTTGGATGTCGCTTTTTTCTTATCTATTTAGGTTTGTGCTCATTCTCTTGAGTTTGTAAGACTGGCTAGCTCAGCATTATGAAGGTTTATAACTCGCTACTCTAGCCTTAGGTCCATCCTTTTCTATTTCCTATCCCCAATAGGCCCTCAATATTTGTTCATTCCTAATAGGACCTCAATATTTCTACCCTTACTTGTGTGGGATTTAATGACATCCATGGATACGATTTCATTCATTATAGAGTCACGAATTCAATTAATTCAAGCTTTTCGGGAAGTAGATTTTAAGGTCAAACTCCCTTTCTTTTGTGCCAAACATATATTTAGTTTTTTGATTCATAAATTAGATATTTGCACCAAAAATCCGAATGGCCATGACTCACATAGTGCTTGTAGTTCTTGTACATAAAAGGTGACCTATATTCAAGATGGATGTAATATCAACAACGTTTAATGGATACCTCAAGGAGAAGGTATTTGTATCTCCACAACTAGTTTTATGAGGTACCTCATGTAGAAAGTACACCGCGGAAGCAAAATGAAAAGATGAGTGTACTCACAAAAGAAAGAGTGTGAGTTACTCAAAGTGAGTAGACCAAGCAATGGGTAAACTCACATGGATTAGAAATGATCTTGCCAAGAGCATGGAGTAGGCTCCTCAAGCTTCTAACCAAGTAGGGGGGAAAGGCCCTCCTTATATAGATTTGGGAGGGGCTCTCCAAAGTGCATCTCATGTGGGATAATTCCCCTCAATGGCGAATGAATACAATGGCAGAAGCAAATGGGAATGTACCCAAAACACAAAGGTTATAATATAAAATGAAAATGTAATGGAAATGGAATGGAAATAGAGTGACTTCAAGATACAAAAGGGAGATGTGCTCTCATATCCTCAACATCCCCTCTGTAGCTCCATTTTGTGGAGTATGGGACTACTAGGGTATGAGAGAAAGGTCTACCAAGAATGTAACAACAGTAGCACGAGCACCATAGGAAGTCTCCAACTAGAAATAGATAGCCTCCAAGTGGTATTGACTGTGCGAGATCACCAGGTACTCCGTAAGATGTCCACGAGATGGATCAAGCGGTGTCAGGATGAAATCCCACAGGGAGTGTGCATTGTTTTTTTTTCAAAAGTTCATTGTTTTATGACGTTTTGTGTGACATTTTGATTGAAGAGGGTATCTTTTGTGCATGATTTGACGGATTTGATTGCGTGCATGATAAGAAACCATGTTAGAGATGTATGTTAGACCCGTGTGTACAAACAACAGACATTAGACCCATGAAAACCTTAGGTTTGACCCTTGAAGCTGACTGGAAACACGAAGTTTACCCCATGAAAACCGGACTTGAACCCTTGGAAACTCCTGAAGTTTAGGTCCGAACTGTAAATAAACCATTAAATTGACGAGCTTGAGTTAATTGTGAGCAAACCCCTAATTTACCCGACCAAAATTCCTAACATGGACCCCTGGAATTGGCGTTTATCCTAGGTCAAACCCTTATTTTAATTAATTTGTATATACAATGTGAAACCAAAACTAAAAAATAAAAAGGAGAAAATAAAAAATAGAATTAATAGATGGGATTTTCTAAGAATAGTAAGTGAACATGCATGGTCGTCTGAAATTGGAAAGTTGAGTAGGGAGGTTGGAAACCTCTAGAGAAATGTCCCAAGGAGAGAAGGGTGGGGAAGCCTAAAAATAGACCGCCAAGCTTGTTTGTTTTTCCTTGTTGATCTTCTTGGTGCATCTACTCTACAGGTATGCTTTCTTATCCTCCTCTTATTCATTTTTCCTTATTCATGTTCATTAGTTTGTAGAGAGAGAGAGAGCCTTGCAGAGATGGAATTGGTTGATGCCTAGGCATATGGGCAAAGAGAGAACTTGGCGGCTGTTAGCAAAGTTGAACCCGGAAGATCGTAGAGAGAGAAAGTCGTGTGTACTCGACTCCTATAGCTATGGCAGCGGCTGTTTGCATACTCGACGCAGCGGAGATGTCGGAGAGAGAGAGAGAGAGAGAGAGAGAGAGAGAGAGAGAGAGAGAGAGAGAGAGAGAGAGAGAGAGAGAGAGAGAGAGAGAGAGAGAGAGAGAGAGAGAGAGAGAGAGAGAGAGAGAGAGAGAGAGAGAGAGAGAGAGAGAGAGAGAGAGAGAGAGAGAGAGAGAGAGAGAGAGAGAGAGAGAGAGACTTAGATATTCCCGCAGAAGAATCTGTGCAAAGAGAGAAACATGTGACGACAATTGCGCATTGTAGGGACGTTCGTAGAGAGACCGGTTCGTAGAGAGACTGGTAAATAGAGTCGGTGAGAGAATGGGCGGTGAGGTAATTCTGTGGTCGATGGAGAGAGGATCAGGCTCGCGCACAGACAGATAGGAGGGCTACTAGCTAGAGCAGAGGCTGGAGGGAGAGAGTTGTCCCGAAGGCTGCAGATCCACGCAATAGATTCCGGAGGAGATGGTCGTTGCTGAGAGAGATTGAAGCAGGAGAAGGCGGATGAGAGAGGCAGGTTGCACCCGGCAGAGATTCCTTGCTACGCGTAGCGTTGAAGAGAGAGAGATGAAGAGAGATATGGGAGAGATGCGTAGATCACTGAGAGAGAGAGAGTGATTCCGCCAACGGAGATAAGGCACGTTGCACCTGGAGAGAGAGACGATGGTCGTTGCCGTGCTATATAATTCGAGGAGAGGGAAAAAGAGTATTTGCACTTTGCAGAGTGCAGAAGAATTCGCAGCTAGATGCTCGGTATCAACAGAGAATTGGCAGACCAATTCTAGAGAGACCGAGAAAGGATTTGTGGTCAACAGCGACGGAGAGAGACAAGACGGAGTCTCGGAGATATCTGTTGATGGCAGCTGCATATAACAGCAAAAGAGAGAGAGAGATAGACGCACAGAACAGGTGGCAGACAATCGGCAGAAGATTTTGGCGATCCTGGTGAGAGAGGGATTCTGTTGAAGCGCATTGTGCGTTGTGCATAACCGGCAGAGAAAGATGACATCCGGGATGGCAGTGCTGTCTGCGTGGCTATGGAAGAAAGGTGGAAATTGGAGTTGCTTGCGCATAGTGATCCGTAGAGACAGAAGGAGATACTTGCATGGCTTGCGGCTTATGCACCAAAAGGCGCCAGATGCGCACAACTGAACGAAGTGGAGAGAGACTGGGATGATAGAGAGAGAGAGAAAGCTGATTTGTTGTTGCCTGCCCGACAAAAATGGCGCCTCATGGATATGGCACATAGGGGTGGTACTCAGATGCACGGCTGCTGTCGGAGTTGTCGGAGCGTGTACGAAATAGAAGAGAGAGAGAAACAGAGAGACAGAGAGACACGTGCAAAATCTACAGCAGGCTAAGAAAATGGGAGAGGGAGAGAGAGAGAGAGAGAGAGAGAGAGAGAGAGATAGAGAGAGAGAGAGAGAGAGAGAGAGAGAGAGAGAGAGAGAGAGACTTGGGTTGTGGATGGCGTCACAAAGAACTAAGGCGGTTTGCAGAATTTGAGAGAGAGAGAAATAGCGGTGGAAAAAAATTCGTAGACAGAGAGAGTGATGATTTGTGGTGCTAATATGGAATGACTGTTAGAATATTCATTCACTTAGTAAACCCAATCCGGGATTAAGTGTAGGTTGTGTCTTTCATCTATAACTCTTGAGAGATTTCGAATATTTCTTGAATCTGTACCTTGGGTCCAACACATGTAATGAATGATTTCCTGGTATCATAAGACCAAGATATTTACTCTTGAAGAAAATCGAGTTTATCTTCAGCCACTATGATTATTACCATAAAATGTCAAGTACTTTAATTTCAAACTTTAGATGTTGATATGTCAGAGTTTACTTCATGTTTTGCGAATCAATACAATTGTTTTTAATAAACGGAAATAATAACTTTAAGATAAAGAGATCAAGGCATAATGAGTGTGTCTAGAATGGTATTAATGATTTTACCCCCCTCCTCGTTGATCTTCTTGGTGCATCTACTCTCCAGGTTTCTGTGAATTTTGAAGTAAAGAGCTGCAAAGTGAGGACTTGAAGAAAAGCTTGGACCGAAGAAAAGTGAAGAAAAGATTCAACCGCAAAGACCAGAAGACGAAGATCGAAAGCGCTTTTTTGCACTGTAGCGAGAGGCCTATCCTTTATTCAGTCGATCCGCATTGTAGCAGCGGCTTATATTTGTATTCACCTGTTCCGCACTATAGCGAATTTCCATATTATCGACCCGCACTGTAGCGAACTTTTGTACCACGGACCCGTAGTGTAGCGGGCATCACTGTATTACCGAGATTTGATTGGATGACTTTGGTTACATTTTCATCGTATCATTGACTTCAGTGTTTTAGTGGTGAACTTGGATTTGTCTCATCTCCGACGCCTATGGTCTGACGTGTACGCACGCACGTTCGTCTCGTCACTTCCGAGAGGCGGGACCCTACGAGGATCGCACACCCTCCAGAGATTTAGGCAAGGCGCCCAGCACGCAGATGCCGCTCGTAGGACAGCGGGAACGGTACACCAGTAAGGGGCCTGATCCAACCCCGGGCCGTTCGCTTGAACCCCTTCTTCCCGACACATTGAACCCGACGTGAAGCGAGGCAGTTGCCCAGTGATCCTCATCACGTCACCCACTCCTTGAGAAGATAGACGGAAACCTCAACATCGGACAGAGACTTCAGGTACCAGCATTTCAAGTTATTTGAAATTTTGCATTGCTTCACATACAGTGCTGAAACAGAAAGATTGTCTTGCTGCTTGAGTTTGAGCATCGACACTTTGCATTAGTTTAGTCCATACGTGTGTGCATTTTTTTTCCCGCTTAGATTAGGGATTTGCTGATTTTCTAGCTTAGACAGAACATTAGAAAACATTAGAAAATTCTCATTGAAAGAGGGGAAAATACATTGAAATCTTGGGAATCGAAGAGAGGACAGTTCGACTAGACTTTGGCCTAGGCAAATCAGAGAGCTTAGACTGACCTTTACCTCCTAGCTCGTGACTCATCGAGCCTCTTCTCTGATCTCTACTCTGAGCTTAGAGAGATAGTTGAACCACTTACACTGGACCTTGTGCTACATTCTAGGATAGAGCAAAGAAGAGAGATGGAGGATATATTCAAGGAATTGGTAATAGAGAAACAAGGGGCCCGCGTAGTCCAAGCAGTATTGAGAGAAAAAGGAAAGTTTACAGGCTTGAATGTAACCGAGTACCTAGATGTTTTTGAGGAACAGGCACGGATTTATGGTCTACCCGAGGATGTGTTTGCACATTACTTCACACGGGTAGTATCAGGATCCATTTTAGCCCCTATTACAGCACATATAGCAAAGCTTTGGGCCGAATTCAGAAAAGAATTGCATAAGTTGTTTTATTTGGAAGATTTTTCCCAACATAGTAGAGAAGGGTTCTTGCGGTGGATAAGCTCTCCGAAGCCCACTGCATCCCTCACTCATCTTTTAAATGAGTTCCTAAGAAGACATGAGCAACTTCCACAGGCCGATTTAGATGCAGTAAAGCCTGATCTAGTTATTTCTTTCCTCAGGATCTTAAGTCCTGAAGACAAGATTGAGGTCGAGAGGAAGATAGAAGAACCTGGAAAGAGATTTGGATTGACTGAACACTGGGCCGTAGTGAGGAGAGAGGTAGAAGCGGTTGCCCAGATGAGGCAACGCCAAGCGGTACTATATGATAGACCTGCAGTGGTAGCTCCACGCCTAGGGAGGCTCCACTTCCAGCAATTCCGAACGTGCCTGCAACGTCAGCTTTTGCTAATGTTGCGTCCACTTCGCGATCACCGATGGAGCTACAGGATGAGATTCTCAGCCGACAAATAGAGAATCTTATTACGATGCAAGCGTCTATGTCAAAAGAAATGGCGAGTATGCACAATAAAGTTTATTCTATGGGATATGAGGACCCCACTCCTCCTCAGGCGAGTACAAGTTATGCAGATGCAATTCAGAGAGGTACTATGTCCATTCCAAATATGCAAGGCTATGTGATGCCTCAGCCTGCACCTCCAGTGCAGCCTGTTGCCCAACAGATACCTACACCACCAGTGCAACCCACATTTCAAAGAAACACTGGACCTTTTGAGAGACGAGCGACTGGTGGGTTTGGAGGGGCTAAGAGATGCATATGCTGCGATGCACAAGAACATTTTTCATATGCCTGTGAAGAGCTTAAGCTAGCAAAAGAGCATCAACTAGTAATAGATATTGATAAGAAGTTGTGTGACTTCAGGACCCGTCTTCCTCTACTTGTGAATTGGGGAAAGGGGGGGAATGAAGAAATTTTATGTTGTATATTATTGAACAATGTATTGTTAAAGTGTTATATTATTAATGTATTAATATGTTTTTCATGTTTTTGATATAGCAGCTGAAGGTTCGTGAGGAGCGTGCAAGGCGTGAAAGGGCGGACATCAATAATCCGAATAATTATTATTTAGCTTGTCAATAAACCTGCGTAGAAGGTTCTATTGTTAGAAAAGTAATGGTTAGCATAAGGGTCATTGTAGACCGTAGTTTCTGTTATTGAAAGCAATGGCTTTCTGTAAAAGTTATCAACTTTTAGTTTCACGCCTTCTTTTCGAAGCCGCCCTCTTGTAACCACTCTTTTCGACGTAATCAAAATTCCTATAAATACATGCACTCTGTGGACTGTCGAAAGAGAGTGCGTGGGGGGAGATTGCACCCAATACTGCGTTGTGTCTCGTCTCTTGTTGCGTCTATTCTCTGTGTGTTTTCCGGTTCGTAACCTCTGTTTGAGCGTGAGCAAGATCCTGACAACAGTGGTATCAGAGCTCTGCACGCGTCAATACAGAGGGCTCTGTTCTCTGTTTGCGATTCTGAATTCCGATTCCATCTCCGTCTCCATCTCCGCGTTCGCGATTCCGATTCCGATTCTATCTCCGTTTCCAGTTTCAATTTCAGTTTCAGTTTCGTCTTCGTCTTCAGCTTCTGTTTCTGATCCAGATCCAGAACCAGAACCTACGTCTTCACCTACGTCTTCTCCTTCGGCTTACTCCAAGCGTTGGCAGCTGTTGACTAAGGCGTCGACTAAGGCAAAGAGCTTAGGCAAAAACTTAGGCAATACATTGGCAACATTGGCACCCAAGGCTCCCTTGGCGACTGTTGGCAGCCGTTGACTAAGGCGTCGACTAAGGCAAAGAGCTTAGGCAATAACTTAGGCAATACATTGGCAACATTGGCACCCAAGGCTCCCTTGGTGACCGTTGGCAGCCGTTGACTAAGGCGTCGACTAAGGCGTCGACTAAGGCGTCGACTAAGGCAAAGAGCTTACGCAATACATTGGCAACATTGGCACCCAAGGCTCCCTTGGCGACCGTTGGCTACGCGCGAGACAATTTTAATTTTTGAGTGGTAATAGAGAGGTTTAGAGTCCCTAAGGTAGGAGGATTTGAACCCACAACCTCCTACTTTCAAGGGAAGTACTTTAACCACTCCACCATCTCTTGGATTTGTTATTCAAGTTCTCTTTCTTTGGTACTTGTGCAAGGCGCTCGCGGCAATTTCAAGGATGGACCCAACAAAGAATTAAGTGTAACTTTCAATCCGTAGGTCGGATTGAGGCGTGCAATATGCCGTTGGAAAGCTCTCGGAACGAACTTTCCAATGAGCTACCTTGGAAGTGTGAATTCCTTCAAAATTCTTGGGTGGCACTTGATTGAGTGTTCAAGATACCAAGCAAGGTTGAGAACACGGGATCGAGACACCAAGGTTGCAAACAAGAAGGTTCAATACACCAAGGTTGAGAGCAAGGGTCCAAGAGCACCATGGAGGATCACAGTAATTCACCTTTACCTGGAGTTTCATTCGAGCAAGAGTTAGAGATTATGAACCAAGAACTTCAAGCACTTCAACAAGCCATACAAGGACGTTATGCTATGCTTCAATTCGACGGACAAATAGATGGCCGCTTGGTCTTATCATGGCTATCCCTATTCAACGATTTCTTTTCCGACGAGTTATATTCAGAAAATCAGAAAATCGAGTTCGCCACTAATTATTTGGTAGGCAGAGCGCAGCAATGGTGGAATGATCTTTGTCATACTGCAGATTGTCCACGCACCTAGAAGGCTTTTCAAGAAGAGTTTAAGGATTCTTTTCTACCTTTAAAGTTTACCTTACATGTTTGATAATTGTGATGCATTTACATATTGAATTTAGTTTATAGGAGCATATTCAAGCTTTGCTTGCCCAAATTTATTCGAAAGACTATGTCCTTGTAATAAAGTAAGTCTATGATCCAAGGGTCTGGCCGGTTCAGACAGATCTGAAATCGGACACCGTTTGGTCATCCGTGTGTATGACCAAAGATCTCGAGTTTAGACTTACTAGGAGGTCTTGTGCTCTTGTGAACAAGTGATCCACTTAGCTTAGTGGTTAAGTCTCAAGGATGTGAAGGAGGAGGTCTTGGGTTCAACCCCCATGGGGAGCATGGGGAGAGTGTTTTGCCCAAAGAGCTCTAGAGCCTTCTAGAAGCATCCACTTGAGTTAACTCGAGTTAACTGGGACACTTGGCGCACATGTAGTTACATGGCTGACACTTGGATGATTAGTATCCACCTGCCCAAGAAGGCAGTCCCCTGGAGAAAGCTATATATAGAGGCATTTGGTTGGGAGGAGAGTCATCTCTCAAGCATGTGGTGGTCGTAATCCTTGTTCTCTTGCATTGGTATCAGAGCCATCTCCATAGCTCTCACCTTCATCAATTTGCTCTTTTCATCTTGCGTGTGCATAAGATCTTCTAGGACGAAGAAGGTTGCTTGCGGCCGCCTTGAGAAGAGTGCAGAATTGGTTGTGTGTTGCCTTAGCTTAGGAAAAGCATAGAAAAAGGTTTGGGACACCTCTGCTGTGGGCGACAGGATTCGAACCCTCGTCACCCCGTTCAGAGGACAATGCTCTATCCACAAAGGCGTCATCATCCGCGTGAAGGATTTCCGCAGTAGAGCGTATTGACCGAAGTCCTTGCTGAAGAGGATATCAATTAGTAGATCCAAAAGTTTATACTCTCTGGTGTGGCTGAGGGGATTCGATCCCTCACCCCCCAACAAGAGCGCCATCGTCTACCCAACAAGACCACGGGCGGATCACGCTCGATATTCTGCAGGAGTCGGTCTTCTGCTAAAGTCTGGCGCCGCAAAGCTTTCATCAAGAGCAAGACCAAAAAAAAAAAATTCGCGAGCGCCTGCTGCCGACGGGACTCGAACCCGCACCATCAATTAGAGAGGGAGGCGACCTATCCATGCGCCCAAGGCGATTAACTTGCTCGCTAATGCAGAAGAAACTCTACTAAACAGTGATCAAAGCTGAAGTGCAAGCCGAACTCTCATCCATTCAAGGAGCCAAGTCCTCTCATCCATCCAAGGAGCCAAATTAGTTGTTGCAGACCGAACCCGAGAAGTATTCTGCTTTTAGCCAAACAAACAAGCAAGGAAAGTTAAAGTTTTGAGCAAAGTTGATGGAAGTGGAGCTCTCGAGTGAAGATCCGGAGGCCTTTGGTGATCAAAGTCAAACCAACTTTGAATTCGGACCAAAGTCTTGAGAGAATCACTCTTCCAAAGGATCAAGGGAAGGACATAGCTCTATGTGGAGCTAAGTATTTTCCAGTTTTTGCTTGGCCTTAATGCTTGATTTATCTTGTTTTCATTATTCTACATTTAATCTTAGATGCACATTGAAATAGCCAAGATTTCAATTGATTAAGTCTAGATTAGAATAATGAATTAATCCATTCCAAGCATTAGTTTGCATTAAGGAAAGACTTGATTTCAAAAGATCCTTGTGCATCAAATAGTTTAAATACATATTTCCTTTCCATTGAGTTAAGTTTTCTATTGCACCTCAAGGGTATGTTTTTATATCATAGTGCATTAGGACAAAGGAAAGGATATACATGCATCAGGATTGCATGATATACATTCTTAGTACAAGGAAAAAATCATGCATCAAGCTCATGCATGATTGTTGTATTAATTTTTTGAGCATGCAAAGAACATGCATGCATACGCATGTGAGCATATGCTTTTGCATGTAGATACATGCATTTGCATGATAGAATGGAATGCTGTTTGCAAGTAGATATGAGAATGTACTCTCTTAGTATTTAGCTTACTTTATAAAGCTCGCAGTTTGACATTAGGGAAGACCAAGGACTAGTTAGTTGCAACGACACACTAGTTCTAGTTTGCAACTCAAGTAATTAGTCGATTTCTTCCCAAGTTGATACTCTGCTATCAAAGACAAATACTTAATGATAATTAAGTATGATAGATGTCTTGCTAGGTATAAGTAAGCACTAAGAGAAAGTTAAGTAATAAATTTTCTTGATGACCAAGTAAATTTAATTACTGCAAACTATTTTGTGATGTATGATGACTCTAAGTCCCGGATGTACTTAGAAAGTCATGCGGATAAGCTTTACTTGATTAGTTACGTCCTTTATGTAACTTCTCAAGCATCCCAAGGTTGGATGAGAACGTCAACTATATTTCCAAGTTCCATGAGTACTCTTCTATTTAGAAGATTTCGAAAGTTTTAAAGAAGTTTCTTTGTGGTTTCAAGATTTGTATCTCATGATGAAACCTCGGTAAGTGACTTTTTGGAATTGAGATATGAAATAGTCAAGTCTTCTATTTCATGTGAGATCATTCTCCTACCATGTTTAAGATGAATTTATCTTTGGGAAGGTAGATGTTCCAAGTAGAGGATCTTAATTGATTTATGAATTCTTTCCAAAATACTCATAAATTCATATTATATGATAGGTCCAAGGAATGATGAAGGCAAAACCTCTTTAGGATATAAATGTTTTGCCAAGATAAAGGTACCAAGCTTTTCTAAATTTTCATTTGATTTCATCCCAAAGGGGTGATGGAAATCAAAGGTTAAACCTCAACATCAATTGATCCTTGACGTCAATAAAAGGATGTTAGGTTCTATAATTGCATCTCTAGTAAATGATGCAACTAGCTAAGCAATCTTTAGGAAATAATATAAGTTCCTAAAGACTTGTAGCAAGTGTGAATTTTTCATTTAGGAATAGAAAAGTTCCAAGAAATGGATCTTAAATCCATGAACTTCTCCTAAACAAGTTATAAAGTTCAAAGTGTTCATAGTTGCATTACTATTGGATCAATCATCAATAGATGCTTGGACTTTAAACATAAATTTAATTAGTGAAATATGTTTAAAGGACTCTAGTAACATCTGAAGATTGACCAATAATAATGAGTTTTGTATCAAACTCAAGAATAGAAGTCGATATCACATAAATGAAAGTTCAACTTAAACTTTCATAGTGACATGGGAAACCATATCCAAAAAGTGATATTTAGTCTCTAGTTTGATACTCAGGAAATGAATACAATTGAATCAGTAAATTTTTTTGGATATTATTTGAAAGAATTTCTTTCAAATGTTCTTTTAACATTGCAAAAGATTCCAAGATGAATCATTTGCTCAAGTATTTTGATTCCCTAAAAGGAATCTCAAGTCTTTGAAGAATGGCATTCTTTCAAGTATTAGGAATGAAATTCTTCATACTCTTTAGTCTGTAAGTAGTTCCTTAGCAATTCTCAAACTCAAACCATCAATATTGGTTATTTAAGTCCAAATAGTGATATAACCCAAAGGTATATCAAAGATTCTTAGCTTTGGAATCTAAGAGGCATTAGTGTATGCTTGGACTTGAGTAAGGAAAAGATCTCTAAAAATCCTGCAGGAAAGCAAAGAAGCTTAAAGATAGTTTAAGAGATCTTAAAAGATAAAGACTAAGTCTTTATTTTTGTCGCAAGTATCAACCAGACTTGATCAAGCTTGGCCATGATTGTCCAAGAACTTGCAATTAGAGCTACTTTGTAGATTGCCCAAGTATTGGCAGTAAAATTCCGTTAGGAATGATTCATTCAAGTTCCATTTATTGAATGGAAAATTATGAAAAAAGTAAGTTGTTCCAAGCCTGAACAGAGTAAAGAAATTCCAAGAATGTAGTCTACAATCGTGAAGACGGAACTTAAGTCTGTGGAAGGTAAAACATAAGTGTTTGCCTATCCTTAAAGGGATTTTGGTACAAATCTAGAGAGCATGAGCGGATGCTCAGACTTATGCAGTAGAGAGATTCCTATAAAAGTCCTGGCCAGGATAGGTACCTAAAGCATTAGTAAAGAAAGGAATCTAAAGACAAGAAGTCAAAAGCTCTTGTCACTACAAAATTGGTCAAGGATAATCCAATTGAACTTGAATCTATGAAAATTCAAGTACTTGGAATTTTGGTTGGTTTTCATTTAAAAACCCTAGCAAAGAAGAATTGATATTCTGTTAAGAGGTTTTCAAGTTCCCAAGATAAAGCACATGATTGTGAGACGATCATATGAAGGAATCAAAACCTAGAAAATCTAGTTAGAGGTAATACCTGGAACTTCTAAATTCTCGTAAAAAGAATTGAAGAGATAAGGTACTCTATCAAGAGATGTTTAGACTTTAGGATAAGAATCACCCACACATTAATGTGAATATAAAATAGGGTGGTATGGGACACCAGATTTTATACTCAGATTGATGTCGGAAAGATGGTGGGACATCGGACCGTGGGATGATAATTATCTTTTAGTCCTAGTTTGGATTTTGAAGTTAGGTTTCATCCTCAAGGGAATTAAGACTTCAAGGAAAGTTTAATTCATAAAGGATGAAAGTAGTATCTTACGATACTTCAAGATAACTTCAAGATCAAGGAAACTGAAGATATGAAGTAAGTAACTTCCAAGATCTTCTTAGAACACTTCAAGTTTAAGTGTTATTGATCAGAATTATTTGGTAAATTTTTGAAAGAAGTTGGACTTTGATTTTGAGTTGATCTTTTCAACTAAAGATTTAATTGACTAAGTCAAGCATCAAGTTTCTAGTATAACTTGGTAAATTCACTCTTTTGACTCAAAGAAACGCACAAGAATTGCATTTCTAGTAAGGAGTCAAAAGATTGAATGTGACCTGAACTTAGTCTCAAGTGAAGCATTATTTGTATACTAAACTCATCAACAGAACCTCAGTGGGTCGACACACTGATGTTGGTTACCACACTAGTATCTTGTGGTTGGATGGTGTTATTTATTTTCTTTGCATCTTTTTGAGAATCTAGCTTATTTCTCTTAAAGATAAAAAGAAAATGTTTCAAATCCTTGTTGAAATAGATCTTTGAAAAATTAAAGTCCTGAGTCAACTAGACTTTGACTCATAGCAAGTTTATGTATATTTGAAGTTTGAATTGGTTGTACAGAGTCTTAGTTATTTCTTTCCGCTTTCCAAATCTTTTGAAATTGACTCAGATATAGTATCTGATTCCTTTTGCAAAAGACTAGGGTTAGCCGGTTAGAATAAAATAACTAACTTGAACATCCTAGATAGATGTTATGTACAAGAACCTTTTCAATCTTCAAAAGATGATAAGTCTAAGTGGACTTATTCATTTGAGTTTGCTTCAAGTTATAGCATAAATGATTTCCTAGAGTCTAGTATACTCTAGAATAAAGAAGTTAGGAATTGCTCAGCAGATTGACAATTCCCAAGAACTTTCAGTTAAAAGTCTTTGAGAAAAGTGTCCTAAGTTGGACAATTTTCATTTTGAATTTGAATTGGTGCAGTTAGTATGGTTGATTCCACCGAAATGGTAAACTTTCTCCTACAGTTTACATAGGATTTTTTTCAACTCATTGGGACAAAGTAGTCCTCTAGTCGGGTGAAAAAATCAAGTAACTGTTAGATAAAAGTAAACCATTGTACAAACATCTAAAGTTAGATGTATGGGACACCAAACTTCAAGTTCTCCAAAACAAATTCAAGTGAATCAAGAATTCTCAAAGTCTTGCAAGGGATAAGAATCCCACCTTCATTACTAAGCCCATGCACCAGTTATGCCTAGAAATGGACTAGTAATTTGAATCCACCTAGTTCACATGTTTGTGCCTAGATCGCACATCCAGAAACTATGAATTAGCCAGGGATGTCATTAGATCCACCCTCATTATTCTTCACTAGTTTGTACTTTGTCCCCTTCATCAAAGTACAAAACCAGATAGTGTTTTGAATCATTTGGGCAAGGATGCCACCACAGAGATGAGACATGTTCTTCCAGTTCTAGAACATGACCATGTTCTTCCAGTTTTAGAACATGAGGCTCGGGGGTTGCCTACAGTATGTATATAGCTCTATTTTCGAGGACGAAAATCTTTTCCAAGGGGGGAAGAATGTAATAAAGTAAGTCTATGATCCAAGGGTCTGGCCGGTTCAGACAGATCTGAAATCGGACACCGTTTGGTCATCCGTGTGTATGACCAAAGATCTCGAGTTTAGACTTACTAGGAGGTCTTGTGCTCTTGTGAACAAGTGATCCACTTAGCTTAGTGGTTAAGTCTCAAGGATGTGAAGGAGGAGGTCTTGGGTTCAACCCCCATGGGGAGCATGGGGAGAGTGTTTTGCCCAAAGAGCTCTAGAGCCTTCTAGAAGCATCCACTTGAGTTAACTCGAGTTAACTGGGACACTTGGCGCACATGTAGTTACATGGCTGACACTTGGATGATTAGTATCCACCTGCCCAAGAAGGCAGTCCCCTGGAGAAAGCTATATATAGAGGCATTTGGTTGGGAGGAGAGTCATCTCACAAGCATGTGGTGGTCGTAATCCTTGTTCTCTTGCAGTCCTCATCTTACAGATACTCTTAATAACTTAAACAGCTCCATGAACATTTCCATGCATGTACTTTTACATGGCACATGCCTATTTTTTATTCAGTGATGAAACATGTGATTGGCCATCCATGTTTATTATTTTTATCACCTGAGGTCAGTTGCTTGTTCAACTGTGGGGCATGTTATACCTTATGGAATATGTTGAACAATGCATTGTTGGATTGAAATATCGAATAGCCAATGCATTGTTGGATTGAAATATGGAATAGCCAATGCACTGTTGGATTGAAATATCGAATAGCCAATGCATTGTTGGATCGTAACATGAAATATGTTGGCCAATGCATTGTTGGATTGTAACAGTAATATGGAATATGTTGAACACTACATTATAATTGTTAGAGTGTTGAATTATTTTATCAACTGAGGTCAGTTGCTTGTCAACTGAGAGGCATGTTGTATATTATTGAACAATGTATTGTTAAAGTGTTATATTATTAATGTATTAATATGTTTTTGATGTTTTTGATATCGCAGCTGAAGGTTCGTGAGGAGCGTGCAAGGCGTGAAAGGACGGACATCAATAATCTGAATAATTATTATTTAGCTTGTCAATAAACCTGCGTAGAAGGTTCTATTGTTAGAAACGTAATGGTTAGCATAAGGGTCATTGTAGACCGTAGTTTCTGTTATTGAAAGCAATGGCTTTCTGTAAAAGTTATCAACTTTTAGTTTCACGCCTGCTTTTCGAAGCCGCCCTCTTGTAACCACTCTTTTCGACGTAATCAAAATTCCTATAAATACATGCACTCTGTGGACTGTCGAAACAGAGTGCGTGGGGGGAGATTGCACCCAATACTGCGTTGTGTCTCGTCTCTTGTTGC
This sequence comes from Ceratopteris richardii, assembly GCA_020310875.1. Lineage (NCBI taxonomy): Eukaryota > Viridiplantae > Streptophyta > Polypodiopsida > Polypodiales > Pteridaceae > Ceratopteris > Ceratopteris richardii. The sequence goes on along the minus strand of CM035424.1, from coordinate 166,420,432 downwards.
GTCTATTCTCTGTGTGTTTTCCGGTTCGTAACCTCTGTTTGAGCGTGAGCAAGATTCTGACAACATTTTATGAGGGTCTATCTGGCAATAATGCAAGCACATCAGCCGCACGGTTAGAGCCTGTTGAGGAAGAAGATGAAAATGTGCCTAGACCTTGACCTCAAAGAAACTATTCTATAGAGGCTTTGGTGAGGGCAAGGGATGCGATTATGCAGAAGACTTCTTGGAAGTCTCCTGTTGATGAATCCTCGGTCTCTTCGCATATAGCAAATGTAGAAGAAAAGAGGAAGAGGGATGAGAGCCAGGAAGAGACTGAGCTAGAGAGGAGAGTGACCAGAAAGCAAATCCAAGAGGCTGAAGAGAAGGCTAAAGAGCTTGAAAAGAAAGTACAATTCAAAGAGCCTGTTGTTTCAAAGGAAGAAACAAAGAAGAAGGAGATAAGAGAGGGAAAGAGGCCAGCTCGGCCAACTAAGATTCAAGAACTGACTAAAGAGAAAGAGAAAGAACCAGAACCTGTTCAAAAGAAAGATGAAATTCAAGAAAGTATTCAAGAGGCTGACAAAGAAAAGAAGAAGAAAAAGAAGAGAATTCCAAAGACTATATTAATTTCTGAGTTGGAAAAGAAAAATGACGCAAGAGAGATATTAAATGACATTCTGTTGAAGATTCAGGTGACCATGTCCTTAGAGCAGGTCTTCTCCATAGCAAAGCCTGAGTTCAAGGACAGTTTTATTAAGTTGATCAAGAGAAAGAGGTTTCCATTACCTGAAGATGTAGAGATGGAAGAAGCACCTGAGGATATCCAAATGACAAATGAAGTAGTTACATTGAGTGACTCTTCTGATGACGATGATGATGCAATTGCCAGGTGCCATAAGAATTCTCTAGGTCCTATTATACCTGATGACGAGATGAGAAAGACCGAAAGTGAGTTTACAAAGACTTTTTGGGCAAGAGGAACACCTGAGATGAAGGTGAAGTTAGGGAGCAATGAGAAGTCATGTTTTGCTCTGGCCTTGATTGACTCAGGGTCAGAAATAAATGTGATCTCCAAGAAGCTTTATGATAAGTTTAGATGGCTGATAGATAAAGACCACGGATGGAGGATGAGGACAGCAGATAATGGCTCAGGAGCACTGCTTGGGGCATGTGCATTTGTGCCTGTGACCATAGGAGGGATTTCTGAGGAATTTCACTTCTTCGTCCAGGACCAATGTTCATATGAGGCTATCCTTCGGCAGCCCTTCATAGCTGAGGTGCGAATGGAGTCTAAGGCCATGGATGATGGATCTGCTTATGCCAGAATTCGTTCTAGATCTGGTCTTCATTCTTTGCAAGTGATGACGGTGTGTCCAAATCACTCTAGAAATAGAAAGAATATAAGGAAGAAACCTATTAACTCTCATGACCATGATGAGTGTATGCCTGTTGGAGAGTATGGAGCTTCAGCTGATCAAAATTTCTGTTAGGATCCACTGTTGAGCGAGACAATAGTGGGAATTGGTTTGACATCTCGCATGATTCTGTACATAGTTTTGAGAGTTTTTCTATTTACTCATCTGCATTTAAGTTGCTATGTTTATAGAAAGAAAATGTTTCAAATAAATTCAGAAAAGTTCATGAGAGACACTATAAGGATTTAGGAATGATGTTACCTGATGAGAAGATTGAAGATGTGATCCACATGGAGAGAAGTTTGACTACTCTGGAAGAACTTGAGCTGGCATTTGAGAGAAAGGAGAAGTAAAAAATCATTATGCTCAGTTCTATCCAAGAGTATGAGATGATTGATGAGTTCATGAGAGGGCATGAAGTAAATGTAAACACAAAGTATAAGACTGTGGATAAGAAAGTGAAGCCTATAGCTCAACCATTGCCAGAAGATAGTCATGAGAAGTATCTGCGAGTGTAGATGACCCTATGCTGAGACGATGAGAGCTCATAGGGCATCATTTTACTGATGATACTATTAAAGAGATCAAGTTTGGAGAGAAACCATTCCTGAGAGATGAAGAGAAAGAGAAGTTCATTGAAGTCATCAAGAAACACGAAAAAGAATTTTCACTTTTCCCACATGAGATAGGTTGCGCGGACCCGAAACAAGTACCTCCCATGATTATCTTTACAGTGCCACATATACCATGGAATATCCGACCTATACCAGTCCCCAAGGCTCACTTGCCTGAGCTGATGAGGCTGCTAAAGGAAAAGATTTCCATGCGGATATTGGAACCATCCTCGGCTCCATATTCGAATAGGTGGTTTACAGTGCCTAAGAAGAATGGGAAACTTCGTTTCATTCAGGATCTGCAGCCTGGGAATAAAGTCACAATTAGAAATGTAGGGACAAGACCCATAGTTGATGAGTTTGTTGAAGCCTTTGCTGGGCATTCCATCTACTCTATGGGCGATCTGTATTCAGGTTACGACCAGTTTCAGTTGGCTACGGAGAGCAGAGATATCACGACCCTGAGGACTCCATTGGGCCTTGTACGCATGTGTACTTTGTCGCAGGGAGCGACGAATTCTGGGGCTCACATGATGAATGCCATGAACTTGGTTTTACGAGACTTTATACCATATGTGACTATGCCATTCATTGATGATGTTCCTATAAAGGGATGTGAGGAAAGAGTGAAAGATGTGAGTTTGGATGCTTCAGGCTGCAGAAAGTTTGTGAGTGATCATATTGCTGACTGTGAGAAGATCTTTGAGAGATTTGAAGATGTGGGGCTTACACTTTCTTTGGAGAAATCTATTTTTGGCGTTGATGAGGTCCTCATTGTAGGACATCTGTGTGGACATTATGGCCGCAAGCCATACCCGCAGAAAGTTGAGGCCATTAGTAGGATCTCTGAGGTGTGTCGTAATGCCAGTGAAGTGAGAAGGTTTCTAGGAGCCTGTGTATTCTATGTGATATGGATTCCTCAATTTGCTCATGTTGCGAACCCCTTATATGACCTTAGAAAGAGAAAGAAGTTTGTATGGATAGAGAAACAGTCGAGAGCTATGCGTAGACTGAAGCAACTACTAATTGACGCTCCGATTTTGAAGCGTGTTGACTATTCAGGTCAGAGACCTATCATTTTGACCGTCAATACCAGTCCTATTGGTATAGGTTGGGTCATAGGGCAAGATGATGATGAGGGGCAGAGATATGCAGTGCGCTTTGGTGCAAAGATCCTACATGATACTCAAAGAAAATATCCACAGATAAAGAGAGAGTTATGGGGATTGGTGACTGCTTTAAAAAGCGATAAAGAGTATTTCATTGGGGCAAATGTGGTAGTTGAGACCGACTGTCTTCCATTGATTGGCATGATTGCAAATTGTTCATCTCCGGAAATTGCCATACTTAGATGGATCTCATATATAAAGTTTATAAATCCTGCCTTTGTACACATAGCAGGGAAGTTAAATACAGTGGCTGATATGCTTTCGAGAGCAAAATTTGATGATGAGTCTGATGATGATGATGAGATAGAGAGAGATACACACATGATGAGATATGATCCATTAGTGTATGCTTATGAGCAGTTCCGAGAGAGTGAGTATGATGGTGAGTGGAGAGATATAGGAAGATATCTGAGTACTCTGAAGCCTTCCCTAGGCTGGTCCACAAATAAGTATAGATCCATCAGGAAAAAGTCTTACAACTTTTTCTTGAAGGATGGGCTTATTTGGAGACACGCTAAGGGCAAGGTAAAGAGTCCACAGAGGGTACTGAGTTCGAGAAGTCTTCAGAGCAAGGTGATGAGAGAGATGCATGAGACCTTATGGGCAGGTCACAAAGGATTCTATGCTACATATGAAAAGATTAGGGAAGCTTACTGGTGGCCAGGGATTTATGTGAATGTGAGAGGTTTTGTAGATACTTGTGCCACATGCCAGGTGCATTCATCAGTCAGACATAGAGACCCGTTACATCCGACTTACCCTCCTTGTATCCATTAAAGGTGGGTGGTCGATCTTGTAACCATGCCCAAAGGGATAGATAAGATGAGATACATTGTACTTGCTAGAGAGGACTTGACCAACCATGTGGAAGGTCGAGCTCTCCGCACGAAGACTACTTATAATGTATGCAAATTCCTTTCAGAAGAAGTGATCTCAAGATTCGGATATGTTGAGAAGGTGGTTGCGGACAGGGGAGAGTTGGATGCGAGAGAGGCAAAAGAGTTCTTTGTTCATCATGGAATTCGATTGTCTCTCACCACTGCCTATAACCCACAAGCAAATGGAAAGATCGAGAGAGGTCACCCTTCCATTGTGAAGGCGATCTCTAAGGCTTGCAGCGATGACATCGAGCAGTGGCCTAGGTTTCTTCCATTCGCATTATGGGCTGATAGGATGACGTATACTCGGTCCACAAGTTTCATGCCTGTTGAATTGATGTATTGTCAAAAGCCAGTCTTCCCTATCCAGACTCAGATAGTGACATGGTTGACGCTCCCATGGAATGATGGTATGACAAGAGAGGAACTTTTACCATTGAGAATAAAGAAGTTAGAACAAGGAAATGAAAAGTTGAAAGAAGCAGTCCAAAAGTTGAAGGAGTCAAGGTTAAAGAATAAGATCTATTTTGACAAAACCCATCGACTTAGACCACACACAATTGAGATAGATGATTGGGTGTTGGTGTATGACAGTACATTCGATACTCAGTACGATGCTAGGAAGAAATTGACCAAACGATGGTTTGGGCCGTATGTGGTGATGTCTGTGTTTGAAAATGGTATGTATGCACTTCACGAGTAGAGAGTACTCCTTTGAGATCTTTGATTGCAGGAAAGAGGATAAAACTGTTCAAGAAAAGAAATGAAGCAGACTATGAGATTGAGGAGGAACTTCTGGAGGATACTGATGACACTGGAGGATACTGATGATGTTGGAGGATACTGATGATGCTGGAGGATACTGATGACATTGGAGGATACAGATGACACTCGAGGATACTGATGATGCTGGAGGATACTGATGACACTAGAGGATACTAATGACACTAGAGGATACTGATGACATTGCTGCTGATGTTGATGAAGATGATGATGCTGGAGGATACTGATGACACTGGAGGATACTGATGACCTTGGAGGATACTGATGACACTGGAGGATATTGATGATGTTGGAGGATACTGATGATACTAGAGGATACTGATGACACTAGAGGATACTAATGACACTGGAGGATACTGATGACACTGAAGGATACTGATGACACTGGAGGATACTGATGACACTAGAGGATACTGATGACACTAGAGGATACTGATGATGCTGGAGGATACTGATGACACTGGAGGATACTGATGACACTAGAGGATACTGATGACATTGCTGCTGATGTTGATGAAGATGATGATGCTGGAGGATACTGATGACACTGGAGGATACTGATGACCTTGGAGGATACTGATGACACTGGAGGATACTGATGATGCTGGAGGATACTGATGATACTAGAGGATACTGATGACACTGGAGGATACTGATGACACTGGAGGATACTGATGACACTCAAGGATACTGATGACATTGGAGGATACTGATGACATTGATACTGATGCTGATGAACAATAGTGGATCATGAAGATAAAGAAACGCTGGATCAATCAATGATAAAGATGGATAAAATGATTAGGTGAAATGTTTCCAATTTGAGTTTGGTTTTCTTTCTGATAGAGCGTATGCATTGCATTTATGTGTATGATAAAGATACGTATGAATTTATGAAAATCATGTAGAATGAAGATACCAAATATCTATTATGGGTTTGCATGAAGCATGAGTGACTAGGAATTATATGAATAGGATCAGCTAGCAGACTAGAGACTTTTGAGAGTGAAAGCTTGGGGATGTGATGGCATGCTTAGACTGAGTGCATGTATATGCTAATTGATTTGAACGCTTAGTGAGTGGGATTCTTTGGGTCCTACTATTCATTTCTTACGAGATCTTACCTCCATATGGATCATGATTTATGAAAAAAAACTTCATACTCAAGCCAGCTTATATGTGTGTGCATGTTGTTACTGCGCTACGATGGGCTAGTAGGCGGGTGGAACCACCTTGGTCGGGTGATCAAGGCCACGAGCCGTAGCTAGTTTCATCATAGGCCTGACCTATTTGTTCTCATGCGCCTGCATGGATCGGTAGGCGGGTGGAGTCACTCTAGCCGGGTGGTCAGAGCCACGAGCTGACGTCGATTTCATGTAGGGTTGACATTGTGTATGTCGTGCGCTATGTCGGGTCGGCAAACAGGTGGGATAAACTTGGCCGGGCGGACAAGTCCATGAGTCGCACCCGATTTTGACATAGGCTGATTTGTCAAAATGAAAGATAAAAAGAAATGCTGAGCTGAGATGAAGAGAAAAAGAAAAATAAAATAAAAAAGAAAAAGGAAAAGGAAAGAGATCTAATGAAGAGTAGGAGAGTAGGAGATAAATAGTAGGAATCCAGGTATATTCTACAAACAGAGCTAGTAGAAACATAAGTATATGCTAGTTCTTAGAATGAGAAGTTGGATCTGAACCAGTTGAACGAACAGAAGATCTAAAAAGCCAACGGTTTATTCATGTGATTACTTGTCAGATTCCAGACGCAGAAACATAGTATGGTATTTGCGAAGCTTGAATCTACCTAATTTTCTAAAATTTGTACTAGTGTTTATAAAAATTGCATGTATTACATGAGATTATGCTTTGATTTTTGAAAAGAAAAAGATAAAAACTAAAAATAGTTTTCAAATGAACCCTGATAGGCTTCTGTTGGATCTTGCAGGTTGGCCCATCGGGATGATGTGCAGGTTTAGTGGGGGCAAATGTCGGGATGAAATCCCGCAGGGAGTGTGCATTGTTTTTTTTTCAAAAGTTCATTGTTTTGTGACGTTTTGTGTGATGTTTTGATTGAAGAGGGTATATTTTGTGCATGATTTGACAGATTTGATTGCTTGCATGATAAGAAACCATGTTAGAGATGTATGTTAGACCCGTGTGTACAAACAACTGACATTAGACCCATGAAAACCTTAGGTTTGACCCTTGAAACTGACAGGAAACACAAAGTTTTCCCCATGAAAACTGGACTTGAACCCTTGGAAACCCCTGGAGTTTAGGTCCGAACTGTAAATAAACCATTAAATTGACGAGCTTGAGTTAATTGTGAGCAAACTCCTAATTTACCCGACCAAAATTCCTAACTTGGACTCCTGGAATTGGTGTTTATCTTAGGTCAAACCCTTAGATTAATTAATTTGTATATACAATGTGAAACCAAAACTAAAATATAAAAAGGAGAAAATAAAAAATAGAATTAAGAGATGGGATTTTCTAAGAATAGTAAGTGAACATGCATGGTTGTCTGAAATTGGAAAGTTCAGTAGGGAGGTTGGAAACTTCTAGAGAAACGTCCCAAGGAGAGAAGGGTGGGGAAGCCTATAAATAGAGGGCCAAGCCTCGTTTGTTTTTCCTCGTTGATCTTCTTGGTGCATCTACTCTACAGGTATGCTTTCTTATCCTCCTCTTATTCATTTTTCCTTATTCATGTTCATTAGTTTGCATGAGAGAGAGAGAGCCTTGCAGAGATGGAATTGGTTGATGCCTAGGCATATGGGCAGAGAGAGAACTTGGCGGCTGTTAGCAAAGTTGAACCCGGAAGATTGTAGAGAGAGAAAGTCGTGTGCACTCTCGACTCCTACAGCTATGGCGGCGGCTGTTTGCATACTCGACGCAGTGGAGATGTCGAAGAGAGAGAGAGACTTAGATATTCCCGTACAAGAATCTGTGCAAAAAGAGAAACATGTGACGGCAATTGCGCAGTGTAGGGACGTTGGTAGAGAGACGGGTTCGTAGAGAGACTGGTAAATAGAGTCGGTGAGAGAATGGGCGGTGAAGTAATTCTGTGGTCGATGGAGAGAGGATCAGGCTCGCGCGGAGACAGATAGGAGGGCTACTAGCTAGAGCAGAGGCTGGAGGGAGAGAGTTCATCCGAAGGCGGCAGATCCACGCAATAGACTCCGGAGGAGATGGTCGTCGTTGAGAGAGATTGAAGCAGGAGAAGGCGGATGAGAGAGGCAGGTTGCGCCCGGCAGAGATTCCTTGCTGCGCGTAGCGTTGAAGAGAGAGGGATGAAGAGAGATATGCGCAGAGATGCGTAGATCACTGAGAGAGAGAGATTGATTCCGCCAACAGAGATAAGGCACGTTGCACCTAGAGAGAGAGACGATGGCCGTTTGCATGCTATAGAGTTCGAGGAGAGGGAAAAAGAGTATTTGCACGTTGTAGAGTGCAGAAGAATTCGCAGCTAGATGCTCGGTATCAACAGAGAATTGGCAGACCAATTCTAGAGAGACCGAGAAAGGATCTGTGGTCAACAGCGACAGAGAGAGACAGGACGGAGTCTCGGAGATATCTCTTGATGGCGGCTGCATATAACAGCAATAGAGAGAGAGAGATAGACGCACAGAACAGGTGGCAGACAATCGGTAGAAGATTTTGGCGATCCTGGTGAGAGAGAGATTCTGTTGAAGCGGATTGTGCGCTGTGCATAACCGGTAGAGAAAGATGACATCCGGGATGGCAGCGTTGTCCGCGTGGCTATGGAAGAAAGGTGGAAATTGGAGTTGCTTGCGCATAGTGATCAGTAGAGACAGAAGGAGATACCTGCATTGCTTGCGGCTTGTGCACCAAAAGGCACCATACGCGCGCAACTGAACGAAGTGGAGAGAGACTGGGATGATAGAGTGAGAGAGAGAAAGCTGATTTGCTCTTGACTGCACGATAGAAATGGCGCCGGATGGATATGGCACATAGGGGCGGTACTCAGATGCACGGCTGCTGTCGGAGATGTCGGAGCGTGTACGAAATAGAAGAGAGAGAGAGAGAGACAGAGAGACACATGCAAAATCTACAGCAGGCTAAGAAAACGGGAGAGAGAGAGAGAGAAGAGAGACTTGGGTTGTGGATGGCGTCACAAAGAACTAAGGCGGTTTGCAGAATTCGAGAGAGAGAGAAATAGCGGTGGAAAAAAATTCATAGACAGAGAGAGTGATGATTTGTGGTCATAAGGTGCACTTTCTTGACTTATTGACATGTCTCCCCCTTCATCTCTAGTATCTGCAAGTTCTTCATATGGTTGGTCCTCCAACCATGATAGAAAATCATGAATGATTTGCTTCTTCTTCAAAGATAGGGCTTTGTCTTGTCATCTCTTCTGTCTTCATAACATGAAATAGAACACAACAAATATTCCAAGATTTTATACCTTTGAGACTATCTTGGAATGATAGTTTTGAATTCTTTCTTCAGTCGTTTTTTAGTGAGCTTCCACACTAGCTCGAACTCCTTTGTCCTCTTGACTCCTTGATGTAGCTTGAGTGCGCTTCAATAGCTCTAACTCCTTCGTCGAGTCCTCTTGACTCCTTTATGTAGCTTGAGTGAGCTTTAATAGCTCTAACTCCTTTGACGAGTCCTCTTGAATCCTTTGCCTTGTCGTGGCTTTGCTTGATCACCTCCTTTGAACAAGTCTTCTTGACTTCTTCCTTGTCTTCAATTGGTTCTCAACACTTCTTGTTGAGATCACTTCAAGATAAACATAAGCCAAAATGTTCAAGCCTTTGGCGACCATTGCTCAAGCTTCCTAGTAGCGAACAATGATCAAGCTTTAGGCGAGCTACTTGTGAGATTCTCAAATCACTAGCATAAATGACTTAGGACTAGAAGTCTTTTGTAGAACCTTCATCACTTTAGCTTCAATGTTCAAGAACAATGAACTAAAAAAATGTATACCTTGAGTTTTCTTCCTCTTGAATCCAAGCAAGTTTGTAACAAGGACTCACACTCCTTGCCTCGAGCTCTGCCACAGCTCGTTTTCCTTCCAAAGCTTGAATTTAAACCTTTGCTAGCTTTCTTCTTTTGGCTTGTCTTAAACTCAATCGATGAGGAGACTTATTATATGCATTCCTTCTTGAATCCTATCCACCTTTATGATGGCAGCCCTTTGCTTTTTGGAGTCTTCTTCTTGTCTCAAGATTCTTTGTCTTCTCTCGAATCTTCTTCGTCTTTAGTCGTTTGCTTTTACTTTTGAACTTGCTTTCTCCAAGAACCTGATTTCTTCAAACACTCTTAAAGAGTTAGTATCTCTTCCAAAAAAGGTATCAAGTATGAAGTCCTTGGGGGGACCTTGAGCTCCAATAGCTCCTATAGTCTTCTTGCAATCCTAGAACTTCAACAAGCCTCTAGCAAGTCCAAAATCAATGAGCTTACTTCAACAATTTTGCAACCATACAAGAGAACTACAGCTATGATACCAGTGTTGATATAAGCAATACCGATAGCACATGCAGAAGATGATGGGCTGATTACCCAACGAGATCTAAATGAGAATTTGAATCATTTTTTCAATTCTCTATAGTCCGTTTTTGCTTCTTAGTAATTAAACACAACTTTAATACAACACTTCAATCATAGCATAGTATCATCATCATTCCACAAGATTCATACATAAATAAAGTTAATAGAACCTTAACAGAACATCACGCATATAAACCATACACTATTCAAATCATAGATCACCCACATAAATCTTCTTCACACATTTCATTTGTACTGTTGTTCATATACACCAAAACATCCAATATGTATATATAACATATTCTAGAGTTTCCCGCATAGAAAACAATACTTATCTCTGTTACCTTTTGTTCTCATATACAATTGATCCTACATGGGATGCATAGCTTGAATATACTGTAGCAACACAACATTGCATTTGATATTGTGAATCACATATGATCACAACTCATTTTACTGTACATTCTCCTTTATCACTTGTTTGCCAAGTTTGTTACCACAAACAACTAAAATTCTATAGATATGTCCTTGCACATATGAATCATCTCGAAGAGTTCATACCATGTAGTGTGTCACTTTCAAAGAACTCCTTATGTCAATATTCAAGATCGGTTCCATGTAAACCCTTTAGCACATAATCATACATCATTTATAATGTGATATTGATTCAAACTGTAACCCAAAAAATATTGATATATCTTTCAAGAGAAGCAACCTGGATGATTATAACCTCAATTTGTAGTGCTTACTTTTTGCAAATAAATATTTGTGTCTCACAACAGAGATATTTGCATATCATTCGATAGTATCTTAATATAGACCTGCAACATCACTTGTATACTGTCTTCATATAAACCTGCAACTTAATCACATCCTCACAATAAATATGGATATCTCACAATGAATCACCATACATGAGTAGAGATGTATCAAGATACATAGTTGTCAATGCTATTGCTACATTACATGCAGATGATGAACTATTAGTGAATTATGGATGGCGTAGACCTCCAAGAGCACCTTTTAGCTAGAGAGAATAAAAATTTTCTATCCATATTCAATAACTTATATATTTAATTTTATGTTTAAAGTTTACTTTTCATTCATTTATGGAATACTAATGAATTTTATTTATATTTGTAGATTCCAATGTATGATGTTGATGATATTCCTCCACACCATTCACAATTTCTAGTAAGACCTCATTTATCATAAGCTTCTATGAGGAGGCTACACAAAAGTGATCCTGTGGAATATGCAAGGTTGAAATATCTATATTCAAAAGAAGGTAAAGTACAAGATTTGTGCAACAATGATGAAGATGATGGCATGGCAAATTTTATTGAAGATTGGTATCAAAATATCAGTGAGAGCATTGATATTTCTAAAAATGAGAAATATCTTCGAGAGGAATGTCTAAAGCATGTATATGAAGGAAGTTGTTTGACATGACTAAGTGTGAGCTTACTTATTCTCAATCTTCAAAATCGTTTTGGATGGAGTAATGTATCTGTTTCAACACTATTAAGGTATAATTTTCAATTTTCCATCTATATATATATATATATATATATATATATACATATATATATATATATATATATATATATATATATATATATATATATATATATATGCATATATAAACATACACACACATATACACACATACACATGTATACATATGTTAGTATGCATATATATGTATTTCATGTATATGTATGTGTGTGCATGTGTGTGATATATGTATACATGTGTTAGTATGCATATGTGTATATATGCATCTGCATTTCTGTAAAATATTCATGTATTCATGTAATATATGCAAGTGTTTATAATTGTGTATGCATGTATAAGTATACATTTGTGCATGTAGATATGTATATGTGATGTGTACATGTATCTATGTGTACATGTAAATATGTACGCATGTATATATATATTTATGTGTGCATGTAGGCATGTATATGTGATGTGTACATGTATATATGTATATGTTTCTATGTGTAAATGTGTACATGTAAATATGTGTGCATGTATATATATATTTATGTGTGCATTTAGGCATGTATGTGTGATGCATAATATATCTACTCCATTTTATATTTATGTATGTGTATCTACATGATGTGTATATATCTTTATATATATTATGATCCTCATTGACTCGAGTAGCTATATATAGAGGCATAAGGTTGGGAGAATAGACATCTCTCTAGTAGGACGTTGGAGGAATAGATGCAATGTGTACATATACTTCAATCATATGGCTAAAGGTTGAATTAGAGTTTTTAAATTAGGGGTTTTAAAACCCTAATATAAAATTTAGTGTTTTCAAATTAGGATTTACTTATTTATTTATTTATTTATAGATATCTAAGTATATATATATATATATATATATATATATATATATATATATATATATATATATATATATATATATATATATATATATATATATATATATATATATATATATATATATATATATATCAGTGTGCATTCATGTGTGTATGTATGTATTTCTATATGTGCGTATGCATGTGTATGTATGTGTATCTATATGTGTGTATGCATGTGTTGTGTGTGTGTATATGCATGTAAATATGATTATATGAGTCTATGTGGGTGTACATATCACTACAACAGATCGATGGTATACCGAGGTTTTTACCGAGGAAAAGGAACGCAGCTTTATTTGTCGTGACGCCGATGTAAAGGTCGATATGTGTGTCGGTACTATAGCGTCGATATATGCGTCCGTATGTGCGTCTGTATATGCGTCGGTATAAGCATCGCTAATACCGACGCCCATATCGAGGCCTCTGCTCACTATACCGTCGTGTATACCATCACCTACTGGGTGTACCGATGCTTATTCCGATGACGTTACTGGGAGTACCGTCGCATATACCGACGACCATACTTGCAAAATTAAATTTGGGCAGAGTGTGTTGTCTTTTGCTAGAGCAACATTACCATGATGTTGCTTAACAAAAGACAATAGACTCTGCCCAAAAAAAACGAGTACATGTGATGTGTACTCTAATGTCAACCGAAATATGATTTCATGAAACAGAGTATTATTGGACCCAAAAGAGATAATCAGAATGAACCATGTACAAAAGAAGTTATATATTTCAATAATGAAGCATGTACAAGAGTGTGGCAAACCACTTCCATATATGACGCTTTTACAAAATGTGGCAAAGCAACGCCTTGCCATATGAAAATCAAATACAAAATTTTGGTGTTCCACTGCCATACACATGCAAAGAACGTTCCATATCAACAGTCTTGCAACAAAGAACATTAATGGAATGAGATAAATTCACATGAAAATTACAAACAACAAGTAAAAACCAAGTTTATAAATTAATTACCTCATCGCAAACGGTCCCATGAAACGACCGCACCGTGTCCCTCCAAGTCCTCAAATAGTGCAATCAACCCATGACGATATCCGTAAGACTCCTCCGTTCGTGTTAGAGGATGATCCATTGCCAGCTCCTGAAACAAATATACAAAAGATTATAGGAACATAAATGAGAAATTTAACACAAATAAATTCAATAAATGAAATGGTACTTACAAACTCATGATGCATCGTGTCATATCCGCTGCTGCCCAAATATCTAAACGTGTGGCTGCGGCATCTCGCTGCTGGTGATATCGGTCAGGAGTCTGCTGCTGCTCGTCACGAATCATGTCCCACTCCTCAGCATCTAACCATACAGGGTTTGGTAAGCCTGTTGTGAAAGCATCACGAGCCTCGGATCGTCGATGGGACATAACCTCATGTGCAGTGTGCAGAATCCACTCTGAATTGACAAGAGACTGTCCATCGGCTGGTCGGAACTCTTGATAAATCTTTTGTGTGATATAATTCTTCCGATCTTTATCCTGTTCACTCCATTTCAGCATGATAGAGTGTCCAAACTGGATGGAGCAAAGTTTTCATATGCATGCACACATTGCTTTTCCAGACGCATCCATCATCGGAGCTCCATCTCGGATACTATACACCTTGGAGTCATCATGGTCATGAGCATCCCAAGGTGTACGTGGTGTTCCACGTGGTGTACTGCGTGGCGTACCTACATATGAGGTACTCGTCCTAGGAGTACAAGCGGGCGACACAATGTCCGTCACACTACCTCCACAACAGCCACCTCCTCCGCCTCCAGACCTACCTATAGATCCACTCCTAGAACCTCCTGCTCTAGAGCATGACATCGATGTACGAGACGATCCAGAACATGTATCGTGCTTAGGTGTCAAACGCACATGTCTACTAGTAGACCCAGTAGGAGATGGCTGAAAAGATGGTCGTGGTGGAGTCACAAAGCTAGAAGACATACCTCCTACGGGAGTAGCACCACCCGCAGGAGTGACACCGGTAGGAGTGACACCGGCAGGAGTGACACCGGCAGGAGTGACACCGGCGGGAGTGAGGCCAGCGGGACTGAGGCTGTCAGAAGTGAGTCCTGCAAGATCGTCATTTTGTGTGAAAGCAGTCTTTAGACACCTCATGCATCCAGTAGGTGTTCGAAACTCTAAAATTGTTTTCTTCACTTGTTGTTCTTCCATCCTGCGAAGCACCTAAGGAGCTCTTGGAAACAATATTGTTCTGTTGGGCTTAGTAATTGCCCACAACTCTCGCATACGGCCTCGCTCTTCTAAGTCCTCCCTTTGTGCTTTGCTTTCTTTCTTTCCGATCAAAATTTTCCAATCCAGGTCACCAAATGATTGATCAACAATTGACTCCAATAAGGGAGTTCATGAAAAATGGACAACCGTTTCATGCCAGCAACTAGATTTTTTGAATCCCATACTTGTTTCCAATCGCTAGCTTTCATTTGGTGTTGTGCTTGTCGACCAATTTGTCCTTCACGTAAAACATGTCCATCAGGAAAATATCTATGATGTCCTTCATAGATAGTTTTACGTAGTGCTTTGGAATAGCGTGCTTCGAGTCGTGGTCCACACAAAGGACAAGCATGGTAACCGGAAATCGATAAACCTGAACATTCACCATAACCAAGCCAATCATGCATTGTCCACATAAGTATGCCTTGCACTCGCACGTCTCATCTTCTTATAGGTTGAGACATGTCATGCACAGTAATCCCATCCCATAAAATGCGCAGTTCTTCCACAAGTGGTGCAAGATATACCTCCATGTTTTTTACCTTATACTTACGTGGTACACTAAGAGCTAATAATAAATGACCTTTCTTTGTGTCCAACCATGGTGGGATATTATAATTGACCAAACATACACGCCATGTGCTCCATGAAGAACTGTGTAATCCAAATGGATTCACTCCATCCATAGCTAAGCCTAGACGTATGGACCATGGCTCACTAGCAAACTCTGGCCACTTACTATCTATGTGCTTCCAAGCATCAGAGTCAGCAGGCACTCGCATTACATTATCTATAGACCTGCTCTTTGTATGCCATGACATTAACTTAGCTATAGATTTGCATCTAAACATGTTCTTAATTCGTGGAATGATAGGAAAGTGGCGAAGAACCTTTGTGGGGATTGCTTCGCCTACGTCTTCTCTAAATCTATTTGCTCTACACTTTGGACATACGTGGAGATGCTCATACTCATTCCAAAAGAGAATGCAATCATTCGGACAAGCATGAATTTTAGTATAATCCATTCCAATGGACTGTAAAAGTTTTTTCGCATCTCGACGTGTTGGAGGTATGTCATTGCCCTCTGGCAAAAATTGATCTTTAAGAAACCTGCAATAAGCAGTTAAAACTTTATTAGTAAACATACAACAAAAAGCCAATTTGTTCTCCACTTACCTGGACAATTCAGTGACAGTACTATCTGACCATCCATAAATGGATTGCAGATTGAGCATCACGAGTGACGCACGCAGTACATATATCTTTTCTCCATTGTAAAGTGGTAAACAAGCTAGTCTTCACATGTTTTCATATTCTTCATCGACTTCTGATCGAGCTATTTTTGTTGTGTCCATGAAACTCTCGACACCTTCTCCACCATCATGATCTTCATCCATCTCATAAAATGCTTCAAGCATCTCTTCCATATGTTCATTCTGTGTAATATTATTAGTACTTGCTTGTACGTCCAAGTCCCTTTTTGCTCTCTTTTGTCCACGAGAGGTTACCGTTGCAATGTCGTTTGGGTCCATCTGCTCACCTGGGGGACCATGCGAATGATTGTGTAGGTTTTTCAGTCGACTCCTATCAAAGGATCCATACTCTCTAACATGTGCAATACAAATCGGTCGTTTCCGATAAATTTGATACATGCACTGTGTGCAAGGACATGCCATTCTCTCTTGAGGATCCAAAGATGCCATCTGCTACAATATGGACATTTTAGAACATTTGTTTTTTTATTAAACCTAAAAATCATACTCGTAAAGACTTAAACCTGAAATACTAAACCCAAATACTTAAATACCTAAAAAAACTTAAAACCCTAATCTATATAACTTTCCTATTTTATCTATATATTCGGATTTTTCTTAATTGATCCTATTTTATATATTTATTTATTTATTTATTCAAAAATTTTCCTCTTAATTGAGTTATATGTATTCCTAAACCCTAAAATCCTAATTTTAAAGATCTAGACCTAAATTATGTATATTTCTATACACGTGTATATACATGTATATATGTATTATATGTGTATGTGTATGTGTGTATATATGTTATGTAGGTGTTAAAACCCTAAAACCCTAATCAACATGACCTAGACCTAAAACATGTATATATATATGTATGCATGTGTATATATATGTGTATATGTATATATATGTGAATATAGATAGGTGTATAAGCATGTGTGTATGTGTATGTGTATACATATTCACTCTATATAAAATGATTAAAATTAAACCTATTTTTATATATTTAATCATATATATTTCATTTATTTATTTAAAACACTAGTTCTTATCATATTTTATTATCTATATAATTATCCTACTTTGTATATATATGTATTATTTATATATTCAGATTTTTTTCTTAATTAATCCTATTTTTATATATTTTATTATATATATTTAATTAAATTATTTAAAACACTAGTTCTTTTTATATTTATTTATGTATATAATTATCTTATTTTATATATATTTATTTATATATTCAGATTTTTTCCTTACTTAATCCTATTTTTATATATTTAATTACAAATATTTAATTATATATATTTAATTAAATTTTTTAAAACACTAGTTCTTTTTATATTTACTTATCTATATAATTATCCTATTTTATATATATATTTATTTACATATTCAGATTTTTTCCTTACTTAATCTTACTTTTATATATTTAATTTTATATATTTAATTATATATATTTAATTAAATTATTTAAAACACTAGTTCTTTTTATATTTATTTATGTATATAGTTATCTTATTTTATATATATATTTATTTATATATTCAGACTTTTTCCTCACATAATCCTATTTTTATATATTTAATTTTATATATTTAATTATATATATTTAATTAAAACCCTAATCTTAAAAATCTAGACCTAAAATATGTATATTTTTGTATGCATGTGTATCTACATGTATATATGTATTATATGTGTATGTGTATGTGTGTATATATGTTATGTAGGTGTTAAAACCCTAAAACCCTAATCTTAAAGATTTAGCCCTAAAATATGTATATTTTTGTATGCATGTGTATCTACATGTATGTATGTATTATATGTATATGTGTGTTTGTGTATATATGTTATGTAGGTATTAAAACCCTAAAACCCTCATCAGAAAGACTTAGACTTAAATCTGAAATACTAAAACCTAAATACTTAAACACCTATAAAAATCTAAACCCCTAATCCTAAAACCCTAATCATATTTTATATATATATTTATTTATATATTCAGATTTTTTTTCTTATTTTTCTCTATATTTTTTCTTAATATAAATATAATTGAGTTATGTGTATGCCTAAACCCTAAAACCCTAATCTTAAAGATCTAGACCTAGAATATGTATATTTTTTTATGCATGTGTATCTACATGTATATATGTATTATATGTGTATGTGTATGTGTGTATATATGTTATGTGGGTGTTAAAACCCTAAAACCCTAATCTTAAAGATTTAAACCTAAAATATGTAAATTTTTGTATGCATGTGTATCTACATGTATGTATGTATTATATGTATATGTGTGTTTGTGTATATATGTTATGAAGGTATTAAAACCCTAAAACCCTAATCAGAAAGACTTAGACTTAAATCTGAAAAAGTAAAACCTAAATACTTAAACACCTATAAAAATCTAAACCCCTAATCCTAAAACCCTAATCATATTTTATATATATATTTATTTATATATTCAGATTTTTTTTCTTATTTTTCTCTATATTTTTTCTTAATATAAATATAATTGAGTTATATGTATGCGTAACCCTAAAACCCTAATCTTAAATATCTAGACCTAAAATATGTATATTTCTATATACATGTGTATATACTTGTATATATATATTATATGTGTATGTGTATGTATGTGTAAATAGCCTAAAAACCCTAATCCTATTTTTATATATTTGATGTAAAAAAAAACTTCAAAATAAAAAAATTATATATTTAATTAAAACACTAGCTTATGTGTGTGTATATATGTGCATGTGTGTATGTATGTGTGTGTGAATGTATGCATGTGTGTATATGTGTATGTGTTTCTATGTATGCATGTGTGAGTATATGAGTATGTATGTACATATGTGTGTGTATGTATGCATGTGTGTACATGTGTGTGTATGTATACATGCATGTGTGTATATGTATGTCTGCATGTGTGTATATATGTGTGTGTATGTATGCATGTGTACATGTGTGTGTATGTATGCATGTGTGTACATGTGTGTGTATGTGTATGTGTGTGTATGTATGCATGCATGTGTGTGTATGTGTATGTGTGTATGTATGCATGTGTATGTATGTATGCATGTGTGTGTATGTATGCATGTGCATGTATGTGTGCATGTGCATGTGCATGTGCATGTATATATATGTGCATGTGCATGTATATATATGTGCATGTATATATATGTGCATGTGCATGTATGTATGCATGTGTGTGTATGTGTATGTGTGTATGTATGTGTGTATACATATGTGTATATGTGTGTGTGTGTGTATGTGTGTATGCATATGTGTGTGTCTATGTATGCATGTGTGTATGTATGCATGTGTGTATGTGTGTATGTATGCATGTGTGTATATGTGTATATGTGTGTATGCATGCATGTGTGTATATGTGTGTGTATGTATGCATGCATGTGTGTATATATGCATGTGTGTATGTATGCATGTGTGTATGTATGCATGTGTGTATATATGTATATGTGTGTATGCATGCATGTGTGTATATGTGTGTGTGTATGTTTATGTATGCCTATGTGTATATATGTGTGTGTATGTATGTGTGTATGCATGTGTGTGTATGTATGCATGTGTGTAAATTTGTATGTATGTGTATGCATGCATGTGTGTATATGTGTGTGTATGTAAGCATGCATGTGTGTATAGGTGTGTGTATGTAAGCATGCATGTGTGTACATGTATGTGTGTATGTATGCATGTGTAAATGTGTAAATGTGTGTGTATGTGTTTGTGTATGTATGCTCTATTTTCCTATCTATATCTTCCTTTCTTTCATTATTATTTATCTCTCTCTCTCTCTTTCTCTCTCTCCTCTCTCTATCAATAGAGAATAAAACAATCACTTACAAGTATGTCCCTCTTTTGGATCGTTGTCGTCAAAGCGTAATGTATGTCGCCTATTGTCCAATTCCAAACAATCGATGCCAAAGAACTTCTGCAAAATCAAAGAAAAGAGAAATTATAAAACCTAAAGCATAGAGAAACACAAATGCTAATAGTACGCGCAGCACTTACCAAAATGTAAGATCTAAGCCAAGAGAGAGTGTGTGTGTGTGTAGAGAGAGAGAGATCTATGTGTGTGTGTGTGTGCACAAGACAATGCAGGCCGCAATTCGATTCGTGCGCAAGTTCAACAGAAGACCAACAGTACTCAAACACGTGCAAAAATGTGAAGTTTTCCTCTTGGGTTCGTGGTATGTTTAAAACTCGGCCTCAGTATATGCGCCGATATGGGCATCGGTATGGGCATTGGTAACTTCCGGTAAATTACCGACGCTTATACCGATGGTTATACCAACGCATATACCGATGCATATACCGATGGCTGCGGGCCACACCGATTATCCATTTAAAACAGTCATACCGATGGTCACTTGACCGTCGGTATCTCTAAGTGACATTTTCCAACGGCCATACTGACGCCGAGTGTGACTGTCGATCGGTATGCCCCTCATATGTTGTAGTGTATGATTATGCATGTGTATGTGTATGTGAGTATGTGTATGTGCCTATGTGTATTCATTATATGTGTGTAACTGCATGCATGTGTATGTGTGTGCAAAAATGTGCATGTATGTGTGTGTATGTATAAATGTGCATGTATGTGTATATGTGTGTAAATGTGCATGTATGATGTATATGTGTGTGTATGTGTGTATTTGTACCTCTAGTCTCACTCTTCTCTCTCTCTCTCTCATTCTCTCTCATATACATACATACATACATAAACACACATACTCATATCCACATATATATACATAAAAGCAATGCATACCGTGCATTATCACGACGATGAGCCATAAGCACCTGCATCTCTTTTAGAGACCACTTATGCGACCATCCTGACCCAAACTCTGTCTCAAGTGAACTAAGTACGTATTTTTTATCCCTCTCATCATGCTCATTACAAAAATAAAAAAAATCATGTAAATAAAACATAAGATATTTATTTCAATTTATATGTAAAATTTAGACTTACTTCCACAGTAAGTGGACAAGGTGCAGGTAAGAGTCGCATAATGCCCGCATTCTTTTCTTGAACTCCAACCCATTCCCTATGTACACAATGTTCCCCTCTACCTCTATATCACACTCTAGCCCTAAGGTGCCTATGCATGTTCTCATAGGAAACTATGCTCTGCTATCATGATCTGGAGGTGGTATAGGTGTCCTGAAAATAGATAGATAAAAATAAATAAAAATATGTGTTATAATATCATTAAAAGAGTTTATGAAAAAAAACATACCTATGAGTAGATAACTATCTTCTTGCATGTGGAGCCATAGAAGAGCCCTCCTTTGATCATTGGGTAAGCATCTGGATCGCATAATCTAGCTCATCATCAAGCATCTCTGACTACTCATGCATGATGACCCGTAGAGTATCAGACGGAACTCTTACTCTCATAAGACTTTTTATGAGAGTGAGTTTTGCCTTTCTCTCTCTACTAGGATCCATAATATCTAAAATATAAAAAAAATTGGTTAGAAATCAATATATATACGTGTTCATATGTATGTGTGTATATGTGTATGGTGTATATGTGAGTGTGTGTATGCATGTAAACATGTATGTATGCATATACATTTGCATTATGTATGCAAATGTATGCATGTGTGTGTATATGTGTGTATGCATGTAAGTATGTATATATGCATATGCATTATGTATGCATATGTATGCATGCATGTGTATGTGTGTGTGTATGTGTCTCTATGTGTGTGTATGCATATATATGTCTGTATGTCTCTATGTGTCTGTCTATGCATATATGAATGTGTATGTGTCCATGTGTGTGTATGTGTGTGTGTGTATATGCGTGTGTGTGAGTCTGTGTATATACATGTGTATCTATATATATGTGTCTATGCATTTGTATGTATGTGTGTAAATGTGTGTGGATGGGTGTATGTGTCTGTGTAAGTGTGTATGTGTCTATGTGTGTATGTGTGTGTATATGTGTGTGTCTATGTGTGTATATATGTGTGTATCTATATATATATATATATATATATATATATATATATATATATATATATATATATATATATATATATATATATATATATATATATATATATATATATGTATGTATGTATATATGCATGTGTATGTGTGTGTATATGTGTGTGGATGTGTGTATGTGTGTGTGTAAGTTTGTATGTGTCTATGTGTGTATGTGTTTGTTTATATATGTGTGTGTGTATCTCTGTGTGTATAAGTTTATATGTGTGTATGTGTGTGTGTCTATGTGTGTAAGTGTGTGTGTGTGTGTATGTGTGTGTGTATGCATGTGTAAGTGTTTCTATGCATGTGTAAGTGTTTCTATGCATGTGTGTGTGTGTAAAACTGTGTGTATATATGTGTGTATGTGTCCATGTGTGTGTATGTGTGTATGTGTATGCATGTAAGCATATATCTATGCATATGCATGTGCATTATGTATGCATATGCATGTGCATTATGTATGCATATGTATGCATGTGTGTGTATGTGTGTGTATATGTTTGTATGTCTGTGTATGCATGTAAGTATGTATGTATGCATATGTGTGTGTATATATGTGTATGTCTATGTATGCATGTAAGCTAAAACTTGAATCTTTGGCCATAAAGATTGAAAGCTTGTAGAGACCTTTGTCTTCAAAACCTTGAGCTATTACTTCATTGGACTCATGATCGATGACTTGAACTTTGTTATGATCAAATTGCACCATCATGTTCCACTTTGTAATGGCCTTTACTAAGAGAAGGTTTTTACAAAGGCTTGGTACATAAAGAACGTCTTTGAGTGACTTGGTCTCACCTTCAGAGTTGCTGACCTGAACTTTTCCTCTTCCTTGGATTTCAATGCACTTGTTGTCTCCAAGGTAAACTTGACCTTTATGCTCTTCAAACTCATGAAAATCATCTTTGTCATTGCACATATGTGATGAAGCACCACTATGGAAAATCCATTATTTCTTGGGAGTGGATGCCACAAGTACTTTCTGTTTAGTTATGAGAAAGAGATCTTCACTTGTGCAATGAGAGTGATGCTCGGTCTTTGAAGTAGACTTAGACATATTCTTCTTCTTATTCTTAGAGCAATATTTTTCAATGTTGTTAAGCTTGCCACAAAAATTGCAAGTGAACTTCTCCTTGCCTTTCTCCTTCGATTCTTGATCTACTTTTTTTCCTTTATTCTTGTGGAAGGTGGCTTTAGCCTTCATGTTGTTTCTTGGGTAGCTTGGCTCTTTGTTCTAGAATCATTAAGAAGCAACAATCTTCTAACTTCGTCCCAAGTGAGTGCTTGACCTCTATTATACAGAGTAGTCACAAAAGTTTCATAAGACCTAGGAAGCTTTTTAGCAATCTTATAGCCATGTCTTCACTTGAAACTTGTCATCAACAATGTGCTAACTTGTGTTGATAATCTTCACATTGGGCAGTCACTTTTGTGATGTTGTCTTGTGCATGTATAATGAGATTTTGAAATTCGGCCTCCAGAGTATAAACTTAGAAGGTGTTTTATCCTCATAGAGGTTTGCTAGAGTATACCAAGCTTCATTTGAACTCTTACATGCAGTGATATGACCTTTTGTCACTTCATCACATGTGAGAAGAAGTTGGCCTGATGCTCACTTTTCTTTTACATTCCATATATTCGAAGCTCCTAGATCGGTTTCCTTATCGGGCTCTCATTCAGTATCATCAACGACTTCATACAATAGGTTTGTATAGAGATAGGCCCTAATTGTATCCTTCCAAAGGTTATAATTTGTGCCATTTAGTCTTTCATCTTTTGGCATGAATATGTGCATAAAATAGGGTAAGTATAATTGAGTCGAGGACATGGCATTTGAAATCATTGACATGACTGTTGTCGAACCAAAGTTATCACATTTGCAAAACCTGAAGTCAAAATTTACAAAAAATTGAGTTCGGATAGAGTGGGGGCTTAGATTAGCCCTACACTTACACCAGAAATGAATTAGACACCTTGGAGAGGGGTGGGGGGCTTAGAGTAGCCCTACACCGGATAATGTGAGAGAGGCACCTTGGATGGGGGACCTTAGAATAGCCCTATGCTTGCACAAAATCGAGACGAGTCGATGCAAGAGGAGGGCTTAAAGTATCCCATTGTAGTCAGAGAAAGGCAAACTTCGGGGCTTGAAGTAGCCTCCTAAGGCACACACACAATATTCCTCTTTCTTATGTTTGAGTTACAAATAAGGGGCACTTAGTGCCAAGGTGTGATGAAGTTTTGGACTAAGCCCTTATGGGAAATACTAATGAAGTTCTTAGATACAAAAGTTGATGCCTTAGTAGGGGTTCCAAAAGATATACCCACAAAAGCAGATTTTTATAATCCAAAATGGCCCTTTATGAGGGTTGCCAAACAAGATTCATGGAGAGAGACGTGGTCAAGTGGATACAAGAATATATTTTTGACAAAGGGATACAAGAAGGAAGGCACGTGCATGTCAAATGAAGAGTAATGGACTCTTGAACGAATACAAAAGATACCTTGTGAATGGATAACTTGAATGCTAAAGTATGTGCCCAAAAAATAACATTCTTTGGGAGATAATTTGCCAAGAACAAAGTGGAATGGGTTTGTGGTTCAAAAATTGACCTTTAGAGAAGCTCAAGCCTATTAATCAAACTACCTCAATGATGTTACTTGGAAGAATTAAGGCAAAAATATATAAGTGAAAATTTTAGTGTAAGGGATGATTATACATCATCGATGATGTCAATCTGTGGACACCCATCATTGGTTGAATAGATTAATCCGATAAAAATGGTCATCTGTGATCTCATATACCACAATTGCAACGCAAAACTTGGGCACGTATTACACTAGAGATCCAAGGCAAACGTGGGCACACATTTCTGGTGTGAATTTTGAATACTTTGCCGCTTACAGTATTTTTTCTTGGATAGTGCAAGCCTGCAGAGCCTGCTCCAAGATTGGAATATAGCGATGAATGCGCTGTCACCTCTTGAGTCAGAGTCCTCATGCGCTATTTGTGGCTAAATTGAGTGGAGATCATGTGTGGTACAAAAAACCTAGCCAAATTCATCCTACTCCTATGTTAGAATTTGGTTCCTGAACCACATGATCATCACTCGAAGTGCACAGACAAGTACAATCTCTCTCTCTCTCTCTCTCTCTCTCTCTCTCCCCTCCTCTCTCTCTCTCTCTCTCCCCTATTGTAGCATTAGAGGTCGTGTTATTTTTCTCTGAAAAGAAATGGTGTAGCTGAATCTGAGTGCTACGTTCACCTTTTCTATGCAAGTGAGCCTCCTAGGTAGATGATTCTCTTTCCATGTTCAATGCTCTTACCTTGTTTAGAAGAAAAACTTCACTAAGGTCTTGTGTAACAACCTTTGAGCAAGGCTAATGGCGATAGTGCTAGAGTGCACTGAAGGAATCTAACATAGATAGAGGAAATCTTCTTAATCACCCTACAAAATGCACGCATGTAGAGGGTCCCTTTCTCTGGAGGGGAAGATGAACTAGGTGCTAGGTGCCAACTATGGAAGCCCTAGGCATAGAACAACCCAATCTTTTTCAACAAACTATCAAGGACATGTGAGGCAGCACTTAGGTGTATAGGATGATTCTCTGTATAGGCCCTTTGCATTTGTCAAAGCCATTCACTGGTCCTCTTGATTCTAATGGCTCTCTTAGTCACAAGAAATCTTCATTACAACACCTAATCAGCAACATAGCACTCCACAAGATGCTTTCTATATTGTTGCACACTTCGTGTCTCCAAGCATTCCAGCATGCATGTGAAGCTTAGTCACCTGCTGTGCTAAGGTGCAGAAAGAATTCCACTATGCCTTTTTAGTAACCTCCATAGATTGATAGAGATGAGCACATCTGGAATGATGTGCTAATTTCTTTGTTGAAAGAACTATTGTAGTACTCAGAACTAGAGATGAGTACAGTTCAAATGATAAACAATGACTTGGACTTAGTTGGGTATGGTGGAAAATATAAGTATAACAAGATGTGCAAACGAGTTATCTTCACTATAAGCAAACCATATCTAGACAGAATATCAAAGCTATAGAGAAATCTTGGAGAAATCCTGGCACACAGTGCACCTCATACAATCATCTTGATATGCATTTGCAAATTACAAATGCATGTAGAGATAGAGTTAGAAGAAAGTTCTTACTCTAGTACTAATTGCTTCTTCGATATTAATTGTTTTTTGTGTGCACCAAATAGTGCTTATGAGCACTTTTAAAAGTTCAAATGTATCATGAACGGCAGCAAAACATTATCAGATTGTTTATAAACACATTCAAAAATTTGAGATGCATAGAAACTTGCTCAAGAAAGTGCCATGTTGTATGATAAAATAGTATAGAGTCTCCACACAAAATACAAATAGTGAAAGAACCATGTAATAATGCCGCAAAGTGGGTGGGAGGGTGGGAAAAAATGGTAGAAAAGGTGGAAGAATGATGAGATAGAAGGGTGGGAAGGTGGGCAAATGGGCAAGATAAAACCCAAAAGAGTGTAAAGTGATGTCAAAAGGCTTCACCATAGCTTGAGCAATGATTTTGAGATGAAAAATGTAGAGCTACTTCATTAATGTCTTACTATTGAAGTATGGAAAAAGGAAGATGAGATTCTCATATCACACACACAATATGCTACAAAAATCCTTAAATATTTTGGGAGGATGGGATCCAAACTCACTAGCACACCTATGGAGCGAAATCTTAAACTTTCAACAGAGGATGGTACACTAGTAGATGCAAAGAAGTATAGAATGGTTGTTGGGAGTCGTATCTTTTTATTATTGAGCAAGTTTTGTAACAAACCAAAGGAAAGTCATTGGAATGTAGGCATTCAAATTCTAAGGTACATTGTAGGCACCTTGGATTTTGGTATTCTTTATACCAGAGGTGATACTCTTCAAGAAACCTACAACTCAGATTGAACAGGGATTATTACTCCAAAAAAAATAGTTTTTGGATATCATTTCTCACTCGGCTCAACAATATATTATTGGGTAAGTAGAAAGCAGCATATTGTGGCACGTTTCTCCAATGAAGAAAAATAAAATGATTTGGGATCTCCATCCTATGAAGTGGTTTGGTTAAGGAGGATACTAGCAAACTTGTGATTCTTATTACATACAACAACAACAATCAAATGTGCTAATCAAAGGTGCTTGGCTATCACAAAGATTCTATTGTTTAAAGATTGCACCAAGCACTTAGAAGTACAAGCCATTATGTTTGTGAACTAATAGAAGATGGAATTGTGGAGCTTAAATGTTGTCCAATATAGGAAATTTCTAATGACATGTTCACTAAAGCACTTGGAAAGGAACAACTCAATAGACATCTCTAATACATTGGCATAGAACCTAGGATAAATTGACTCATCATTCAATAAACATTGATGGGTGTGTTAACATATGTTCCGTGCCCCTCATGAACATACTTTGTGTTGCACATTCCTAAGGCACGTATTTAATTAAAAGCCAATTATGCATTACTTAGTTGATGGGAATCCCAACTTAGATGTTGGATGATGGGAAGACGATCTTATTCTAGCTAAGATGTTGGAAGGCGATCTAATTCTAGCTTAGATGGTGGAAGACAATCTAATTCTAGCTTAGATGTTGGAAAGGAAATTACCAAGGTCCCTATCTAACTCAAAAATCATTCATATGGATTGGGTTGGTTAACTGGCCTCAAACACATATGGGCAATATCTGAGTAGTGTTCACCCATGTCTAACCATCTGTAATAGGCCACACCTCTCAAGATACTTCAAGGGAAAATAATAAAGTTTTGTTTACCTCAATCTTTACCAAAAAATATGCATTTCTTGGTCTTGAATTAGGTGAGTATTTAAGATCCAAGAACTATCACACCCATCGGGAATAAAGGAAATTATTCCTCCTTAAATTTCTCCATCGAAGTATTTGGAACAATGCCGAATTGAGTAAAATCCTAATGTCCTTATTTGGAGCAGGTTATGGTTCAAGGTCCAAGAACACATTGATCATTTTATGTTCTCCTTTCCAAGAGTTCCAAAAAGTGGAAAGATGAATAGGAAAGATTGAAGCTCAAACATTGGATCATTCAAAGAAAGCTCTTCTACTTGAGGTGATTTGCTACTCCGCCACCCTTTCGAATGTGATCAGAGATGATTCCCTCTAGAAAATATGCACGAAATTATGTGTTGTGAACTTTGGTGACTCTCCAAAGGAGTTTTCTTTGAAAACTCTTTATATTATCTATGTAGAACATTTAGAAATAGTAAGACTAAGGGCCCGTTCAAAAACAAGAACATATTTCTTATTCAACGATATAATATTCAAAAAAATTGGATCCCTCATGAAGGGGGGGTGAGAGGCTCATGGACTTCGCTTGTATCACCTTTTGATTATGTTGTATGCCTAAGGTTTATATAGTTTCACGCTATTTCATCCCAAAGTACAATAAGTTCATCAATCTTACGTCTCCTTTGTTTTCATATGGTATCAAAATATCTTACATTGATATTCAAGAAGCATCACAAGAAAATTGGTTTAGATTGAGTATACCGCTAATTATATGAACTTCCAAATTACCTTTCCTCACTACTCCTAGCCTTTGTAATTTTTTGTGCAATTGGTATACTAACCTCTTCCAATTTTATAGTATGCACATGAGGCTTGGAACCTTTCATCTGAGAATAATCATCTACAAAGAGCCTTGGGAACTCAAAGAAAAGCTCTTCAAATTCATCTTTCTCACTTTGAGATAGATCAAGGGATATCATCTCGGCTAGTTTTCCATAATATCATCAAGAGATAGATCAAGTGCCCTGGCGGTCCTAGAGTATTCACACACATCACTACCTAAATATATCAACAAAACTTGTGACACATCACAAGTTTTGTGACACTCTTAGAGTTTATGGAAACTATAGAGCGTCATTGCATCATGATTTTTGGTCCAAATATCACAAATACTTGATCCTAACAACTCACGTATCACAATATTTCAAGAGTTACCACTAACATCAATCTAAGTATCATGGCAGTTAGCTAATTCCAAGAATCCATGATATTTGTAAAGTATCCATGACATCCATTAAAGATCAAAACACTTCTATGAAGTGTTTTTAACACTCATGCAACAAGTATCGATCATCATTAACTGATGATCGTTGATCCAATATTACAAGGTTTTTATTAAGTATCATGACATTGAGTTAGTATTTTATCTGTTAAATATTACTAACATGTGTGAAGCATAATGATTATTTCCAAGTATCATCAAGCTTTACTTTAGAAGAAAGGGGTAAAGGGCACAAAAATAGGCCATAGAAGAGAGCTTTTAGAAGAGTTATTTTCTTGCTTGAAAGCATTTTTAGCTATGCCTAAAAAATTTTCTTCAAACGAGCTTTTGACTCTACGAATAGATCGTGCTCGTGAATACATGTAACATGAGTTTAATCTTTTTCTTTGTGAAAGAGGAATTTCACACCAATGTAGGGTGCCATATACACCTTAGCAAAATGATGTTGTTGAGCACAAAAATAGAACACTCTTTGAAATGGCATGATGTATGGTCAAAGGAAAGTGCCTTCTTGAAAAGTTTTGGATGGAGGCGATCATGTGTGAAAAATATTTGTTGAATCACTGCCCTATAAAAACATTGAGAGTCATCACTCCTTATGATCCTTGGAATGGGCATACACCTATGGTTAGTCATATGCACATGTTTGGTTGTTTGGCATATGCTCTTGTGCCATCACAACAATGTTGCAAACTTGATGACAAGGCAAAGAAATGTATATTTTTTGGTTAAGTGTTGAAAGTAATGGATATCATTTGTATCATCCATTGACGAACACAATTATTGTGAGTCAAGGTGTGGTATTGGCTGAAAAATTTAGTTTTCCCTCTACTAGAATGCAAAAAATAGCCAACAGTTAACTCAAAAGATATGTTCGATACACTCTTGCCCTTGTTCGAGAGTGGTGCACTTGACTATGGCCATGTAGATCAGGCAATTGAGGCTCAAAGGGCTGAAAATATCTAAGAAAATAGAGCTGAAAATGCAGAGAACTTCCAGGCAAACATGGCTGAACTTTTTTTGCCAAAAATTGTCAAAAGTATTTCTGCCACATAGGGTTGAACATTTGCATCAAAATATGGAAAAACATCAGCATGAAATTCAGCCCATGCATGATATTCATGTTGATGATGTATTACATAATGAACGCATGTCTATTAAGAGTACACAAACTATGCCAAAGTGGTTGAAACAAAATTTGCAAGACAACAATTTGAGTATACCTTTACTTGGAAGAATAAGATCATGCAAGAAAATAACAACACAATGGAATAGAGGAGTAGACACAGTTGAGAGAAAAACATAAACAAATATAGACTCAGACTGAGATAAAGAGAACTCAAATTCTTAGATTGCCAAGCATAATGCAGTAATAATGATGGTGCTATCCACCAATGCTCTCCCAATGTGGAGCTTAGATGGCAATCTAGATAGACTCTAGATGAAGGGCTACTAGTGTGCAATGCACTATAAAGCTCAACCTAGTCCATGCTTATATAGCTTTTATAAGGGAAGTTTCTATAGATAAACATAGTTGGGAGATACAAAATAGTTGGAAAAATTTTATAATCCAACAATGTCTCCATGACTAGAAGTCCTACCATCTCGACCCTAGGGGTCGGACCCCACAGAAGGGGGCAAGCCCCCCTCTACACTCCCCCCATTAAGCTTCTATGGGGAAACTGTGCGGTGCCATGGGGCCTTTGTTTTTGCCTTGAATGACAACCCAATGCCCCAAAAGTTTATGATCTACCTAACCTAATTGTTAGGCTAACAAAGATCATCTATTACCATCAACGGTCACATATAGACCTCATCTAAGTTCCAAGTTAGGGTTCCACAAATGTCAAGGCTCTCACAATGGCTTCTCCTCATAATGGGGGCCTTAGAACTTAGAGAATCATGGATCATTTGTGGTCACTTGAGGGTGGAGCATTGACCATATCTAATAGATCAAACTTTTACCATGCATCAAGTAATTTTATGGATTATTCTCTTATTGCAGAAACATGTAATGAAGAGCCGCTTACTTTTGAAGATGCATGTGACGATCCACATTGGATGAGCATTATGCAATCAAAAATGGATTCCATACATAGGAATGGTACACGAAAGTTATGTGAATGACAAAAGGAAAAAATGTCATTGGTACAAAGTGAGTTTAGAAGATTAAGAGAAAGTCAAATAGTAGCATAGGTTGCCACAAAGATAAATTGGTTTTCAAAGGATATCTGCAACAATATTGCATTGAATATGAGGAAAATTTTGCACCTACTTCACGCATGACTATCATTCATACCGTGGTTGCATTAGCTACCCATCGAGGCTCGAAGGTAGATCAATTGGACATAAAAACAACTTTCTTCAATTGTGATTTGCAAGAAGATGTTTGTGTGAAGCAACCTCCTAGATTTGCCATGAAAGGGCAAGAGCATATGGTTTGTCACTTGCATGGTCTCAAGCAAGCTCCATGTGCATGGTATGACAAAATCCATAAACGCTTGATTGCTCTTGGCTTCACATGTAGTCCAATTCAAAGCACACTCTATGTACTCAAAGATGGGGCTGATCTTATAGTGCTTGTTCTTTGTGTCAATGACATACTCTTGACTGAGTCATGTGATGCAAAACTTGACATTCTTATGGCTAATTTGTAGCATACTTTTGATGTCATTTATCTTGTTCTTTTAAGCTACTATCTTGGCATCCAGCTTGTATCTATTGAGGGGAGAACCATTATGCACCAAGGAAACTATGTTGAAAAAAAACTTCAGCACTAACTTTGCGGATTGCAATTGCATTGTGAAGTTATGCCTACAACTGGAAGGTTGCACTTGTCAGATAACTTTACTCATCGAGAGGTATTTCAAATATATAGAGAAGACATGGAAAATAGAAATGAGAAGTATGTGTTGTATCGTCACTTTACTCGATTATGGAAGGAAGAGTTTAACAATGTTTCTATTCCTCGTAAAGTTAGAATGGGTGAATGTTCAGTTTGCGCCACTTTGAAAAACATGGCAAAAGGGGCTACAACACCACAGGAAAAGCATAATTTTAAAAACCTTCTTAACAACCATCGTGACAGTCAAGCATTAGAGAGAAAGAAAGCAATTCATCATCGAAGTAAGGCACTCAAAAATCCGGAGCGTTATATGTGTTTGTTGATCGATGGTATGGATAAAAAAAAAACTTGTTTGCCACATTTTTATCGCATCCCTAAGGACATTGGAGATGAAGTCCTTGTGCAAATGCATTTGGTTGGTGCTTTGGTATAAAATGGAACTGTAATGTCCAAGGTTTTCTTCACATATCCGAATGTGCATAATGATCCAAACCTTACAGTTACTGTCATTCATCGTGTTTTGCAATCATGGAAGGGTCTTTTGCCACCAACTCTATATTTGCAACTAGATAATACTGCAAGAGAGAATAAAAATTCTACAGTCTTTGGATATTTAAGCATGCTTGTTGAAAAACAGGTATTTCAGAAGGTTAAGGTAAATTTTCTTCTGGTTGGCCACACTCATGATCACATTGATCAAATGTTCAGTACTTTCTCTAAGAAGTTGGCACGTAACAATGCTTTTACTCTTCCGATTTTATCTGAGCTGATTTCAGAAGCATATACTCCAAAACCAGAAGTTCAACACCTCACACAGATTTATGACTTTAAGCACTTTTGCTCAA
>CM035424.1:166349869-166374869 GCA_020310875.1 Ceratopteris richardii | reverse complement strand
AAGATATGCGGCTGTATTTACAGCCTCCGCCCAAAGATAATTTGGACAATTCTTCTCCTTTAACATTGCTCTTGCAAACTCAACTAGCGTTCGGTTTCTCCTTTGATGGAGAGTGTTAATCTCCAAAAGAACAAGCTACTCTTGAAGTTAGAGCACCTCTACATTAATAGTAACTCAAAACCTTCACCAATTTAGTGGATCAATGATCAACTATCAAAATTTTGACCAAACTGTGAAGAAGATGATTACACAAAAAGTCTGCTGCACATATTTCACTCATTTACTTATCAATTGTGTAAAGTTTCTTATAAAACTTTGCACATGGTGTCCCCTATAGTTTGCACACCTCCTCCAAGTTAAATCATTCAAAAAGACTCATTAGATCTTGAGAAATGATCTCAACAACTCACCTATGTCTAAAACTACTCTTTTGAGAAGTCGATTCAGACACCTATAACTTCTAACACTTGGTTCTCACAACCTAGAACCCATTTATGCAAATTCTTTAAGCCATAGATGGCTTACCTTCCAACTTAGATTTTGACTCCTCACTCATGCAAAACTTTAACCTGTGCACTAAGAAATGATCAAATCTTTTACCATCGAGAATGCCCCTGTTTCAGAAAATAGTGAACACTTCTTCACATATGAATGTTCCTACTCATACTTCTCACAGGGTGTTTACAATTAGGCTCTCAAACTTTAACCATTGACTCATTAACTATGGAATTAGACATCTACAAAAGGATTCTTGAAATGATCAAGCACAGAAGGAGAATGCACAAAAACATCGAGTGCAATTTTTATTCCATTACTAAAAACTTTACATCTGGATGAGAGAGCTAATCTTCACACTTCTCAAGTGTCTAATCTCTTCTAATTCTTCTGAATTTTTGTATTCTATACTCTCATACATTTGCCCGGACATTTGCCTTCATATATATATAGTCAAATATTTACAAGCTCATGACTATACAAAAGTATAAGTGAACTATCTCTGAATTCATTAGGGGAAAAAATGGACCTTGCATGGGCCTTCTAAGGATCCCTAATTTTTAGGGATTAAAGAGCTTAATCTCTTAACTTAAGGAGGCATATGAAACCACCAATGGTTTTAGAGAATAAAATAATATTTCATGAAC
The DNA here is from genome assembly GCA_020310875.1 of Ceratopteris richardii. Classification (NCBI taxonomy): domain Eukaryota; kingdom Viridiplantae; phylum Streptophyta; class Polypodiopsida; order Polypodiales; family Pteridaceae; genus Ceratopteris; species Ceratopteris richardii. Next base: position 166,373,727 of record CM035424.1, on the reverse strand, counting down.
CACTTCATTTGAATTCTCAGGCGTGAGGATCTTGAGCCATCGGATCATTTTACATTAATGGCTAATGTTCAAATTCATGCTAAGCTAGAGAGAGAAGGCTGTCACTTTTTGTACGAGTGGGGCTCATGCCTTGGACAATCTCTGCAAGATCTCCAGCCGTCAGATGTTGAAGAATCCAACCATCGAGCGCGAATGGCGCTGAGCTACATTTTGAGATCAACATGGATGGTTAGATCTGCCAGCTCATCCGATGGCTTTAGATAAAAGGCGCCCTTGGATTATGAGCAAGCATTGTGAGCCATGGGATCAGGGCCAAATCTAAGGGCCCATATTGGAAGCACCTAAAAATCCTTGAATTCAAATTGCTCCATCTGATGAAAGCCATGATCCAATGGTGGGTGCCGATTCACGCAAATCCTAATGATTGCTTTCATCCTAGCCACTTGTTATCAAGAAAATCGAAGGGTCTATAACTAAAGATGCCTTGACTTTTTTCATTTCACCTTAGCCATTGGATCTTGCAAGAAATGAAGGGCTCCAAATGATTTTCGAGATTTTGAAAACCATTCTCAAGAGGAAACCCACCATTTCTAGGTGGTTTTTGCATATTTGACCACACAAAAACAAGGGAAGACTATGCCTACCCTATGTGATTAAGGGACTAGACTGTGGCCACCACCCTTTTCTCATTGGTCCATCCCTAATCACTCCTTAATCTAAAAGGCCCATGTAGGGTTCATTTTTTCCCCTAATGTAATGTACATATGTGTACACAACTTCATCTTCTTGACATGGACTTCCTTCATGCTTCATAATTTGATCTCTTCTTCAGTCCTTGACTTCCAAACCTTCATTAAAACTTCAATTGTTGATTGTCGTGCACCAACAGCTCCCCCTCAATCATCAATTGAGGTTTTGTCTATCTTCTTTATGCTTGCCATGTCTTTGAATCTCTGTAGCTTTGGTCCATCCAAGCTTTTGGTTAGCATATCAACTATCTGATCTTTTGTTGAAGTATGTATTACTTCAATCTCCTTATCGATTACCTTCTCCCTTAGAAAGTGATACTGTATCTCAATGTGTTTGGTCTTGGCATGAAAAACATGATTAGCAGCTAGATACAATGAACTCATGTTATCTCCATGAATAGTGGGTATACTCTGAGTGATGTCAAAACTCTTCATGAGAGTTTTTAGCCATATGAATTCCTTTGCAGCTTCCACCACACCTTTGTACTCACCTTCTGTAGATGATAAAGCAACCGTGTGTTGCTTCTTTGAACACCAAGAAATTAACTTATCTCCCACATAACATAAGTATCCATAAGTTGATCTCCTATCATCAAGATTACCTGCCCAATCCGTATCACGATAGATCTCGATGTTTGTATCAGATGTAAAACCATAATACAAACCTTCTTTGAGTGTACCTGTAGAGGAGGTACTGGGGTACCCACTTCTAGCAATATCAAACTGTATACATTTCCAGTACTTCCTCTACTCAAGGGGGGTTCTCCTTAGGGAAGTATACCCTGTAACATTCATGTGTGCAAGTACCTTCACTGCCAATAGAGACACCAACAGAATAGAAAATGTACAGTCGTGGAGAAAAGATCAATGATAAGTACTCACAAGAGATGAAATCACTTCTTATCTTAGAAAATGATGAAAGAAGGCTACAGTGCTACAAAAGGATGAAACAGAGGGCTAGCATACCATTCGAGAAACTAACTAGAAATGGCACAAGAGTGCTGACCGACACAATGAGTACAACAAAGATGATTACTTGATCCACAAGAAATTCACCGATGCATGCCAAATGACTAGATCCAATCCACTCAATCACCCTGTAATGCTAATCACCAACACCACTAGGAAGCCCACACTCTGTATACTCACCACATAGTGACCTTAAAAAGTGTGCCTATAGCAACAGAGTGTAGAGAGTAGTCCAGAAAATAGCCTCAACTAGCAACAAATGATGGTAATGATGATATGCAATAGTCCCGAAGATCCACACAATTGAGATCACACACCCAAATGAGTGCCAAACATCTGTTTATATAGACTCTAGAGAGGCCAAGGGTGGCCTTGCCAAATCCTAGCCTTAAGTGCGGCACGCGCCAAAGTGGTGGCCAAAGAGGTGGAGGAGTGGACTAATTATGACTCCCGTAGCCAACTTCAATTAGGCCTCCAGTTTCAGCTTCTCACACCACCAAAGCTTGGCAGCGGTATTCCCTGCATTACTTTTCACTCTGACACTTTAGTGACAAAATATACTCCACCTGTCATTTGTCACCCAAGTAGCTCATGGTGGAGCCCATACTAATTCGGTAGTTGCCCAATTTGATATTCCTTCATAAAATTGTAGTTACCTGACTCTGGAGTTTAGACGTCTAGGTTGATGCTCTTTAGATGGTCGCTTTGGCAGTAGATTGAGTAGGTGGAGGGGAAAGGTTGGAGGTGGTCGCCTTGATTTGCACAAGGGTGGTGAGCAAGTGGGGTTCCTCATGGTGGTCACTGTTGGTGCAGATCAATCACCAATTGAATGGTTGAAGACTAAAGAATGAAGGATGAGATGAATTCTTGAAGCTTGGAAGGAAGATACATTCAGAGTATGTGAGGAATGTACACATATGTACATAGTTCACTTAGATCTTTGATTAGTCATAGACTTGTACAAATTTATCTATAAATACCTTGAAAATGTCGAGGCGTGATATGAGAGCTTATGTTTGAATAGATAGAAGTCAAGAATGAGGAAGTTAGATGTCATGAGACATGTGAAAAGTTAGTTGAGTTTTCTCTCATCACTCAACTGTAACTTTCTGAGTAATTGAAGAAATATTGCGCCCGATCTTTTCGTGTCTGCTCCGTTTGTGGTTGATCATTTGTGAAATCCTTTTGAGGATATCTAAGTTGATAGTTGATGAGTTTGTGATCAAAATTTTAGAGTCTAATTGTAAACAGGTTAGGAGAATTATCTGTAGGAACATTCATATGTGTTGAGTGTTCACAGTCTCCTGGAACAGGCGCAGTTTTCGAGTCCAAAGAAATGAGTAGTGCTCAGTGCACAGTGTAAAGTTTTACACATGTGATAGCTCAAAATCTAAGTTGAGAGATAAGCTATCTGCAGCCAAAAGGATTTGGCAAAACGGGTTCGACATTGTGAGAACCAAAGTTAAGAAGTTAGGGGTGTCAAATCGACTTCTTAGAAGTGCAGATTTGAACATAGGTAACTTGTGAAGTTGATTTCTCAAGTTATACTAAACCTTTTGAAGAACTTTAACTTGGAGGAGATGCGCAATCTCTAGGCGACACTCCATACAAATTTTCATAGAAAACTTTAAATATTTGATAAGTCAATGAGAAGAAATTATGCAGCAGACTTTCTGTGTTTCATCTTCTTCACAGAATTTTTAACTTTTGATAATTTGGAGATTGGACCTCTAATTTGGTAAAGGTTTTGACTTACTCTTGGTATAGAGGTGTTCTAAATTCAAGAGTAGGTTGTTCTTTTGGAGATTAACACTCTCCGTCAGTCACCTTAGTAATGAGGTGTAGCTAAAAAGAGTTTGGGTGCCCAACTTGTACATATCTCAAGATAGTGGTCGCCTCCTCCATATGTGGTGTTGGTGGTCGCCTCCTCCAAAAAGATGGTGGTCTCCTCCTCTAAAAAAGATGGTGGTCGCCTCCTCCACATGTGGTGATGGTGTCGCCTCCTCCAAAAAGATGGTGGTTGCCTCCTCTAAAAAAGATGGTGGTTGCTTAAATGGTCCTTGTTCGTGGTGGGTCTGAGCAGAGAAAATGGGTGGTCACCCAATCTTTGTAGTAAGTCCCCATGGATGGTCACCCATTTAGCACAAAGTGGTAGTCGCCTAGCCCAAGTGCAAAATGACATGTCCGTTGAGTCGCCTTATCCCGTTCCTTCACCTTGATTAGCTGAGTGAGCATATCTCTATGTTTGGGATGATTAGAATATGTGTTGGCATTTGAGGTGAGATATTGCTGCATGCGTATGCCAAATCATCCTTTGTACTATTGTGGAAGGACAACCTTTCTTGAGAATTTTTCCAATCAAGGTGTCTCCCATATTTCTCTGTAATGCAAGCATGGGTGTCGCCCTCTTGCAAGTACAAGATTTACATGATTTCACCTTGTGTGGAGTAGCGTCGCCCAATCTGACGATTAGGAGCTACAAGGCGTCGCCTCGCCCAATCTGAAGATAAGGAGTTACAATTTACAAGGCGTCGCCTCGCCCAATCTGAAGATAAGGGCTTTCAATTTATAAGGTGTCACCTCGCCCAATCTGAAGATAGTAAGGAGCTACAAAGCGTCACCCTTCACCTTGGGATTTGCTAAAATGCCGCCTTGGTACTTGGGAGACGCCTTGTTTTAAGGCGTGAGATATTTGCTAAGCAATTGCAAGAAGTTAATTCAATAACTTCCTAAAAAACATGGCAAGCACATTCCATTTATTGGAATGAAACACAAAAGTTAGTGAATTACACATTAAGTCAGTTCTCCATGTTCATATGGCCAAAGGGGCACCCTCACCGAATAAAGAGGCCACAGATCTTCTGTAGAGTATGATAAGGAATTATCTGACTCCAATGGCTAAGGATCACCCTAGGTGCTTGTCTTGCATCCACTTTCTACCCTTTGCTTCAAATTGCTCATGCTTTAACACTTCCAAGAAGCTTCTCCTAAAATAAAGTCAATCAAATGCTAGCAAGCTCACCTGCTCTACAGACCCCCACATCAAGACTTTGCACCGTCCCGGTGCAACAACTCATTTATTTGCTTATTCCATCAAACAAAATGAACTGCAGAAAATGAAAAGAACTATGGTATGTACAATGAGTGAATTCCATCTGCTTGCATTAATTCAAATAATTTTTCACCCTGGAGATGTTGATGAGGGGCATCCTTTCACCCTGCAAGTCCTCTAAATGAACTGCTCCTTGTGGTAATACCTTTATCACCTTGTAGGGACCTATCCATTTATGTGCCAATTTGGTGGATGTCGACGGGATCGGATGCACCACGACCAAAGATCCTTCCTGTAACTCATTAGTCTTTAAATACCTGTCATGCAGCAGTTTGTGTTCCTCTTGCTTTACCCGCAGTTTCCTCATGGATGCTTCCCTATATTCTTCCAATGCCACAAGTCTTCTAATGGGAGGCTCAATTCCAATGATTCTGGCTCCGATTTCCTTCCTGATAATAAATTCGAATGGTGCCAATGCCTCTTTACCATATACTAAGCGGAATGGACTCTCACCTGTGTTTCCCCTTCTAGTAGTTCGGAAAGCCCAAATTGCCCCGATTAATGCTTGTGGCCAAGAACTTTGATGATGAAAGGATAATTTGCATAAGAGCCCAATCAAAATTTTGTTAGGGCTTTCTGCTTGGCCATTTGCCCTTGGATAGTAAGCACAGGACTTTTTGTGAAAGATTTTATACCTATCAAAGATGAATTGGAGCAACTGATTTACAAAGTGAGTGCCCCTATCACTAGTAATTTCAAGTGGGCAACGGAATCTTGAGAAAATATGTTTAAAAAAAAACTTAGCCACTGTCAACACCGTGCAATCTATAGTGGCTTTAGCTTCTATCCACTTAGTTGCATAACATGTGGCCATCAGAATATATTTCTTACTCCCAGGTTGACCCGTTGGACTGATCGGACCAATAAAATCAAGACCCCATCATTCAAAAGGTAGCCATCCTATGGAGATGACTAATGGTTGAAAAATCAATTTGGTTGGCCTAGGAGCACATCTCTAGCAGATGTGGCACTTCTTAGCAAAGTTGATTGCATCTTTGTATATCTGAGGCCACCATAGTCCCTTGTGGATAATTTTGTGAGCCAAATCCTCTCCCTTCAGATGCCCTTTGTTGTGTGCTGCTTCAAGCAAAAACTTTACTTCTTCTGGAAAAACACACTTTCTCAAGATCCATCTTGACAATATTTGTATAAATTTCCATTTATGAGTGAGTAAGGTTTGGATTTAAGGAGTAATTTCCTCTTTTCTATTGGTGTTAGGTGTTTGGGGAATTTTCCAACTGAGAGGAACTAAAGAATTCCATCATACCACTTAGTTTGCATTGCAACCAGAAAAAGAGTACTATCCACCAATTCATCATTAATACCTGTTGCCTTTTCACTCAGAGCAGTCCTTGATACCTCATCTGCCATATAGTGCTCTTTCCTTGGCTTAATATGAATATCAAAATCAAATTCTTGAAATAGCAATAACCATCGCTAAACCCTTCTAGCTACTCTAGGCTTGTTAATCAAGTACTTCAAAGGCTGATGATCAGATATGACAATAAAATGCACACCTAGGAGGTAATGCTGAATTTTTTGAAGAGCGAATACGATATCCAAACCTTCCCTTTTGGTAGTGTTGTAGTTCCTTTCTGCTTTGGTAAGCAATCTGCTAGCATAGGCGATAGGTTGGTCTACCTTATGTGATGATGGTGGAGCCAAGACTGCTCCAACTGCATAAAGACTGGCATCTGTATGCACATGGAACTCTAATGACCAATTAGGAACCGTTAAAAGTCGAGCACTACATAGTCTCAATTTTAGTTCACAAAATGCTTTCTCAGCTTCATGACTCCATGAGAAATGAACATTCTTACTTGTAAGCCTGGACAAGGGCTTAGCTATTTCTGAATACATTCTGATAAATCGTCTATGGTATCCTGGATGGCCTAAAAGCTTTGTGCTTCCTTTGGAGTTTGTGGAATAGGCATGGAGAGGATAGCAATTATCTTTGTCTGATCAACAGTTGTCCCTTTGGCCGATACTATGTGACCAAGAAGAGTGCCTTTAGTGACCAAAAAATGACATTTAGCAAGATTTAACTTCAAACCTGTTTTGAGACACTGCTCAAAGATTTCTTTCAGATTTTCCAAGTGATCATGCAAATCTTGAACTATTGCTCTCATATCCATGCGTGAAAACACTAAAAATTCATCCATAAAAATGTGCAGAAAGGTGGTTGACCATTTTCCCAATATCAGATACATTGTTCTATTAAAGGAACCTGGTGCATTTTTCAAGCCAAAAGCCATGCGGGTATAAACATAAGTGCCCCATGGAGTACCAAAGGCCGTTTTGTCTCTATCTTCGGGATGAATCACTATCTGGTTGTAGCCACTGAAACCATCAAGAAAACTATATAGAGTGTGTCCAGCTACTTCTTCAAGCACGTGCTCTGTGAATGGTTGAGGAAAGCCATCTTGGACAGTCACCTTATTTAAAGCACAAAAATCAACGCATGCTTTATTTTTCTTTGGTATAATGACCATGGAAGAAAGCCACCTTGAATGTCCTACTGGAACAATAATACCTGCCTCTTCCAGTTTTGTTATTTCTAGCTTTACTGCCTCTGCATACTTTGGATTGAGTCGATAAGGCCTGCTTCTTGCAGGTGAATCTCCTTCAACTAAAGGTATTCGATGTAATCCAAGCTCCTCTGGTACCCCTGTTAGGTCTTTGTAGGACCATGCAAAGACATTTTCATAGGAAAAAAGTAGAGAAGTTACCTTCTGTAGTAAAGAGGGATAATGCCACAACCAAGAGGCCAAGTGAACTATTTGAGGGTTCTCTTCATCTCCAAGATTTACTTCTTGAACAAACGTTTCAGAATTGGACTCACTTGAAAATTCATCCTCACTGTATGCAGGAGCTGAGTTCAATTTATGATCCGCAATTTGTTCCTTGATCCATCCTAAAGGTATATTTGAAAACAGGAGGTCTTGTCTAGAACAAAGGTCAAAATTAGCCTCCTCAGATGCATGCACGTCTTTATCACTTTTTGGTCCTGCAAGCATAAAATCACCCAATTTTTCATGTTTACCTGTCTTCTCATTACATATCATTGTAGTGGTGCCTATTGTCAAATTTTGACTACCCGGGTCTAGTGGCCCAATTGGAGGTTTAAGTCCTTCGGGAGGTGCCTGCAAAAGATAAGCTTGACTACCTTGCTTCAGAGAAGTAATGAGTTCCTGAGAAAGGATTGGCCCATTTTGGCCACTATTGGCTAAGTCCACCACTTGGGCCTCATGGTGCCCACTTGGGCCACCACCAGCTAGGTGCCCATCTTGGGCCTTGTGACGTCTACTTGGGCCACCACCTACTAGGTGCCCAACTTGGGCTTCCTAGTGCCCCATATGAGTGAGGTGCCTGATTTGGGCCTCTTGGTGCCCAATTTTTGCTTCTTCCTCTACTTTCTTGTGATTACATATCTTACTCCTTTCCATACTGTTTAAGTGAAAAACATCATTTTTTTCCTCTTTCTGGCCTCCTTGTACTGCTTCTATAAAATCCTCATTTACTTCACATATCTCCACTGTCCAGCATTCTGCACTCCCCATCATCCAATTTAATAGGGCATCATCTTCAGAAGGCATTACCTGAGTGTCCATTGTATACCTAGTAGCCTTGTTGATGTCTGATCCTTCTTCCAAATGTATCTGTAATTGATTGTTAGTACATGTGGAAATCCATAACTTGTTCTTTCCCCAATCCTGTAGAGCCTTTGCTTGCCTTAGCCAAGGCCTTCCCAAGAGTAAAGGGTAGGAGGTCTCCTGTGGCAGGGCAATAACAACAAAGTCTAGAACAAAGTGACAACCCTGCACTATCATAAGCACCTTTTCAACAATGTCAAGTGGTGCAACTCGACGTTGATCTGCTAATGTAACTGTGAAGGGTGCTGCCTTCGTGGGATTCAATTTTAGTTTCTTCACGGTGAAATCTTGCATCAAATTGATGCCAGAACCTCCATCTATGGTAACACTTGTGAGAGCTTCATCCTTTATAAAAACAGATAATCTTGAGCTCTGATAGTCAACCAAGGGTGTAGGGGGAAAGTCAACCATAAAACCATCTATGCTAGGAGGCGGGCACAAGCATGCAGAGTGTATAATCTTCAAAAAATCACTTCTTACTTTTGAATCCATCTTTATGAGTTGGTACAGACTAATCTTATGATGAATACCTCTCAAGATTTCCTTAATGTTCACCTCTTGTGTGTCTTCGTGAGGACTTGTTGGTTGATCCTTTAGCAAAGTAGTCACCCTCTCATAAGCTCATTCAATGTCTGCTTGGTCCTTCCATCCCGCCTTCTTTTCCTCATCTCTATCTTTGAGTCCTTGTTGTTCCTCCCTATAGGCTGCTGCCGCTTGCCTGAATCTAATCATCATTGGCATTGACGAAGATGAAACAACATAAGACTGAGTGGTCATACCTTCTACTCGTGGGGATACTGCAATCATGTGAATTGGAGGAGGGCGGCTCCTTGGGAAATCTCTGGTATAGTGATCCTTAGCATCTGGACAATGCTGACAGGGAGGTGCACCTTCTGGTAGGGAGCACTTGTTTTGCAGATGGCCATACTCACTACAATGATAACACATCAGTGTCCTATTATATCTAGGCCGAGTTGGACGGGTCTCTTCTCTATTAGGTGCATTCGAAGTACTAGCATAATATGAATCCAAAGCTTGATGGTTACCTCGTTGTTGTGCTCCCTTGAGGTAGTAGCAGTCTCGAGCTTCATGACCATCTTTGCCACAAGATTGACAACTGACCTTGTTAGGACAATTAACATTGGAATGTGCACTATTGCTACATATTGTACACCAAACCTGTCTTTGTATGTCCTGTGTAGTCCGCAAATCTTCGAACTCATGACGAAGTTGAGCTACTTCATCAACATTGTGGGGCGGGGCTGGTGGCATGACCTTCTCTTCTTGGCGACTTTGCTGCATTCTTAAGGCTTCCAGCTCCTTCCTGAGTTGCCCGATAGGATCCAAGTCTGATGCATAATTTGGTTGGGCCTCCCCTTCAAAATGTAGCCTAGCCTCCTCAATGCGTGATGCAGTTGCGACAAAATCATCAAGTGTTGCATCCAATCTAAGAGATTCACGAAGCTTTTGCTGAGATGACTTGGGTAGAGCTTTCTCTATCCATTTTTTTACCAAGAAATCACGTGGAGCATGTGGCCGACGTGAAACAAGTGCTTTTGTTCTAGTGTGAAGTTCATGAAAGGATTCACCTGATCTTAGTTTTAGGTTCTCATGCTGATCTAGAGCTCTTCCTGAGGAGTTGCTTGGTCGGAATGTCTAAGAATGCTCTTTCTGAGAATGCTTGGTCGTTTTCAGTGCCTCCCACATAGTGAAGTGCCCGTCTGCATATTGACTATACCATTTGTCTGCAAGGCCTTCCAATGTAGATGGGAAGAGTACCAACATTGCATCCTCTCGGTTCTGCAATCCTCGTCCACGACATAACGAGACGAATCTCCTCACGTGGTCATCCGCATCCTCATAAGCCAATCCCTTAAATGTACGGAACTTTATGTTCAACCTAGAGAGTAAATGAGAAAGATCCTCCATTGGCACTGGTGCTTCTTCTGAAGTATCAGAGGAAAAATCTAATGTCCTCCTCAGCTTCTCTTTTGAAAGCGGGGTTGAAGCCAAATCGATGGAAAAATTTAAGGGTAGAGGGGTACTAGCCGAAGGTAGAGCTGACTTCTTGAGGCTCCTTTGTACACGAAGGGGCTCTTTGTCTACTCGAGTGTGGGTCATGTACCCACTCACGGAATGCAAAGAAAATCAAGAAATTATTGCAACAGTAACTATATAGTGCACACTAGATACCTCACACAAAATTGCAAGGGTCCCACCGGGCGTGCCAAACTGTAGAGGAGGTACTGGGGTACCCACTTCTAGCAATATGAAACTGTATACATTTCCAGTAGTTCGTCTACTCAAGGGGGTTTCTCCTTAGGGAAGTATACCCTGTAACATTCATGTGTGCAAGTACCTTCACTGCCAATAGAGACACCAACAGAAGAGAAAATGTACAGTCGTGGAGCAAAGATCAATGATAAGTACTCACAAGAGATGAAATCACTTCTTATCTTAGAAAATGATGACAGAAGGCTACAGTGCTACAAAAGGATGAAACAGAGGGCTAGCATACCATTCGAGAAACTAACTAGAAATGGCACAAGAGTGCTGACCGACACAGTGAGTACAACAAAGATGATTACTTGATCCACAAGAAATTCACCGATGCATGCCAAATGACTAGATCCAATCCACTCAATCACCCTGTAATGCTAATCACCAACACCACTGGGAAGCCCACACTCTGTATACTCACCACAGAGTGACCTCCAACAGTATGCCTATAGCAACAGAGTGCAGAGAGTAGTCCAGAAAATAGCCTCAACTAGCAACAAATGATGGTAATGATGATATGCAATAGTCTCGAAGATCCACACGATTGACATCATACACCCAAATGAGTGCCAAACATCTGTTTATATAGACTCCAGAGAGGCCAGGGGTGGCCTTGCCAAATCCTAGCCTTAAGTGCGGCACGCGCCAAAGTGGTGGCCAAAGAGGTGGAGGAGTGTACTAATTATGGCTCTGGTAGCCAACTTTAATTAGGCCTCAAATTTCAGCTTTTGACACCGCCAAAGCTTAGCACTGGTATTCCCTGCATTACTTTTCACTCTAACACCACTAAAAACATATACTCCACCCGTCATTTGCCGCCCAAGTAGCTCATGGTGGAGCCCATACTAAGTCGGTAGTCCCCCAATTTGATATTCCTTCATAAAATTGTAGTTACTTGACTAAGGAGTTTAGACGTCTAGGTTGATGCTCTTTAGATGGTCGGTTTGGCAGTAGATTGAGTTGGTGGAGGGAAAAGGTTGGAGGTGGTCGCCTTGATTTGCACAAGGGTGGTGAGCAAGTGGGGGTCCTCATGGTGGTCACCTTAGTAATGAGGTGTAGCTAAAAAGATTTTGGTCACCCAACTTGCACATATCTCAAGATGGTGGTCGCCTCCTCCATATGTGGTGATGGTGGTCCCCTCCTCCAAAAAGATGATGGTGGCCTCCTCTAAAAACGATGGTGGTCACCTCCTCCACATGTGGTGATGGTGGTCGCCTCCTCCAAAAAGATGGTGGTTGCCTCCTCTAAAAAAAGATGGTGGTCGCCTAAATGGTCCTTGTCCGTGGTGGGTAGGAGTAGAGAAAATGGGTGGTCGCCCAATCTTTGTAGTAAGTCACCATGGATGGTCGCCCATTTAGCACAAAGTGGTAATCGCCTAACCCAAGTGCAAAAAGACATGTCCGTTGAGTCGCCTTATCCCGTTCCTTCACCTTGATTAGTTGAGTGAGCATATCTCTATGTTTGGGATGATTAGAATATGTGTTGGCATTTGAGGTGAGATATCGCTGAATGCATATGCCAAATCATCCTTTGTACTATTGTGGAAAGACAACCTTTCTTGAGAATTTTTCCAATCAAGGTGTCGCCCATATTTCTCAGTAATCCAAGCATGGGTGTCGCCCTCTTGCAAGTACAAGATTTACATGATTTCACCTTGTGTGGAGTAGCGTCGCCCAATCTGAGGATTAGGAGCTACAAGGCATCGCCTCGCCCAATCTGAAGATAAGGAGTTACAATTTACAAGGCGTCGCCTCGCCCAATCTGAAGATAAGGGGTTACAATTTATAAGGCGTCGCCTCGCCCAATCTGAAGATAATAAGGAGCTACAAAGCGTCTCCCTTCACCTTGGGATTTGCTAAAATGCCGCCTTGGTACTTCGGAGATGCCTTGTTTTAAGGCGTGAGATATTTGATAAGCAATTGCAAGAAGTTAATTCAATAACTTCCTAAAAAACACGGCAAGCAGGTTCCATTTATTGGAATGAAACACAAAAGTTAGTGAATTACACATTAAGTCATTTCTCCATGCTCATATGGCTGAAGGGGCACCCTCACGGAATAAAGAGGCCACAGATCTTCTGTAGAGTATGATAAGGAATTATCCGACTCCAATGGCTAAGGATCACCCTAGGTGCTTGTCTTGCATCCACTTTCTACCCTTTGCTTCAAATTGCTCATGCTTTAACACTTCCTAGAAGCTTCTCCTAAAATAAAGTCAATCAAATGCTAGCAAGCTCACCTGCTCTATAGTACCCTTAATGTATCTCAATACTCTTTTTCTTGCAATCCAATGTTCTTTCGTAGGACAATGCATGAATTGAGACAATACTCCAATTGCATATGACAAGTCAGGCCTAGTTAAAGTAGCATAAATCAAACTACCAACCAAACTTTGATATAGCTTCATGTCCTTGAACTCTTCTCCTCCATATCTGCTCAGTTTGTGATTCACCTTCATTGGAGTAGGTGCTACCCTGCAATCATGCATTTTAAACTTGATCAACAAGTTCCTCAAATACCTTTCTTGAGTTACATACACTCCATGTTGAGTGTATGAGATCTCCATGCCCAAGAAATATGACAAGTCTCCCAAGTCACTAATCTTGAACTCTTTCTCCATTTGCTTCTTTAGGCTTTGAATGCCTTTCTCATCTGTACCTGTAAGAATTATATCATCAACATATATGCACATTTAAATGAACCCATCATCACTTGCTTTAACAAGCAAGCTACTATCTGCTTTAGATACTTGGAAACCAAGTTCTTTCAAGAACTTCACAAGTCTATTATTCCATGCCCTTGGGGCCTGCTTCAAACCATACAAAGCTCTCTTGAGCTTACATACATGATCTGGATACCTTTCATCTCTGAATCCTTGTGGTTGCTCCATGAAAACATCATCTGAAATATAACCATTTAAAAAAGCATTCTTCACATCTAATTGACATAACTTCCAACCTTTACATGCAGCAATGGCTACGAGTGTCCTGATGGTTGTCATCTTTTCCACATGACTATAGGTCTCATCATAATATATACCATATGTCTAAGCAAACCCTTTCACAACAAGTCTAGCTTTATACCTAGACACACTTCCATCTTCATACCTCTTTGTCTTGTAGACCCATTTACATCCAATAATCTTCTAAGTATTTGGTTTAGGAACCAAATCCCATGTTTCATTCTCCATCAATGCATCATACTATATGGTGTCATACCCTGCAAAGCTTTACATGGTAATATATTGACCAAATATGTGGCTGTATTTACAGCCTCAGCCCACAAATAATTTGGACAATTTTTCTCCTTCATCATGGATCTTGCAAACTCAACAAGAGTTCTATTCCTCCTTTCTGCTACACCATTTTGTTGAGGAGAGTACCTGCAAGTAATTTCTCTTTTTATACCTGCATTCCACAAGTAATCACTAAACTCATTAGAGAAATACTCTCCCCCTCCATCTGACCTTAGTCTCTTCAGCTTTGGACCTGTAATTCTCTCTACATACACATGATAATGTTTGAATGTATTGAATACCATTAACTTATCTTTCATCATATAGATAGTGATCCATATGGTAGCATCATCAACATAAATCACATAATACCTTGAACCATTGATACTGAAATCCTTTGATGGTCCCCACACATCTGTGTGTACCAATTCAAGCTTCTCTAAATACATAAAACCATGCTTGGAATAAGATTGCTTATGAGCCTTACCTAATTGACATGCCTCACATCTGTATGTCATATGTTGACCTGTAACATTAGGCAATCCAAGCACTGAACCATTGTTAATCATATCTTTGATACCTCTTTCATTGAAATGTCCAAGCCTTTTGTGCCAAAGATCTAACTCAGAGATCTTATGTCCTCCATAAGTGAACAAGGCATGACCAACATTACCTTGAATCTTCAATGTGAAAAATCTTCCTTCTTTCTTCCCTGAAACAATTTGTTTATACCCATTGCTTGGATGTTCTACAAACACTCCTTCATTAGTGAATCTAACTTCATAACCTTTTTCAACAATTTTTCCTACACTTATTAGGTTCTTAGGAATTGTAGGAACATACAAAACCTTACTCAAGAGAGTACTACCATCTTTGGCCTTCACTGATCCAATTGACTTCACATTGTGCTTTGTATTGTCACCTGTTTGAACTACATGATTAGTTACCTTATCCTCCAAATCAGTCATCAAGGCTATGTTGCCACTCAGATGATTGCTACACCCTGAGTCAATGTAGAAGACTCTTTGATCTTCACTTTGCCTTTCACAAGTTGCATTCATTATCAATGTTGAATCCTCCTTCTGATCTGAAGCATAATTGTAGTAGGTATTGTTGTATTGTTGACTTTGGAATCCTCTACTTGCATTTCTTCCAAAGTAACCTCTACTATTTCTACCTCTAAAATTACCTCTTTGATTTCTGCCACCTCTTCCTCTTGAATTAAAATTCTGATTATATCCACCATTGTTCTGAGTATTATGCCAACAATCATTAGCTAAGTGATTTGTCTTACCACAAATCTAGCAAGCTTTGACTCCATCTTTATTACTCCTGCCTCTTCCTCTACCTTTTCCACCTCCTCTTCCTCTTAGGAAGTTAGCTTGGCTAGTTGTACCTTCATCTTCATTTGCTTCTTGCTTCCCTTTGATATTCTTCTTCTTATCCTTTGAATACATTGCATGACCTGCACTTTTTATCACTTTCACCTTTGACATCCTGCTCAAATGTTAGCATGTGACCTAGCAACTGATAAAAATCAGGAGTAAAATGATCTAGTGATAACTCAGTAGACAAAATGAATGGCTTCCATTTGTCATCACCTCTCAAACCTATAAGGATTTTCCTTACCAATTTATCCTCTTCAATGTCTTCATCAACTGCTTGTAATGCATCTGCAATGTCCATTCTTGTTACATAATCTAAGATGGATTGAGAGGCCTTCTTCTTGAATGTGGTAAACTCTGCCCACAAGGATGCCTTCCTTGACTTTGTGGTGTTTTGGAAATGCTCCTCCAAAGCATTCCATATATCACTTGCACTTTCAAGACCTCTAATGTGAGGTAGCAAGTAGTCATTGACTGCCATATAGATAATGCTCCTAGCTTGAGCATCTCTCTTCATCCAATTCTTCAAATCTGATGATTCCTCCCTAGTGGGAACACAAGGATCTCTGAACTGAGGCTTTTCTTCTTCACCTGTGATATAACTTATCAAATCTTTGCTCATAAGATGAGCTTCCATCCTCATTGACCATGCTGGATAGTTCTCTCTATCCAACTTCTCTATCTGAAGAGAATCTCCCATCCTTTCTTCACCTGTGTATTGAATTCTTCAAATTTTATGAGTAATCGATGTACCTTTACTTCAAGTGATATTCCTTTTGTCTTCCTTGATGTCGTATGGCCTCCTTCTCAAGCTTTCACCTTTTGAACCTTCAGATGTTGAGTTCTTTACACTTGCAGCAGTCGGAGTCCTCTTTTCTTCAATTCTGATGCTTCCTGCTTTGATACCACTGATGGAGAGTGTTAATCTCGAAAAGAACAATCTACTCTTGAAGTTTGAGCTACTCTATATCAAGAGTAGCTCAAAACCTTCACCAATTTAGAGGATCAATGATCAATTATCAAAATTTTGACCAAACTGTGAAGAAGATGATTACACAAAAAGTTTGCTGCACATATTTCACTCATTTACTTATCAATTGTGTAAAGTTTTTAATAAACCTTTGCACAAGCTGTCCCCTATAGTTTGTGCACCTCCTCCAAGTTAAATCATTCCAAAAGACTCAGTAGATCTTGAGAAATGATCTCAACAAGTCACCTATGTCTTAAACTACTCTTCTGAGAAGTCGATTCAGACACCTATAGCTTCTAACACTTGGTTCTCTCAATCTAGAACCCGTTTATGCAAATGCTTTTAGCCATAGATGGCTTACCTTACAACTTAGATTTTGACTCCTCATTCATGCAAAACTTTAACCTGTGCACTGTGAAATGATCAAATCTTTTACCATCGAGAATGCACCTGTTTCAGAAAACAGTGAACACTTCTTCACATATGAATGTTCCTACTCATACTTCTCACAGCTTGTTTACAATTAGGCTCTCAAACTTTAACCATTCACTCATTAACTATGGAATTAGACATCTACAAAAGGAGTCTTGAAATGATCAAGCACAAAAGGAGAATGCATAGAAACATCAGGTGCAATTTTTCTTCCATTACTAAAAACTTTACATCTGAATGAGAGAGCTAATCTTCACACTTCTCAAGTGTCTAATCTCTTCCAATTCTTCTAAATTTTTGTATTCTATACTCTCATACATTTGCCCCGACATTTGCCTTCATATACATATATATATATATATATAGTCAAATATTTACAAGCTCATGATTATACAAAAGTATAAGTGAACTATCTCTGAATTAATGTACATATGTGTACACAACTTCATATTCTTGACATGCACTTCCTTCATGCTTCATAATTTGATCTTTTCTTCAGTGCTTGACTTCCAAACCTTCATTAAAACTTCAATTGTTGATTGCCCTACACCAACATCGTTTCTGCTAGTCCATTTTGTTGCGGTGTATACCTGCAAGTTATTTCTCTTTTGATACGTGCATTCTGCAGATAATCATTGAATTCTTGAGAAAAATATTCTCCTCCTCCATTAGACCTTAGCCTTTTGAGTTTTTTTCCTTTAAGTATTTCAGCATATGCATGAAAATGCTTGAAAGCTCCAAACACTTCTGACTTCTCTTTCAAAACATAAAGAGTTATCCATCTTGTTGCATCATCAATAAAAAGAACGTAATATGTTGAACCACTGATTGATCCTTCTTTTGTTGGTCCCCATACATCTGTATGTATGAGTTCTAGCAAACCATCGTGTTTGTAACCATTCTTCTGAAATGGTAACCTGTGTGCTTTTCCCATCTGACAGGCTTCACATTTGTGAATCATATGTTCATTCTTCATATTTGGTAATCCTCTTACGATTTGTTTCTCCACCATAGTTTTGATTCGTTTTTCATTAAAATTTTCTAACCTCTTATGCCAGAGGTCTAATTCTGTAGACACTTCATCACCATGTGTGATCAATGCTTGACCAACATTCCCTTGTACTTTAAGAGTAAAAAGTCTACCTTCCTTTTTACCATGGACAATTTGATTGTATCCATTCTTTGGATCTTCAACAAATACTCCTTCATTTGTGAACCTGACTTGAAAACCTTTTTCTACTATCTGCCCCAAGCAGATCAGATTCTTTGGGATTGTTGGAACATACAAAACATTTGTCAGCTCCATTCTTACACTTTACCTTTTCAATTGATCTCACATTATGTTTTGTATTATCACCTGTTTGTATTGTATGATTTGAAATACCTCCTTCCAATTTTGATAACAATTCTATATTTCCTGACAAATGATTTGAACAACCAGAGTCAATATAGAATACCTTGAGATCTTCATTCTCTGACATACTTATTGAATTCATCATCAACGTTGTATGGTTGTCGTTCTGTGTATCATTTGCATAGTTGTAGTAGGTAGTGTTCTAAGATTGATTCTGTCCCCAACTTCTTGCTCCACCTCTACCATATCTGCCTCTTTGACTTTTTCTACCTCTTTGATATCTTCCGCTTCTACCTCTGTTATTGATATTCTGATTCTGACTTGATCCTTGAGAATTATGCCAACAATCATGAGCCAAGTGATTGCTTAATCCACAAATCCAACAAGCCTTCTTGTTGTTATTCTGATTACCTCTTCCTTTTGTATTACCTCTACTTTTACTTCTAGCATTACCTCTTCCTCTTGCATAATTTGCTTGAGTAGTCATCTCTTCTTTATCTTTTTCTTTAACTTTATCACCTTTCTTCTTATTCTTTATGTACATAGCAAAACTATGTCCTTTATCTCCATCTGTCTTCAAATCTTGCTCAAATATTAGCATTAGTCCAAGCAAGTGATTTAAATCTCGTTCAAAATGATTTAATGAAAGTTCAATTGAGAGTACGAAAGGTTTGCACCTTTCATCTCCTCTCAAACCTGCAAGCACTTGTGCTATTAGCCTGTGATCTTCGATATCCTCGTCAATAGATCCAAGAGTGTCTGCCAAGTCCTTCATCTTAGTGACATAATCACTAATGCTTTGACTTTGCTTTTCCTTGAACGTTGTAAATTCTGACCATAAGCTAGCCTTCCTAGCTTTGGTAGTGTTTTGGAAATAATCTTCCAATGCACTCCAAATGTCTTCCGCTTTCTCCAGACCTCTAATGTGTGGTAGTAGATGATCTGTAATGGTATTGTAGATATAAGCTCTTGCTGTTGCATCTTTCTTCTACCACAGCTTCAAGGCTTCTAACTCTTCTTTCTTCGGTTGACTGTCATCTTTAAAAGTAGGCTTCTTTTCTTCTCCTATCACTTATATCGTTAAGTCCTTACTCATAAGTAAGGCTTCCATTCTCATTAGCCATGTGGGATAATTATCTCTGTCCAATTTGTTAATAGAAATGTGATCTACCATGGTCTTCTTGTTTCTGTTACTGTCGGTGAGTATAATGTTAAAAGATTTTACCTTTCATACCTTTGAGAATGACTTTGGAATGCTTCTCTGATGCCGTTTGTTGTTGATCACCTCACCTTTCACCTTTCTTGTAAAGAATTCTTCGATTTCCCTTGTATCTTCTCTTCTGTTTACTCTTGAGAACCTTTTTGCTCTTCAGAACCTTTTTGCTCTGATACCACTTGTTGATGATGCGGGAAAAGCTTGAAAACTAGGCTGCGGAATTTTTCCACACCACAAGAACTAAGCTATAGTGATATTAGAACACCTCTATAATCATCAGTAGCTTAGTAATCTTCCTGAAACTGAAAACTTTATAACTGTGTTCAGTGAAAGCTGAAAAATTCACTTTACAGGAAACTTCACCTTTTCTTCAGGCTTCAATTCTGATTTTGTTTACTTCTGTCTTTACAACTCTTTGTTTGCTTACTGTTAGATATTCTTTCCACCACTAGATGTATCAAACTATGTTTTGAACTCACCGGAATATCACCGGAACTTCATCGGATTACTACCGGACTGTCATCGTAATGTTACCGTAATTGCACGAGAATGTTACCGGAATCAACTACAATTCTGTTTGTAGTTACTTCTGTTGGAGTTAGACGTCTGCGGAAGCACGCGAACAGCACAAGGAAGAAGAAGAAGCTTGGAGCACAACACACAAGACTGAATGTATTACTAGAGAATGTACAAAGATAAGTAGCCCATTAGGGCAATAGGCGTATATACAAGCTGGGGGAAAAAAACCTCCTAAAGAGGGAAAAAAGTGCCCCGGCGGTCCTAGAGTGTTCACACACATCACTACCTAAATATATCAACAAATCCCCCCTGGGAGTGATGCGGTGAACAAGGAGCTGGCACTCATGTATAAGGAAGTGCCGAGCTATGTGGAAATCACTCCACAAAAGGAAGTAAGCCCAAAGCTTTGCGGAAAGCTTCAAACTTCTCCCTAGGCAGAGCCTTCGTCAAAAGGTCTGCAATGTTCTCCTGCGTGGGCACATATGCCAAGCTGATC
Source organism: Ceratopteris richardii (assembly GCA_020310875.1). NCBI lineage: Eukaryota > Viridiplantae > Streptophyta > Polypodiopsida > Polypodiales > Pteridaceae > Ceratopteris > Ceratopteris richardii. The sequence goes on along the minus strand of CM035424.1, from coordinate 166,353,358 downwards.
TCCCCAGCAGAGAACCTCTCCCTGACATAGTGATAATGCACCTCAATGTGCTTAGTGCGAGCATGGAACACAGGGTTCCTCGCAACTGCCAATGCGCTCTGACTGTCAGTGAAGATGGTGGTGGCAGAAGACTGGCCAACACCCAAATCAGCCATAAGGCGTCTGAGCCACACACACTCAACAGTCGCTGTGAAAGCTGCCCTATACTCAGCCTCACAACTGGAAGTGGCCACAGTAGGCTGCTTCTTGCTCAACCAAGATATACATGAGCTACCAAGCATGAAGCAAAAACCACTGGTGGACACACGAGTGTCATAGCAACCAGCCCAATCTGAGTCAGAAAAAGCATGCAAATCTGGCGGTAGTGATCCCCCCTTGGGATAAAACAACCCAAGTAGCCGAGTACCACTCAAGTAGCGAAAGATGCGCTTAACCGCTTTCCAATGCGTGACTCTTGGGCAATGCATAAACCTGCTCATCTGTGAGACAGCAAACTGAATATCTGGCTGAGTAATGCATAAGTAAATCAAGCATCCAACAGCCTGCTGATAGAGAACAGCATCAAATGCATCTCCAGCATCATGAAGACTCAATCGTAAACCTGTCTCCATAGGAGTGGCAATAGGCTTACAGTCTTCAAGGCCAAAACGCTGCAATAATGTGTCAATATATTTCGTTTGACACAAAGCCATTCCACCATCAACTTGCATAAACTGAATGCCCAAATAGTGATGCAAATGCCCCAAATCAGACATCTCAAATGAGGCATGCAAATCAGCCTTGAAATCAGCAATATGCTTCTCAAGAGGACCAGTGAGCAGCATGTCGTCTACATAGACAACAATGATCAGAAGCACATCATTAGCACGCTTAACATATAAGGTGCTTTCAGTTGGACTGTTCTCAAAACCATGTGCAATTAGATAGGCATGTATTTTCTCATACCAAGCACGTGGTGCTTGCTTTAAACCATATAACGCCTTCTTTAACCTGCACACCTGGTTTTCATGCCCTTTCTGTACAAAGCCACGGGGCTGAAAAACATACACTTCTTCATGCAAGTCACCATTCAGAAATGCTGTTTTAATGTCCAACTGATGTACATTCCAACCATGATGGGCTGCAAGTGCACAAATGCTCCGAACAGTAGTCATACGGCATGTAGGTGCAAAGGTCTCATCAAAATCAATGCCTCTTTCCTGCGCATAACCCTTTGCAACAAGCCTAGCCTTATACCTGTCAACTGTACCATCAGGTTTACGCTTCAGCTTGTATACCCACTTAGTGCCAATGGCCTTCTTGCCAGGAGGCAAGTCACATAAAGACCATGTACCATTCTTCATTATAGCATCATATTCAGATTGCATAGCAGCCATCCAATTTTCTGAATTTTGTGCTTCATCAAAAGAAACAGGCTCATTCTCATCACAGAGACTAGATGCAGCCATAGCATAGCAATTTGATGCAAAGGAGGTACTATGAGAGCCTGAACGAGTACGATATGACAAAGGTGCATCTAATTTGCTGTCACGCAAAGTCTGCACCAGCCATTTTGGCATAGTTTTTGCCTGTTCAATATCAGCTCTCTCATCAACAAGTGCATCATGTAAATCTGCATCAGAAATGGAATGATCTGCATCATCATATGAAACCTGCAAAGGCTGAGAAGTTGCCTCATTAGGACCAGCGTTAGCCTGTCCACCTGTAAAAAGAGGCATCAAAGTATCATACATGTCTTTGGAGCTAACAGATGTCTCCTTCGTACATGAAAGCAATGGCTGAATAGCATCTCCACAAAGACAACATCACGGCTAACCAGAATGCGTTTAGTCTGTGGATGATACAGACGATAGCCTTTACTTTCAGAACTGTACCCAACAAAAATACATTTTACTGCCTTATCATCCAATTTTCTGCGATGTTGTTCAGGCACTAATGCATATGCCAAACAACCAAAAACACGCAGATAAGCAACAGATGGCTTGCGGTCATGCCAAGCCTCATATGGAGTGATAGACTGCAATGCTTTGGTGGGACACCTGTTCAGTACATATGCTGCACACATGACAGCCTCAAGCCAGAAACTATGTGGTAAAGCCTGACTTTTGACCATGCACCTCGCCATCTCCATGAGTGACCTGTTCTTTCGTTCAGCAACTCCATTCTGTTGAGGTGTATACGGCACTGTACACTGGTGTTTTATCCCACGTTCAGCCAGAAATGCATTAAAATCTGAAGACATATATTCCCCCCCTCGATCAGAACGGAGGGTGCCCATTTTACATGCTGACAAATTTTCAGCCAAAACCAAAAACTGTTTGAAGCACATGAACACTTCGGACTTTGCTTTGAGTGGATATACCCATGCATGCCTGGAAAAATCATCAATGAAAGTCACGAAGTAAAGGTAATTTCCAAAAGAGGGTGTCTGCATAGGACCACAGACATCACTATGTACAAGCTGCAATTTCTGCATAGCCCGAACTGAACCATCTTTTGGAAAGGAAGAACGCTGCATTTTGCCCAAAATACAGCCTTCACAAACATGTTTTCCAGGTGCCTCAAGTTTGGGCGAAGAGGACACCATTTCAGATTTCTGCAGGCGTAACAAACTAGCAAAATTCAGATGACCAAAGCGTGCATGCCAAAGCTTTGCATCTGACATAGCCTGAGAATCATGAACTGCACATGCCGAATCATTCACAGATCTTTCATAGTCTATGAGCTTATACAGCCCACGACATAAAATGCCAGAAGCAATAATCACATCGCCATTTGAGAGATCATGGACTGTACACCTGTCATCAACGAATTTCACAACCAAGCCAATCTTGGCTAATGCAGAAACTGATAACAGGTTCTTTTTGATCCCTGGCACAAATAAAGCATCTGACAAAGTGAAAGAACTACCATCAGCAGTAGTCAGAATGATCTTACCAACTCCCATAACAGGATAAGAGGAGTTATTGGCGCATGTGAGAGTATTCCCTGTAGGGGCAGGCTCGAGTGAAGAGAAGAAACTGCGCTGCGAGGTAATATGTTTGGTCGCCCCACTTTCAAAGTACCAAACATCTGAGTCTACTGCAGACATGCACTGATCATGAGAAGATGGGTCAAAATTGCAGATAGTAGTAAACGCCCATTCTTCTTCTTGCACAAGATTTGCAGACTCTGTTTTTGGTGTAGAGGCCTCTGCAACAACCATTCCAGCCTCTTTCTTCTTTGCCTCTTTAGCAGCCAGTTTTGGACAGTTCTTTATAATATGATCATTTCCTTTACAGTACTTGCAGAACAATTTCTGCTTTTCTGATTTCTTCTCATCTTTATCCTGGTTCTTCGATTGTGCAGCATTTGCAAATTTCTGCTTACTAGTAGAAGAGCTCCATTTTCCTTTGCCCTTCTGACTAGCCAGGAAAGCTTGATCTGCAACACGCATAATGGACCTGTTCTGCCTGGACTGATCTTCCTGCAACAGAACAGAGACTAATT
>CM035424.1:166324869-166329869 GCA_020310875.1 Ceratopteris richardii | reverse complement strand
CTTAGATATCCTCAAAAGGATTTCACAAATGATCAACCACAGACGGAGCAGACACGGAAAGATGGGGCGCAATATTTCTTCAATTACTCAGAAAGTTACAGTTGAGTGATGAGAGAAAACTCAACTAACTTTTCACATGTCTCATGACATCTATCTTCACCTTTCTTGACTTCTATCTATTCTTTCATATGCTCTCATATCACGCCTCGACATTTTCAAGGTTTTTATAGAGAAATTTGTACAAGACTATGACTAATCAAAGATCTAAGTGAACTATAACTATACTAATGTACATATGTGTACATTCTTCACATCCTCTGAATGTATCCTTCTTCCAAGCTTCATGAATTGATTTCATCCTTCATTATTTAGTCTTCAAACATCCAATTGGTGATTGATCTGCACCAACAGCTCCCCCTCAATCATCAATTGAGGTTTCTCCTTTCTTCTTTATACCTGCCATATCCTTAAACTTCTGTAGCTTTGGTCCATCCAAGCTCTTTGTAAGCATATCAGCTATTTGATCTTTAGTTGAAGTATGAATGACTTCAATCTCCTTGTCCATCACTTTCTCTCTTAGAAAGTGATACTGAATCTCAATGTGTTTGGTCCTGGCATGGAAAACAGGATTAGCAGCTAAATACAATGAACTCATGTTATCTCCAAATAAAATTGGTATTCCATGCACAATGTCAAGACTCTTCATCAAGGTCTTGAGCCAAATCACTTCCTTTGCAGCTTCAACCATGCCTTTGTATTCTGCTTCTGTAGAAGACAAAGCAACTGTATGTTGCTTCTTGGAACACCATGAGATAAGTTTATCTCCCACATAACACATGTATCCAAAAGTAGATCTTCTATCATCTGGATTACCTGCCCAATCTGCATCACTATAGATTTTGATATTTGTATCTGAGGTAAACCCATAATACAAACCTTCATTGAGTGTACCCTTAATGTACCTCAACACTCTTTGTCCTGCAATCCAATGTTCTTTCCTAGGACAATGCATGAATTGAGACAAAACCCCTACTGCATATGATAAATCAGGTCTAGTTAAAGTAGCATAGATATGACTACCAATCAGACTCTGATATTGTCTCATGTCCTTGAACTCTTCACCTCCAAATTTACTCAATTTGTGATTCACCTCCATTGGTGTAGGTGCTACCCTGCAATCATCCATTTTAAACTTGATTAACAAGTTCTTCAAATACCTTTCTTGGGTCACAAATACTCCATGTTGAGTATATGTAATCTCCATGCCCAAGAAATATGACAAGTCTCCCAAGTCACTTATTTTGAATTCCTTTTCCATCTGCTTCTTGAGTCTCTGTATTCCTTCTTCATCTGTACTTGTAAGGATTATATCATCAACATATATGCACATGTATATGAAACCATTATCACTTGCTTTGACAAGCAAGCTACTATCTGCCTTAGACACCTGAAATCCAAGTTCTTTCAAGAACTTTACAAGTCTATAGTTCCATGCCCTTCGGGCCTGCTTCAAGCCATACAAAGCTCTCTTGAGCTTGCACACATGATCTGGATACCTTTTATCTTTGAACCCTTGAGGTTGCTCCATGAACACATCATCTGAAATATAACCATTCAGAAAAGCATTTTTCACATCAAGTTGACATAACTTCCAACCTTTACATACAGCAATAGCTATAAGTGTCCTGATAGTTGTCATCTTTGCCACAGGACTATAAGTCTCATCATAGTCAACACCATAAGTCTGAGCAAACCCTTTAACAACAAGCCTAGCTTTGTATCTAGACACACTTCCATTTGCAAACCTCTTGGTTTTGTAAACCCATTTACATCCAATGATTTTCTGACTATTTGGTTTTGGAATCAAATCCCATGTTTGATTCTCCATCAATGCATCATATTCTTCCTGCATAGCTTTCTCCCATTTTTCCTTACCTCTTGCCTCTTCATATGTAGAAGGGTCTTCATCTGTATTCATCATATAAGCATAATCTTTTGTGGCCAAAAATGAAGTATCATAGCTATACCTTGTAGGTTGCCATCTGTTCCTTGTAGACCTCCTAAGCTCTCCACTTCTTGAGGTTTCTGGTTCTTCATATTCAGGATCAAATCTTGGTATTTCTTCCACTTCAATCTGCACTTCATTATTCTCTTGTTCATCAATTATTTGAACCTTTGATTTACCTTTCCTTTGGCTCACTTCTTCTTCATTACCTGTATTGATATTAATTGTACCTGCATACCAAGTGCTCTGCTCATCAAATGTCACATCTTTAGAAACCATGAATTGCTTTGTAGATGGACTCCACAATCTATAGCCCATTTGCTTGTCATCATAACCAATGAAAACATATTTTTCAGCTTTAGGCTCCAACTTGTGCCTTAATTGTGATGGCACATAAGCATATGCCACACATCCAAAAACTCTGCAATGATCCAAGGTAGGTCTCTTACCCCACCAAGCCTCATATGGTGTCATACCCTGCAAGGCTTTACATGGTAATCTATTAACCAAATAAGTAGCTGTATTTACAGCCTCAGCCCACAAATAATTAGGGCAATTTTTCTCCTTCATCATGGATCTTGCAAACTCAACAAGTGTTCTATTTCTCCTTTCTGCTACACCATTTTGTTGAGGAGAGTACCTGCAAGTAACTTCCCTTTTTATACCTGCATTCCACAAATAATCACTGAACTCATTAGAGAAATACTCTCCCCCTCCATCTGACCTTAGTCTCTTCAACTTATGACCTGTAATTCTTTCTACATATGCATGATAGTGTTTAAATGTGTTAAACACTTCTGACTTATCTTTGATCACATAAATAGTGATCCATCTAGTAGCATCATCAACATAAATCACATAATATCTTGATCCATTTATACTGTAATCCTTTGATGGTCCCCACACATCTGTGTGTACCAACTCAAGCTTCTCTGAGTACATAAAACCATGCTTGGAGTAGGAGGACTTATGAGCCTTACCTAATTGACATGCCTCACATCTGTATGTCATATGTTGACCTGCAACATTAGGCAAACCAAGCACTGAACCATTGTTAATCATGTCTTTAATACCTCTTTCATTGAAATGTCCAAGCCTCTTGTGCCAAAGATCTAACTCAGAGATCTTATGTCCTCCATATGTGAACATAGCATGACCAATATTGCCTTGAATCTTCAATGTAAATAGTCTTCCTTCTTTCTTCCCTAAAACAATCTGTTTATACCCTTGACTAGGGTCTTCCACATATACTCCATCATTAGTGAACCTTACTTCATAACCTTTTTCCACAATTTGTCCTACACTTATCAAATTCTTAGGAATTGTAGGAACATACAAGACCTTACTCAATAAGGTACTACCATCCTTGGCCTTCACTGATCCAATTGACTTCACATTATGCTTTGTGTTGTCACCTGTTTGAACAACATGATTAAAAACTTTATTCTCCAAATCAGTCATCAAAGATATATTACCACTCAGGTGATTGCTACACCCTGAGTCAATGTAGAAGACTCTCTGATCTTCACTCTGACTTTCACAAGTAGCATTCATTATTAATGTTGAATCCTCCTTTTGATCTGAAGCATAATTGTAGTAGGTGTTGTTGTATTGTTGACTTTGGAATCCTCTACCTGCATTTCTTCCAAAGTAACTCCTACCACCTCTGCCTCTGAAATTACCTCTTTGATTTCTGCCTCCTCTTCCTCTAGAGTTATAGTTCTGATTATATCCATTATTATTCTGAGTATTATGCCAACAATCATTAGCTAAGTGATTTGTCTTACCACAAATCCAGCAAGCTTTGCCTCCATCTTTGTTATTCCTGCCTCTTCCTCTACCTTTGCCACCTCCTCTACCTCTTAGGAAGTTGGCTTGACTAGTTGTGCCTTCATCTTCATTTGCTTGTTGCTTTCCTTTGCTATTCTTCTTCTTGTCCTTTGAGTACATTGCATGACCTGCACTCTTGTCACTATCTCCTTTAACATCCTGCTCAAATGTTAGCATATGACCTAGCAACTGATTTAAATCAGGAGTGAAATGATCAAGTGATAACTCTGTAGACAAAATGAATGGCTTCCATTTGTCATCACCTCTTAAGCCTGTAAGAATTTGCCTTACCAATTTATCCTCTTCAATGTCTTCATCAACAGCTCCTAATGCATCTGCAATGTCTTTCATCCTTGTTACATAGTTTGAAATAGATTGAGAAGCCTTCTTCTTGAAGGTTGTAAACTCTGCCCATAAGGATGCCTTCCTTGACTTTGTAGTATTCTGGAAATGCTCCTCCAAAGCATTCCAAATATCAGTTGCACTTTCAAGACCTCGAATATGAGGCAACAAGTAATCATTGACTGCCATATATATAATGCTCCTAGCTTGAGCATCTTTCTTCATCCAATTCTTCAAATCTGCTAACTCTTCCCTAGTTGGAACACTAGGATCTCTGAAACTTGGCTTCTCCTCTTCACCTGTGATGTAGGCTATTAAATCTTTGCTCATAAGATGAGCTTCCATCCTCATTGACCATGCAGGATAGTTTTCCCTGTCCAATTTCTCTATCTGAAGAGAATCTCCCATCTTGTGTCCTCCTGTGTATTGAAAACTTCAACCTTTATGAACAATATGTGTACCTTTACTTCGAATTAGATTCCTTTTGTCCTTCTTGATATTGTATGGTCTCCTCCTCAAGCTTTGCCTTCAAACTTTCACCTTCTAGCTCTTCAATTGTTGAAATTCTTGAATCTGCAGCAGTCGGGATCCTCCTTTTCTTGATTTTGATATCTCCTGCTCTGATACCACTGATGGAGAGTGTTAATCTCCAAAAGAACAACCTACTCTTGAATTTAGAACACCTCTATATCAAGAGTAAGTCAAAACCTTTACCAAATTAGAGGTCCAATCTCCAATTTATCAAAACTTGAAAAATTCTGTGAAGAAGATGAAACACAGAAAGTCTGCTGCATAATTTCTTCTCATTGACTTATCAAATCTT
>CM035424.1:166312369-166314869 GCA_020310875.1 Ceratopteris richardii | reverse complement strand
TTCTCTAATGAGTTCAGTGATTACTTGTGGAACGCAGGTATAAAAAGGGAAATTAATTGCAGGTACTCTCCTCAACAAAATGGTGTAGCAGAGAGAAGAAATAGAACTCTTGTTGAGTTTGCAAGGTCAATGATGAAGGAGAAAAAATGCCCTAATTATTTGTGGGCTGAGGCTGTAAATACAACTACTTATTTGGTCAATAGGTTACCATGTAAAGTTTTGCAGGGTATGACACCATATGAAGCATGGTGGGGTAAGAGACCTACTTTAGATCATTGCAAAGTATTTGGATGTTTGGCATATGCATATGTGCCATCCCAATTAAGGCACAAATTGGAACCTAAAGCTGAAAAATATGTATTCATTGGTTATGATGATAAGGAGATGGGATATAGGTTGTGGAGTCCATCCACAAAACAATTCCTTGTGTCAAAGGATGTTACATTTGATGAGCAAGGTACTTGGTATGCAGGTACAATCAATATTAATACAGGTGATGAAGAAGTTGTGAGTCAAAAGAAAGGTAAATCAAAGGTTCAGATATTTGATGAAGAGGAGAATAATGAAGTGCAGGTTGAAGTTGAAGAAATGCCAAGACTTGATCCTAAGTGTGATGAACGAGAAACCTCAAGGAGTGGAGAACTCAGAAGGTCATCAAGACACAAGTGGCAACCTACAAGGTATAGCTATGACACTTCTTTTTTGGCTACCAAAGATTATGCTTACATGATAAAGACAGATGAAGACCCTTCTACATATGAAGAGGCAAAAGGTAAGGAAAATTGGGAGAAAGCTATGCAGGAAGAATATGATGCATTGATGGTGAACCAGACATGGGATTTGGTTCCTAAACCAAATAGTCAGAAGATCATTGGATGCAAATGGGTCTACAAGACAAAGAGGTTTGCAGATGGAAGTGTGTCTAGATACAAAGCTAGACTTGTTGTGAAAGGGTTTGCTCAGACATATGGTATTGATTATGATGAAACCTATAGTCCTGTGGCAAAGATGACAACCATCAAGACACTCATAGCTATTGCTGTATGTAAAGGTTGGAAATTATGTCAATTAGATGTGAAGAATGCTTTTTTAAATGGTTACATTTCAGATGATGTTTTCATGGAGCAACCTCAAGGATTTAGAGATGGAAGGTATCCAGATCATGTGTGTAAGCTCAAAAGAGCCTTATATGGTTTGAAGCAGGCCCCAAGGGCATGGAATCATAGACTTGTGAAGTTCTTGAAAGAACTTGGATTTCAAGTATCTAAGGCAGATAGTAGCTTGCTTGTTAAAGCAAGTGATGATGGGTTCATTTACATGTGCATATATGTTGATGATATAATTCTTACAGGTACAGATGAAAAAGGCATTGAAAGCCTAAAGAAGCAAATGGAGAGAGAATTCAAGATCAATGATTTGGGAGATTTGTCATACTTCTTGGGCATGGAGATCTCATATACTCAACATGGAGTGTATGTAACTCAAGAAAGGTATTTGAAAAACTTGTTAATCAAGTTTAAGATGAATGATTGCAGGATAGCACCTATTCCAATGGAGGTGAATTACAAATTGAGCAGATATGGTGGAGAAGAGTTCAAGGATATGAAGCTATATCAGAGTTTCGTTGGTAGTCTTATCTATGCTACATTAACTAGACCTGACTTGTCATATGCAATTGGAGTATTGTCTCAATTTATGCATTGTCCTAGGAAAGAACATTGGATTGCAGGAAAAAGAGTGTTGAGGTACATTAAGGGTACACTCAAAGAGGGTTTGTATTATGGTTTTACATCAGATACAAACATCAAGATATATAGTGATCCAGATTGGGTAGGTAATCCTGATGATAGGAGATCAATATATGAATACTTGTGTTATGTGGGAGATAAGTTAATTTCTTGGTGTTCAAAGAAGCAACACAGTTGCTTTATCCTCTACAGAAGCTGAGTACAAAGGTATGGTTGAAGCTGCAAAGGAAGTGATATGGCTTAAGACTCTTATGAAGAGTTTTGACATCATTCAGAGTATACCCACTATTCATGGAGATAACATGAGTTCATTGTATTTAGCTGCTAACCCTGTGTTTCATGCCAAGACTAAAAACATTGAAATTCAGTATCACTTTCTGAGAGAGAAGGTGATTGATAAACAGATTGAAGTCATACATACTTTAACAAAAGATCAGATAGCTGATATGCTTACCAAAAGCTTGGATGGACCAAAGCTACAGAGATTCAAAGACATGGCAGGCATAAAGAAGATAGAGAAAACCTCAATTGATGATTGAGGGGGAGCTGTTGGTGCAAGACAATCAACAATTGATGTTTTGATGAAGAATTGGAGTCAAGGATTGAAGAAAAGGTTCAATCTGTGAAGCATGAAGGAAGAATACATTCAGTAGATGAAGATGTGTACAGTTATGTACATTAATTCAGAGATAGTTCACTTATATCTTTGAGTAGTCATAAGCTTGTAAATTTTTTGTCTATATATACTATGA
>CM035424.1:166290079-166292579 GCA_020310875.1 Ceratopteris richardii | reverse complement strand
AGCAACTGTATGTTGCTTCTTTGAGCACCAAGAGATTAACTTATCTCCCACATAACACATGTATCCATAGGTTGACCTTCTATCATCTGGATTACCTGCCCAATCTGCATCACTATATATTTTGATATTTGTATCTGATGTAAAACCATAATACAAACCCTCTTTGAGTGTTCCCTTAATGTACCTCAACACTCTTTGACCTGTAGTCCAATGCTCTTTCCTAGGACAATGTATAAATTGAGACAACACCCCAACTGCATATGATAAATCAGGCCTAGTTAATGTAGCATAGATAAGACTACCAACCAAACTCTGATATTGTTTCATGTCCTTGAACTCTTCACCTCCATTGGAGTAGGTGCTATTTTGCAATCATTCATTTTAAACTTGGTTAACAAATTCTTCAAATACCTTTCTTGAGTCACATACACTCCATGTTGAGTGTATGAAATCTCCATGCCCAAGAAGTATGACAAATCTCCCAAGTCACTCATTTTGAACTCTTTCTCCATTTGCTTCTTTAGGCTTTGTATGCCTTTCTCATCTGTACCTGTAAGAATTATATCATCAACATATATACATATGTAAATGAACCCATCATCACTTGCTTTGACAAGCAAGCTACTATCTGCTTTAGATACTTGAAATCCAAGTTCCTTTAAGAACTTTACAAGCCTATAGTTCCATGCCCTTGGGGCCTGCTTCAAGCCATATAAAGCTCTCTTGAGCTTACACACATAATCTGGATATCTTCCATCTCTGAATCCTTGAGGTTGCTCCATGAAAACATCATCTGAAATATAACCATTCAAAAAAGCATTCTTCACATCTAATTGACACAATTTCCAACCTTTGCATGCAGCAATTGCTATGAGTGTTCTAATGGTTGTCATCTTTGCCACTGGACTATAAGTCTCATCATAGTCAATACCATATGTCTGAGCAAACCCTTTAACAACAAGTCTAGCTTTGTACCTAGACACACTTCCATCTGCAAATCTCTTTGTCTTATAAACCCACTTGCATCCAATGATCTTCTGACTATTTGGTTTTGGAACCAAATCCCATGTTTGATTCTCCATCAATGCATCATATTCTTCCTGCATAGCTTTTTCCCAAATCTCTTTACCTTTTGCCTCTTCATATGTAGAAGGATCTTCATCTGCTTTAACCATGTAAGCGTAATCCTTAGTGGTCAAGAATGAAGTATCATAGCTATACCTTGTGGGTTTCCATTTGTGCCTTGTAGACCTCCTGAGTTCTCCACTTCTTGAGGTTTCTGGTTCTTCACACTCTAGATCAAATCTTGGTGTCTCTTCCACTTCAACCTGCACTTCATGATTCTCTTGTTCATCAAATATCTGAATCTTTGATTTACCTTTTCTTTGGCTGTATTAATATTAATAGTACCTGCATACCAAGTACCTTGCTCATCAAATGTAACATCTTTTGATACAAGAAAATGTTTTGTGGATGGATTCCACAACCTGTATCCCATCTGCTTATCATCATAACCAATAAACACATATTTTTCAGCTTTAGGTTCCAATTTATGCCTTAATTGTGATGGCACATATGCATAGGCCAAACATCCAAATACTTTGCAATGGTCTAATGTAGGTCTCTTACCCTACCATGCCTCATATGGTGTCATACCCTGCAAGGCTTTACAAGGTAGCCTATTGACCAAATAAGTAGCCGTGTTTACAGCCTCAGCCCATAAATAATTTGGGCACTCCTTCATCATGGACCTTGCAAACTCAACAAGAGTCCTATTCCTCCTTTCTGCTACACCATTTTGTTGAGGAGAGTACCTGCAAGTAACCTCTCTTTTTATGCCTGCATTCCACAAGTAATCACTGAACTCATTAGAGAAATACTCTCCCCCTCCATCTAACCTTAGTCTCTTCAATTTATGTTCTGTAATTCTCTCTGCATACATATGATAATGTTTGAAAGTATTGAGTACTTTTGACTTATCTTTGATCACATAGATAGTGATCCATCTGGTAGCATCATCAACATAAATCACATAATACCTTGATCCATTGATACTGAAATCCTTTGATGGTCCCCACACATCTGTGTGTACCAACTCAAGTTTCTCTGAATACATAAACCCATGCTTAGAATAGGGTTGCTTATGAGCCTTACCTAATTGACATGCCTCACATCTGTATGTCATATGTTGACCTGCAACATTAGTCCAAGCCTCTTATGCCAAAGATCTAACTCAGAGATCTTATGTCCTCCATAAGTGAACAAGGCATGACCAACATTACCTTGAATCTTCAATGTGAACAATCTTCCTTCTTTCTTCCCTGAAACAATTTGTTTATACCCATTGCTAGGGTCTTCCACAAACACTCCTTCATTAGTGAACCTCACTTCATAACCTTTTTCCACAATTTGTCCTACACTTATCAAATTCTTAGGAATTGTAGGAACATACATGTAGAAGACTCTTTGATCTTCACTCTGCCTTTCACAAGTTGCATTC
>CM035424.1:166262579-166265079 GCA_020310875.1 Ceratopteris richardii | reverse complement strand
ACACATGATATACAAGTGTGGAGCTTGTCAATTTGGTAAGTCACACAGATTGCCCTATAACAAGAAAGGTTTTATGCATGAAGATTATCTGGAATTGGTGCATACAGATGTTTGGGGACCTAGCAAGGAGCCATCCATATCTGGATCAAGGTACTATGTGTCCTTTATTGATGACTATAGCAAGTGGACTGTTTTATACTTCATGAAACATAAAGATGAAGTATTTAATTGTTTCAAAAGGTATCTTGCATTAGTTGAAAATCAAACAGGTAGACATTTGAAGAAGCTAAGGTCAGATGGTGGTGGAGAATACTTCTCCAATGACTTTGAAGATTTCTTGCAGGAAAGAGGCATCAAGAGGGAGATTACTACAAGGTACTCACCTGAACAAAATGGGGTAGCTGAAAGAAGGAATAGACTCATTGTAGAGACAGCTAGATCTATGCTAAATGAAAAGAAATTGCCAAATTATCTTTGGGCAGAGAGTGTATCTACTGCCACATACTTAATCAACAGGTTGCCATCAAAGACACTTGATGGAATGACACCCTATGAGGCTTGGCATGGTAAGAGACCATCTCTGGATCATTGTAAAATCTTTGGGTGTGTTGCATATGTGCATATTCCCTCACAGGTAAGGGGAAAGCTAGACCCTAAGGCTGAAAAGTGTATCTTCATTGGTTATGATTTGAACCAAAAGGGATACAGATTTTACAACCCCTCAAACAAAGGCTTCAAGGTAAGCAGAGATGTCATATTTGATGAGAATGATTCATGGTATGAAAATGAGTGCAGGAAAGTTAGCCTACCTTATGACATGGAAGAAGACTTTCCCAAGCTTATCAGGCAAGAACCAATTCAAAAAGAGGACACAAACTCAGATGATGAAGACACCATCAACATTGAAGAATTCAAGGCTTGGAAATCCAAAGGGAAGATGAAGATGAAGCAACTAGAAGACAATCCAGAATCCTCAACTCAAGCTATGAGGAGATCTCAAAGAGAAAAGAAGAAACCTATTAGGTATGGGTATGATACTTCACTTGTAACCAAGCACTCTGTATATCTTGCAAAGGATATCTTGAATGAAGAACCAGGTACATTTGAAGAAGCAATTACTAAACCAGAATGGAAGGAAGCAATGGATGAAGAAATGGAGGCTCTCAAGGAGAGTGATACTTGGGACTTGGTACCCAAGAAGGACTCCATGAAAGTGATAGGATCCAGATGGATCTACAAACTCAAAAGGAACTCAGATGGTACAATAAGCAGGTATAAAGCTAGGTTGGTAGCCAAGGGTTTTGCACAAACCCAAGGCATTGATTATGAGGAGACATTTTGTCCTGTGGCCAAGATGCCAACTATCAGAGTTATGGTGAGTGTAGCTGCATCCAAGAATTGGAACATGTACCAATTGGATGTGAAGAATGCATTCTTGAATGGATGGATATCTGAAGAAGTCTACATGTCACAACCACCTGGCTATGAAGATCCCAATAAGGTAAATCATGTTTGTAAATTGAAGAAGGCTCTGTATGGATTGAAGCAGGCACCTAGAGCATGGAATTACAGGTTGACAACCTATCTCCTAGATCAAGGATTTATGATAAGTAAAGCAGATACTTCATTGTTTATCAAAAGGAACAATTCAGAGGTAATATATTTGTGTGTCTATGTTGATGACATCATTATTACAGGAAATGATGTTCAAGGAATAAGACACATCAAAGGACAGATGATGAAGGAATTCAAGATCAATGATCTTGGATTATTGAAGTACTTCCTAGGACTTGAATTGATCTATACAAATTCAGGTATCTTTATTACTCAGAAGAAGTACATTCAGGACATGGTCAAGAAGTTTAATTTGCAGGAAGCTAAAGTCTCAAACATTCCTATGGAGGTCAACCACAAACTCAGTGCACATGAAGGAGAAGAACTCAAAGATATTACAGGTTACCAAAGTTTGGTAGGTAGTCTAAATTATGCTACCTTAACCAGGATTGATATATCTTATGGTGTTAGTGTACTTAGCCAATTTATGCATAAACCAAGAGTACCACATTTGGAGGCAGCCAAGAAGATAGTAAAGTACCTAAAGGGAACACAAAATCATGGTTTGTACTTTCCATATTCATCAGACATTGATATCAAGGTATACTCAGATGCAGATTGGGCAGGTTGCAAGGATGACAAGAGGAGTACATCTGGTTACATATGCTTTGCAGGTGATAAACCAATTTCTTGGTCATCCAAGAAACAACCCACAGTAGCTTTGTCATCTACTGAGGCAGAATATAGAGGGCTAGCCAATGCCACTCAAGAAGCCATATGGTTGAAGCTATTATATTCAGAATTGGGCCTATACACAAGGCCACCAATCATATTTGGTGATAACACAAGTTCTCTTCACCTAGCAGCTAATCCAATTTATCATGCAAGAACAAAACACATAGAGGTTCACTACCACTATGTGAGGGAGAAGTTACTTAGCAAAGAG
>CM035424.1:166245079-166257579 GCA_020310875.1 Ceratopteris richardii | reverse complement strand
TCTTGGCATTTTTTTGTTTATTTTCAAGATTGTGAGGAGGTTTCAATGGTGCAATGATTATACAGGAACTTGCATATGACAAAATGGATGGTATGACAAAATGGAAAAGATTGGATGACACGACCGATACAAGCGATATGGACCATCTGAAATTATCTAATTGCCCATATCGCTTGTATCGGTCGTGTCATAAAACCTTCTCTATCCTCTTCACATTTAACTTTTCTGTAGGATGGTGACTAAGAATGTGACTGATTACATCACTTCAATTATGTCTTTTTATGGACTACATTCATATTGGCATTTTTTTGTTTAATTTCAAGATTCTAATGAGGTTTCTATTGTGCAATGATTATAAAGGAACTTGCATGAGTAAATTCTAGGTGATTCAAGAATATAAACCAAGAAATTCTCACATAATATATCTCCCCTTTTAGAACCTTTTTCCATACTTCCATTGATTTTGCTTTTGCAGGATTGTAAGTAAGAATGTGACTCATTACATCACTTCAATTATGGCTTTTTATGGACTATATTCATATTGGCATTTTTTTATATTTCAACATTTTGATGAGGTTTCAATGGTGCAATGTGTTGGAACATCAAGCTTACACTATGCTTGAGGTGGATTTGATCTACATCAAAGGCTATCGCGTCGAAAGAATATCCGTTGGAGAGTTTTTTTTCATATGCTTATTTATTGTATTTTTTGAGAATATTTTGATGGCTCATTTACCGTTGTAAAAGCCTTGAGTTGTACACATGTAAAGGTACAAATATAGGGCCAAAATCCCACGAAATTTTGGTGATTGAAGTTGCATTCAATCAAGCAATCAATCACCTAAAAGTAGATCAATCAAGATCTTCACTTTTCCTAGATTGTAGGGAAGTGAATTGATTCCCTCCAACAACCATTCCCACCTTCATTTGAATTCAAATTCAAGTTGTAAAAGTCGTGGAACACTCGTAGAGGCTATATAAGGAGTTGAAATCACTTGTATTATACATGGAAGCAATATACATACACTTGTGACCATCATTGTCTTGCTCCTTCAATTTTCTGCATCATCTTCTTCGCCAACAGTAACCTTGCAGAGGCTGCTGCTCTCTCCTCAGAGCTCCAAATTGAGTGCAAGAGGACTCATTGGAAAGGTATCAGTGTCTAGTTTATGCCTGTAAATTTTCAAAGCATTGGGTTCAGCAGATTTGGAGAAATCTCAGTTTTTCTGCCTCGGGTTCAATCTCTACGTATTCCTGAAAAATAGGAAGTACCACCGGTGAATGTCGCATTCATTCCTATAGCATATTTTGCTTATTCCTTATACTTTTGTGCATTCCATACACTCAACCCTATGTGTATCACTCCCATAAAAGGATTTTTTCTAATTGTAATCACGCTGGTCGCTATGGGCATTTGAAGTTCATTGTCTCTTCCATAGATAGTAAGTTTTTTTGAGCTAGTCGACCCGCAAACCTATCTGTTTTGTATCGACTCATTCTCCTTGATGCTCCAAGGTACATAGTGTGTTTCTTTGCACTTATAGCATGCCTATAAGGTCTATTTGAGTCTCCAAAAGCTCAAGGGCTGGTCTTGTGCCGGTTGGCTTGACCAAACTTCATCGCTTTGAAACGCACTTTTCTACATTCGACAAGCTTCTCCAAGTTCTTTCAGTGGTATCAGAGCTAGTTCAAGATGGGTGACGGCTTTCCCTCAATGATCGAAAAGCTTGATCGACACAACTACGCGGCTTGGCAAATCAGAATGGAGGCCTATTTGCAAGGTAGAAATCTTTATGGAATTGTAGCAGGTGATGAAGCTATGCCTACTCCAAGATCCAAAGGAGGACCTACACAGGAGGAGACAGATAAGCTCACACTTTGGTGCGCAAGGGATGCTCAAGCAAGGTCGTACATACTAAACTCTATCTCTGACTTTCTATTACCACATATTAGAGGATGCAAGACATCTCAAGAGACTTGGGATGCCCTGGAGACTTTCTTTTCTGCTAGTACCAAAGCAAGAAAGAATCATCTTTGGAACGAGTTCAACCAAATGAAGAAGACACCTAAACAAACCATCACAGAGTTTGTTACCAAGGTCAAAGAGGTTGCGGATCAGTTAGCATCCATTGGAGAGCTAATTGAAGAAGAGGTCATCATGAGGCAAATTCTCAACGGCATTCGAAGTGATAAGCAATGGCAATCCTTCACGACGGCCTATAATCTCATCATGGATGTGCAGACTCCAGACTTCAACATCTTTCTTGGACAACTCTTCAATCAAGAAGCCAACAATAGCATAAAGGAAGGTAACTCTTATCATGGTAATTCAACGAGTGCTCTATATGCAGATAAGAAGGATAAGAAGCAGAAAGGCAAGAAGAAGGAAGAAGATGAAGAAGAGACTTCCCAAGCCAACTTCGCAAGCAAGAGCAAGTGGAAAGGGAAGAAGAAAGGATCAAAGCAAGACAAAGCCAAAGGTCAGAATGTTCAACCTTGTGCCATATGCGATAAGACCAACCACACCACTCAGAATTGCTGGTTCAACGGGAAGACCCAGAAAGGAAGTGGAAGAGGTGGATATGGCAGCAATAGAGGTAGAGGTGGACACAACTTCAACAACAACAATAGAAGCTATAATCGAAGGGACTACAACAATTATTCAGAAGATCAACCACATGAAGACTCATTACTTCTCATGAATCTAAGCCACAAAGAAGGTAAAGAAGATGATCATTTGTTCTACATAGATTCAGGATGTTCGAATCATGTTGCAGGCAACATTGCTCTTCTATCTGACTTGGAAAGTCCAAAGCATAGACATGAAGTGCAAACAGGGGATGACACGAAGCACAATGTGGAGAAGATTGGTAATGTCAAAGCTTCCAATGGCAGGACAAACATTCTGAGTAAGGTTCTCTATGTACCCACTATCACTAAAAACCTAATAAGTGTAGGCCAAATAGTTGAAAAAGGCTTGCAAGTTAGGTTCACCCAACATGGAGCTTTTGTGGAAGATCCATGTCAAGGCTTCAAGAAGATAGCCCGAGGTGAGAAGCATGGTAGGCTCTTTACTTTTGAAGTAGGAGATACCAGGAACATAGCTCTATTCAACTTTGGGTCTCAAACCCTAAGTGAGCTTGAAGTATGGCATAAGAGACTTGCTCATGTGAATGAAAGAACCTTGAAGGATATATGCAGGGATCAAAGTGTTCTAGGACTGCCGAACAGATCAAAGCAACACATGATCAACAGGTGTGATGCATGTCAGATTGGGAAGGCACAAAGACAACCATTCAACCACAAAGGCTACATCCACAACAACTTATTGGACTTAGTACACACAGATGTATGGGGACCAAGTCAAGAACCTTCATTGGCAGGATCAAGGTATTATGTCTCATTTATTGACGACCATAGTAGATGGACTGTTCTATACTTTATCAAGAGTAAGAATGAAGTATTTGATTGCTTCAAGAAGTATCTTGCACATGTGGAGAATCATACAGGTAGATCACTAAAGAAGCTCAGATCTGATGGAGGGGGAGAATACTTCTCCAAAGATTTTGATGAGTTCTTGCAGGATAAAGGTATCAAAAGGGAAGTGACTACTAGGTACTCTCCTCAACTAAATGGAATTGCAGAGAGGAGAAATAAGACATTGGTTGGATCAGCCCGAACAATGCTTGAAGAGAAGAAATTGCCACATTATCTATGGGCAGAAGCTATTTCAACTGCAGTGTACCTTGTCAATCGACTACCATCCAAATCACTTCAAGGTATGACTCCTTATGAAGCGTGGCATGGAAGAAAACCTAGTCTTGGACATTGCAAGGTTTTTGGTTGTTTAGCTTATGTTCATGTACCATCACAAATAAGAGGTAAGCTAGATGAAAGGGCAACAAAGGCAGTGTTTATTGGATATGATTCAACTCAGATGGGTTACAGGTTCTTCAATCCTTCAACCAAGCAATTCACTACAAGTAGAGATGTTGTGTTTGAAGAACACAGGTCTTGGTATGATGAAGACAAACAAAAGGTAACACTACCATACAATCTTGATTATGACTCTCATCAATTAGGAAGCAAGCATGATACACAGGTCCAGGATCCAAGAAGTGATACAGACGATGACCAAGATGAAAGAGAAAGGGATTACAAGCTATGGAAGTCAAGAGGCAAAGCAAAGATGCAAGAGGTTGGAGAATGCTCCAAACAAGCACCTAGAAGATCAGCAAGAGAGAAGAAACAACCAGAAAGGTATGGATATGATTCCACATTTGTTACAAAGCATTCAATCTACTTGGCAAAAGACTCTATTTCAGAGGAACCCTCAACCTATGAAGAGGCAAAGGGAAACCCTAATTGGGAAAAGGCCATGAACGAAGAGATAGATGCATTGAAGGAGATGCACACTTGGGATTTGGTTCCAATGTCGCCGAATCAAAAGGTAATTGGTTGCAGATGGGTATATAAAGTTAAAAGAAATTCAGATGGATCAGTTTGCAGGTACAAGGCAAGATTAGTTGCCAAAGGATGCTCACAAACCCATGGTATAGACTATGAGGAAACATTCTCACCAGTTGCAAAGATGACTACAATCAGGACATTGATAAGTGTAGCTGCTGCAAGGAATTGGAGACTCCTCCAAATTGATGTGAAAAATGCATTCTTAAATGGTTGGATAAGTGAAGAGGTATACATGTCACAACCACCAGGTTTTGAAAACCCTAATCATCCATCTTATGTTTGCAGACTTAAGAAAGCATTGTATGGATTGAAACAAGCTCCAAGAGCTTGGAATTACAGGTTGGTTACATATCTTCAAGACCAAGGGTTCAAAGCTAGCAGCTCCGATCCTTCTCCATTCATCCAAAGGGATCACAATGAGGTTATCTATCTATGTGTAGATGTAGATGATATTATTGTGACAGGTGATGATCTAAATGGCATTCAAAGGATCAAGAGACACATGCAAGAGGAGTTCAAAATCAGTGACCTAGGTGAGCTCACATATTTCCTAGGTATGCAGGTGATATACACAGATGAAGGAATGTATTTGACTCAAAGAAGATACATTCAAGATCTTCTTCTCAAGTTCAAAATGGAGAACACTAAACCTGCAGGTACACCTTTGGAGATGAATCATAAACTTGGTGTTTATGAGGGTGAGAAAATTGAAGACATAAAAGAGTATCAAAGCTTGGTAGGTAGCTTGATATATGCTACTCACACAAGGGCAGACATCTCATATAGTGTGGGAGTGCTTAGTCAGTTCATGCACTCACCAAGAAGACCACACATGGATGCGGCTAAGAGAGTACTGAAGTATCTCAAAGGTACAATCAACGAAGGTATATTCTATCCTTACTCTTCAGATTTGGATATCAAAATCTACTCAGATGCAGATTGGGCAAGAGCTAAGGATGATAGAAAAACTACATCTGGTTACTTAGCATTTGCAGGTTCGAAGCTAGTGTCATGGAGTTCCAAGAAGCAACCAACAATTGCTTTATCTTCAACTGAAGCAGAGTACAGAGGCTTGACCATAGCAACTCAAGAGGCAATATGGTTAAAAGCATTGTATACAGATTTGGGACTTGTGAGTTCCAAACCTCACATATTTGGAGATAATGTAAGTTCCATGCATCTAGCGGCAAATCCTATTTTTCATGCGAGAACCAAGCACATAGAAGTCCATTACCACTTCATCAGGGAGAAGCTCATGGCAAAGGAGATCGACATTTCTTTTGTTCCGACTGAAAAGCAAGTAGCAGATATGATGACGAAGGCACTTGATGGAATAAAGCTTTGTAGATTCAAAGCTATGGCAGGTATTCAACCTATCAGAGAATGAAGACTCAAGCATACTTTAGCTTGAGGGGGAGCTGTTGGAACATCAAGCTTACACTATGCTTGAGGTGGATTTGATCTACATCAAAGGCTATCGCGTCGAAAGAATATCCGTTGGAGAGTTTTTTTTCATATGCTCATTTATTGTATTTTTTGAGAATATTTTGATGGCTCATTTACCGTTGTAAAAGCCTTGAGTTGTACACATGTAAAGGTACAAATATAGGGCCAAAATACCACGAAATTTGGGTGGTTGAAGTTGCATTCAATCAAGCAATCAATCACCTAAAAGTAGATCAATCAAGATCTTCACTTTTCCTAGATTGTAGGGAAGTGAATTGATTCCCTCCAACAACCATTCCCACCTTCATTTGAATTCAAATTCAAGTTGTAAAAGTCGTGGAACACTCCTAGAGGCTATATAAGGAGTTGAAATCACTTGTATTATACATGGAAGCAATATACATACACTTGTGACCATCATTGTCTTGCTCCTTCAATTTTCTGCATCATCTTCTTTGCCAACGGTAACCTTGCAGAGGCTGCTGCTCTCTCCTCAGAGCTCCAAATTAAGTGCAAGAGGACTCATTGGAAAGGTATCAGTGTCTAGTTTATGCCTGTAAATTGTCAAAGCATTTGGTTCAGCAGATTTGGAGAAATCTCAGTTTTTCTGCCTCGGGGTCAATCTCTACGTATTCCTGAAAAATAGGAAGTACCACCGGTGAATGTCGTATTCATTCCTATAGCATATTTTGCTTATTCCTTATACTTTTGTGCATTCCATACACGCAACCCTATGTGTATCACTCCCATAAAAGGATTTTTTCTAATTATAATCACGCTGGGCGCTATGGGCATTTGAAGTTCATTGTCTCTTCCATAGATAGTAAGTTTTTTTGAGCTAGTCGACCCGCGAACCTATCTGTTTTGTATCGACTCATTCTCCTTGATGCTCCAAGGTACATAGTGTGTTTCTTTGCACTTATAGCATGCCTATAAGGTCTATTTGAGTCTCCAAAAGCTCAAGGGCTGGTCTTGTGCCGGTTGGCTTGACCAAACTTCATCGCTTCGAAACGCACTTTTCTACATTCGACAAGCTTCTCCAAGTTCTTTCACAATGATTATACAGGAACTTGCATATGACAAAATGGATGGTATGACAAAATGGATGGTATGAAAAAATGGAAAAGATTGGATGACATGACCGATACAAGCGATATGAGCCATCCAAAATTCTCCGATTACCCATATCGCTTGCATCGATCGTGTCATAAAAACTTCTCTATCCTCTTCACATTTAACTTTTCAACATGAATAAAGCAAAAAGCACCCAAAATAGACATTTTGATGATAGAAACAATTCAATTTTTCTGGAACCATGCAATGAAGTCACTTTTACTTAGTTCTCAAGAGGATCAATTCAACATTACATTACTCAAGGCATATAAATATAGTTACAATGACCATCTTCCAGATGAAGACTGGCATAATTACATACAATTTGTACATCAATAAATCTTCCAACATATGTTGGTTACACATTAGATTACAATCTTACATTCCAAAAATATAAGGGCATACTGCATGTTCCATAATGACATTTATTGCTCTCTCCTTGATCAAGATGACCCAAGCATATGGATAGTCTGACAAGTTCAACTCAGGGTTGTAAAACCTGCTTTCCAAGAACCTTACTGCATTTGCAATCACTCTCCAGTCACACGAGGTGTTGTATTTTTGTAATGGCACATGTATTTGAATGTATCCAAACATTTTTTCTTCTTTCAATGAAGGAATTCCTAGAATGTTTTGATCAATATGCATTTTGAGGAGCTTAACAGCACTGTAAGGTAAACTTAAATTTAGAATGGATGGCAAGGCTTTAAAATAGAACACTACAAAACGTATGGCGAGGCTTACACTTTGGAGTTTCCATGTTGTGATTGGAGAGAATTCCTTGTTGTCTTCTTTGTCCTAGCCATAACCTACAAAAAGAAGATTATTATCATCAGATAAATAGGAATTTTACTAGAGAAAAACAAATCATGGATCAGTAAGGATTAATATTAGGACATGGATCAATTACACAAAAAAAGATTACATCCTTCATATTTGCAATGTCTTGTACCCCTTTGGGCAATAAATATGTGTATCTATGTACATTTCATGAGTAATAAGCTTTGAAAAGAAATATATTTAATAGAAATAACTCGAAACACAAGCAGAAACAAAGCATGAGACACGACCAATCCAAGCGATTAGGGTCATCAAAGAATATCGGATGGGTCTAATCGCTTGCATTGGTCCTAGTTGCTTGAATTGGTCATGTCCAAAGGAGGTCATCTTGAAGCTTAGATTGCATGTGAACTTTTGTATCTTATTATTGGTTAAGAATTTTAAGAAAATAATGCAACCATTGCGTCCGGAATGTGCCAAAACCCTAAGATTGACTGTCTATTTGCATGATTTTGATACCCAGAGGTCTTGATAAGCCTTTTTGTATTGATTTCCAGACACGACCGATGCAAGCGATTAGGCCCATCCAACATTTTCAGATGAGCCTAATCGCTTGCATTGGTCGTGTCCTACATTCATGCACAAATAGGCTCATCAAGACCTCTCAATATCAGAATCATGCAAATAGACAGTCAATCTTAGGGTTTTGGCACGTTTCGGATGCAATGGTATCATTAGTTTCTTGAAATTCTGAGCCAATAGTAAGATAGGGAAATTCATGACCGATGCAAGCGAAATAAGCCAACTTGCACAAAAAAGAGTTTAAAAGCTTGGAACAAATTTTAAACGCAGAAAAACTAATTAAAAAAGCTTTCACAAAGCACTCAAGAAACATGACCGATACAAGCGATTAGGGTCATCAGGAAATCCTCGAATGTCCTTAATCGCTTGTATCGGTCGTGTTGTAAAATAATTGATCATGATGACCCTAAACCCTCACACAAAATGTGGTCTATGGAAAGTTTTGAAAAGCATGTAAAAACGCGAAGACAACAGCAAGTTGATGGTAGCAAGGAGTTTCACAAAAAATGAAAAAAGTGAATAGAAGAGCTTAAGTAGGTCTCTGGGATGATTTGACCGTTGGTGACACGTGGCAGTGTGTGATTGGTCCATGTCATCTAGCCGTTGCGAATCCCAACGTTACAATGCCACGTGGCATCATTTGAGTGGGCCACGTCATCTAGCCGTTGTGATTCCCAACGTCTTTTGCCACATGGCACTCACTTATTGGTCCACGTCATGTGACCGTTACCCGGTCCTTCTCGACTATAAATACGGGTCCCGTTCACCATTTCACATTTTCAACCTTCATAGAATTTCTCTCTTCATCACCCATGCATACTTGTGCTACGTACCCGATACGACTGATACAAGCGATTACACATGTTTGACCTACCTTTGACTAGCTTATTTCGCTTGCATCGGTCATGAACTTCCCTATCTTACTATTGGCTCGGAATCAAGAACCTAATGCTACCATTGCATCCGGAGGAACATGCCAAAACCCTAAGATTGACTGTCTATTTGTATGATTCTGATATGGAAAGGTCTTGATGAGCCTATTTGTGCATGAATCTAGGACATGACCAATGCAAGCGATTAGGCTCATCTGGAAATGTTGGATGGGCCTAATCGCTTGCATCGGTCGTGTCTGGAAATCAATACAAAAAGGCTTATCAAGACCTCTGGGTATCGAAATCATGAAAATTCTGATATGGAAAGGTCTTGATGAGCCTATTTGTGCATGAATCTAGGACATGACCAATGCAAGCGATTAGGCTCATCTAGAAATGTTGGATGGGTCTAATCGCTTGCATCGGTCGTGTCTGGAAATCAATACAAAAAGGCTTATCAAGACCTCTGAGTATCGAAATCATGCAAATAGATAGTCAATCTTAGGGTTTTGACACATTCCAGACGCAATGGTAGCATTATCTTCTCCAAATTCTCAACCAATAATAAGATACAAAAGTTCACATGCAATCTAAGCTTCAAGATGACCTCCTTTGGAGACAACCAATTCAAGCGATTAGGACCATCCAAGCTTCCTTGATGGGCCTAGTCACTTGAATTGGTTGTGTCCAATCAAGTATCATATTTATAGCTATATGAATGAATGCTCCATATAGAACAACTAAATGTGTTTATAAATATTATTTTCAACATTAATTATATGTTTCTATAAAGTTAAGGATGATAAATCAAACATGACTGATGCAAGCAATTATGCCCATCGGATATTCTCTGATGACCCTAATCGCTTGGATCGGTCGTATCTCATGCTTTGTTTCTTCTTCTGTTTCGAGTTATTTCTATGACTTTAAAAGACCTTTTACTTTTTCTAACCTAGATTTTCAATTTTTTCCACAAATATCTATATTGGATGAAGACAACTACATTGGGAGGGGGAAGGGAACAAGGAAAACCATAGAGAAGAAAGGAAAGACAAAGATGGATATTCATTCAGTGATCCACTATCTTCCAAAACTGAATCCAAAATTATTTTGTGTTATTCATAAGCAGTATAGTGAAGAGGCAGATTTTTCACTATTCTCCTTGAGGACTCTTTCAAGATACATGGGTTTTACTTCAATACCCTTTAATGCATACAGAGTTTTTCTACTTGAAAGAACAGGTGCATTAAGAATTTTTGGATATGCCCCAGGATTCAATGCTTCAAGGGCAGGCTACTTCCTTTGTTACTCAAGCTATGCAATGGCTGTAGGGGTGTCATATGTTCAAAGTATTATTGTCTACAGGAGAAAAGAGTACCTCAGATATAGAGGAGATTTGCTAGAGACAAGTTCATTCAAAAGGCTCAAGAAGGATTAAATATATTTCTATTCAAAGCTTATTACTCATGAAATGTACATAGATACATTGTAATATATTTATATGCCTTGAGTAATGTAATGTTGAATTGATCCTCTTGAGAGCTAAGCAAAAGTGACTTCATTGCATGGTTCAAGCAAAATTGAACTTTTCCTATCATCAAAATGTCTATTTTGTGTGGTTTTTGCTTTATTCTTGTTGAAAAGTTAAATGTGAAGAGGATAGAGAAGTTTCTATGACACGATCGATGCAAGCGATAGGGGCAATGGGAGAATTTCGGATGGCTCATATCGCTTGTATCGTTCGTGTCATCCAGTCTTTTCCATTTTTTCATACCATCCATTTTTTCATATGCAAGTTCCTGTATAATCATTGCACCATTGAGACCTCATCAAAATGTTGAAATTAAACAAAAAAATTGCCAATCAGAATATAGTCCATAAAAGTCCATAATTGAAGTGATGTAATGTGTCACATTCTTAGTTACCATCCTGCAAAAGAAAATCAATGGAAGTATGGAAAAAGGTTCTAAAAGGGGAGATATACTATGTAAGAATTTCTTGGTTTATATTCTTGAATCACCTAGAATTTACTCATGCAAGTTCCTTTATAATCATTGCACAATAGAAACCTCATCAATCTTGAAATTAAACAAAAAATGCCAATATGAATCTAGTCCATAAAAAGACATAATTGAAGTGATGTAATCATTCACATTCTTAGTCACCATCGTGCAGAAAAGTTAAATGTGAGGAGGATAGAGAAGTTTTTATGACACGACCGATGCAAGCGATATGGGCAATCGGAGAATTTCGGATGGCCCGTATCGCTTGTATCGGTCGTGTCATCCAATCTTTTCCATTTTGTCATATGCAAATTCCTGTATAATCATTGCACCATTGAAACCTCCTCAGAATCTTGAAATTAAACAAAAAAATGCCAATATGAATATAGTCCATAAAAAGACATAATTGAAGTGATGTAATCAGTCACATTCTTAGTCACCATTCTGCAAAGAAAAATCAATGGAAGTTTGAAAAAAAGCTTCTTAAAGAAGGAGACTTGTTACAATCTAAAGGGTTGCAACTTGATGCAAGATAATGTTTTTTCTCTAATCTAATGTTAACTATTGCATCATCAATTGAGAATTTGAATTGTGATGATGCCTCACCAAGGTATTCTAGAGCTCCCTTACATTTTTGAATTTCCAATTTGTAGTGACAATTATCTTTCTAGATTGAAAATCTGGATGAATCAGTACTTCTGGACAGCTCTCCTCTGAGTCCAAGGCTATCCAAAGTCCAAGCTTTCTTTTCCACCTTTTGTTGAATGATCAGAAGCATCCCAATCTAATGAAGAGATGCAAGGACTAGGCAAATGTAAAAGATTTCCATAAGAGCTCCTCCCTAATGGCAATTGATAATATGCAAAATGGACAAATAACTTTGTGCTATTGAAAACTTGAGCGGATTTGTCTGCATACATAAGCTCTGCATATTCCTTACGAAGAACTCTGAATGTTCGTGTTAAACATTCAAGAGGTTGCCACTCTAAAATATTGGAAGGAAAAATATCTGCAATACAAAAACATATATGTTTTTATACAAAACCAACTGAAATGATAGACGATCATTGTAAAAAATCACTTACAGTACAAAGGGAATTGCATATGCTTTTCCAGAACAAGATCCTTAGCGTTGTACACATGTTGTACTCTTGTAAACCAACCGCATCTCTTCAATTTGAAACTAAGAATAAGTTCCCTGCAATGGTCCTTGTGTCGTCTCTTTTAGCATACT
>CM035424.1:166220079-166222579 GCA_020310875.1 Ceratopteris richardii | reverse complement strand
AAAACTCCATCTTCTAATGACCAAGCTAAGAACCCTACTCGGTCAGTGGAAAATCAAAGGAGGCGTCAACCAATTGAGTGGCAACAAGACCCTAATTTTATTGAGAGGGAAAAAATACTTGGTCTGTGTTTTCGTTGCGGGGAGCAAGGGCATCGGACATATGAGTGCCCGAACAAGGCAGTCTTTCGACCCGCACAATCAAAAGTGATAAACATCATCGAGGAGGGTACAATTATTGAGGAAGCAGATGATGGCGGTAAGTGCGCTAACTCTACTTTACGTTGCATGGTGGTTAGTTCTTTCCCAAAGGCTTCTGTAATCACGATTCCGGGTATGATTTCTGCGCATAAAACCAGATTTTTTATCGATTCAGGTAGTACCCATTGTTTTCTATCTTTCAAATTGGTACAGAATCTAGGGATAGCCCTAAATATGCAGATAACCAGACCTGTAGAGATGGCCAATGGACGATTACACTACACGAAAGGATATGTTGAAAACCTTGAATTTACTCTTTCTAATAGATGCTTTTTTGGAAGCTTCCATGTAATTGAGATGAAACAGAGTGATGTAATCATAGGTATGGATTGGTTAGTTAAAAATGCTGCGACAATTAATTGTGAACAAAGAACGATCACTGTGAAGCTAAATGATGAATCTATTCATATTCTAGGTGATGTCTTTAATCCTAAGCTTACTCTTATTTCTGCTATGCAGATAGTTAGAGGTATACGTGATGGCTGCAAAACATTTGTAGTGTATGTGAACAATCTGCATCAGGAAGGTAATGACGAAGATATTCCAGTTTACATAGGAAATCTCTTGAAAGAATATGCCAATGTATTTCCAGAAGACTTGCCTGGTATACCCCCACCTAGGCAGATTGACCACGCCATTGACCTTTATCAAGGGAGTGAACCATATTCTAGAGCACCCTATAGATTTAACATTGATGAACTAAAGGAGCTTAAGATTCAATTAGATGATCTTTTGAAGAAAGGCTTAATAGAACCGAGTGTCTCACCTTGGGGTGCGCCTGTTTTATTTCAGAAGAAGAAAGACGGCTCTTACAGATTATGCATTGACTATAGGGGGTTGAATAAAAGAACAATTAAGAATAAGTATCCACTCCCTCACATAGATGACTTATTAGGTCAATTAAGTGGAGCGACCGTATTCACAAAGATTGACTTAAGATTTGGATATCACCAAATTAGGATCAAAACAGAGGATATTCCTAAGACGGCTTTTCGAACACGATATGGTCACTATGAGTTTACGGTTCTACCTTTTGGTTTAACAAACGCTCCTGCCACATTTATGTGCTTGATGAATAATATTTTTCACGATTACCTAGATGAATTCATCTTAGTCTTCCTTGATGATATATATGTGTACTCTAAAGATGATTCGGAGCATGCCGTACATCTCAAGAAGACTTTGCAAACTCTTAGAGAGCACAAATTGTATGGGAAAAAGAGTAAGTGTTTCTTTACTAAGGATAAACTCGTGTATCTAGGAAGAGTAATATCAAAAGAAGGAATCCTTATAGATGAAGATAAAGTAAAAACAATAGTTGATTGGCCGATTCCTAAGACTGTAAGGGATGTTAGAAGTTTTCTTGGGTTGGCACAATATGAAAGAGCACATATTAAGGATTTCTCTAAGATAGCTACTCCCCTCACCGAATTAACTAAAAAGAATGTAGGATTTGCATGGAGTGATGCCTGTCAAAAATCATTTGAAACATTGAAACAAAAAGTCGTTGAGAATTGTGTTTTGAAAATACCAGAAATGGGAAAGCCTTTTGTGGTTGCATGTGATGCAAGTGGTAGTCAGATAGGATGTGTTATTTCACAAGATGGCAGTGTGTTCGCATATGAGTCCAGAAAGTAAGAAAGCATGAACTTAACTATCCTACTCATGATTTAGAAATGCTTGCTGTTGTGCATGCACTTAAGCATTGGAGATATCTATTGTTAGGGGTTAAGTTTGAATTGAAAACAGATCATCAAAGTCTAAAATACATCTTCACTCAACCATTGCTTAACAACAGGTAGAAGGGTTGGATTGAATTATTAAGCGATTATAATTTTGACATTAAGTATCTTGCTGGTAAGGAAAATAAGGTTGTTGATGCATTGAGTCGGAGACCTTTGTGTAATCTTGTTTCTGTAATAAATTCAGATTTTCTCAATCAAATTCAAGAAGAGATAAAACAGGATCCTTTTTATGCACCTATTTTGAATGCTTTGAATGCGAACAGGGGATCGACGTATGAGGAAAAATTTCATTTGCAGGATGGAACACTGTATTGTAACAATCGGCTATGCTTATCTTCTGAATCTCCACTAAAAGTTAAAATACTACATGATTGTCATGATGCACCTTTTTTTGCACATCCAGGTTATTCAAGGACATATGTTAAAACAAAGTATTCTTACTTTTGGCCGTGTATGAAGCGGGATATTAGAAAATATGTAAATGAATGTTTGAAGTG
>CM035424.1:166197579-166202579 GCA_020310875.1 Ceratopteris richardii | reverse complement strand
GCTTGCATGCATTCATTATTATATGCTACAAAAGTAGAAACATCCTTTTTTTCTTGACATATAATTAAAAATGGAACTCGCTTACCTGATAATACCTCATCTCTTATTTTTGAACAAGACTCGTTGGTCCATGCACGTGGAGCTTCCTCATGAACTCTTTCAAAGTACTCACTAACATAATACATGCACTCTTGAAGCATCCAACCCTTTGCTATGGATCCTTATGGTTTCGCTCTTTGTCCCACATAACCTTTTAATATTCCCATAAAAACATCCATCAAGTGTTGACAACACCTACAATCTCTATTCGATCTACAAGATGGACTAATAAATGAACTTGAATATCAAAAAAAGAAGTAGGAAGCTCTTTCTCCATCAAACATAGTAGCTCTTTGCATTCACATTTTTTTGTGGGATCGAGTTTTTGTCAATCTCTTTTGATGTAATCCACCTATACATATCATAAGAAAAATTATAAAGAAGTTAATTCAAAAATAAAAGATATCCAATATTCATACATATTAAATATAAAAGTATCATAAATACCTTATAAGCGATCGAGATGATAGATCACATCTCGTACTCTTTGGTTGTACATCCATCGATAACCAAAGGTAAAATATGTTTCAAAAAGTTATGCCTGTCATGGGTCTTTAACCCAAATAAGCTCTTATCATCCATAGTAAACATATTTTGGAAAGATGCTCAATATCCTGTAGGAGTCCTAATCAGTTGAATCCTATGGTTGATAGTACATATCTCTTTTGTTGTAAGTACCCAAGGAGCAGGTGCATAAGTCTTTTCATGGCGATGTTTATCAAAAACTGGCCATAACTTTGGTTTTGAGTTTTGATCTTTCAAATCATTCCTTGATGCTATGGTATCTTTTAGTCCAAGAAGATGCTACCATAGTGAATAACCAATATTCTTGAATATATGCATAGGATCAAGAAGATGACATACTTTTAACTCTTTCCAATACTCCAAAGAATACCATATTGATATCTTCTCTGCGAGTGCCAATTTTCCTTTACCTCTCTTCACATACTCATTATCTTCATCATCACTGAAGACTTCTGATTCTAGATCTATCAGAGGTCCATCTATCCATTTTTTATACCAATCCATAGGCGTCATAGGTTTTGGACACTGACCTGTTTTAAGCTTTCCATTAAAATGTATCGCTTCTCTTTTAGATCTTAATGGGTGATCATCAGACAAGAATCATCGATGTCAAAGATAAATATTTTTGTTGATAGATTGGACAATTTGGACAACCTTTATTACCCTTAGTAGATATTCCTGCATCATGAAAATGATAAAAATATAATTAGATTAAATTACATCTATGTACATGCATATTGAATAAAGAAATTACGTCAATACGTGAACAAACACCATATCCTGTTAAATCATGAACAGTCCAAGCCACAATACCACGAACCATAAAATGTCTTTCATTGATGCTTTTCGATACATCAATGATATTAATACCTCACCATAACTCATGGAGATCATCAATGAGAGGAGCAAGATATATATTCATATCTTTAACTTATCTTTTGCCTGGGATTAAAAGTGAAAGCATTAAATGTTCCTTTTTAATTGTAAGATATGGC
This sequence comes from Ceratopteris richardii, assembly GCA_020310875.1. NCBI lineage: Eukaryota > Viridiplantae > Streptophyta > Polypodiopsida > Polypodiales > Pteridaceae > Ceratopteris > Ceratopteris richardii. The sequence goes on along the minus strand of CM035424.1, from coordinate 166,200,960 downwards.
AGAAGATTGTAGTTTATGACTACCATTGACCATGTTGACCATTCACTAGAATTCATGGAGATGAACCCCATCTAATGCAACTCCTAACTTTAGATTTTATGGATTTTGTGCAAATTCAAGTCATGTAGAATGAATATGCTGAAAAGCAACACTATCATGAGAAATTCTGATTATTCCATCAGTACTTTATGATCATGTCCCCATGTCAAAAGCTTTGATAATTTGGGGCTTTGAAACATATGTCTAATTCTTGGAGCCAATGGAAAATATCTCAATACCTTCTTTGGGATTTTACCTTCTTCGTCCTTATATCGAGGATATTGACATTTGGCACATGTCAAAGAGTCTGCATATTCACCTCTATATAAAATACAATCTTTAGGACATGCATGTATACATTGATAATCTATACCAATATTGTTGATTATCTTCTCCATTTCATCATGCAAGGTAGGAAGAATATTCTGACTTGGTAAAAACTTTTCAAGTAATAACCTATAAGTTCATCAAAAAAAGATATATTAAAAAAATAAATAAATAAGTATACATATATATATGCATATAATGTAATATATGTGTATGCTTATGTGTATGTGTATGTGGATGTGTCTATGCATGTGCATGTGTATACATATGTATATGTGTATATGTATGTATGTATGTATATGTGTTTTATAGGTGTATATGTATGTATATATATGTATCCGTATGTGTATGCATATATGTATATGTATGTGTGTATACATGTGTATGTATGTATGTATGTATGTGTATGTATGTGTATGTATGTGTATATATGTGTGAATGTGTATGTATGTATGTATATGTATGTATGCATGTGTTGGTATGTATATTTGATTTTTCTTTAATTTTTTTTTGTATATTGTGGTTTGTAGATTTTCATATCTAGACCATTGAATCGTCTGGTTGTATCCCAATTTATAGCCACTCTATTACTTGTCTTGCTAAGTTGTTTACAAATATAAAATATTAGTTAGCTATGGAGGTATTAAGTTGTTAGTAAATTGGGAGGATCAAATTTATCGTGAAGATTTTGAAAGATGCATGAATCGTTTTAAAGGATGGGTGGATAGAAAGTGTCCATTGAATGCAAGTTCTTGTTCTTACTTTAGCTAAAGTAAGAATAAAAACCTGCATTGAATGGATGCTTTTTTTTCCCATCCTTTAAAATTATTTTTGCATCCTTCAAAATCTTCAAGATAAATTTGGTCCTCCCATTTTATTAATGACTTAATACCTTCATAGCTAACTGATACTTAATATTTGTATGCAAAAGAGTTAGCAGCACAGGTATTAGGTGGACTAGAATAGGAGAAATAGATGTGTCAGGAAGATTTTAAAGGTTGGGTGGACAATTCTAAAGATTAGATGGACAAAACATCTTCATTCGATACAGGTATGTATAGTTTGACCTTACTCGCATAACATGTGTATGTGTGTATATGTGTGTGTATGTTTGTATGTGTGTATACATTCATGTACATTATGTGTATGTTTATATATGCATGTATTTATATATATATATATATATATATATATATATATATATATATATATATATATATATATATATATATATATATATATATAGATAGATAGAAAATTGAAAATTATACCTTAATAGTGTGGAAACAGATACATTACTCCATCCAAAATGATTTTCAAGATTGAGGATAAGTAAGCTTGCATTTAGTCGTGTCAAAGGACTTCCTTCATATACATGCTCTAGACATTCCTCTCGAAGATTTTTATCATTTTTAAAAATATCAATGGTCTCATCGTCATTTGGATACCAATCCTCAATAAAATCTACCATGCCATCATCTTCATCATTGTTGCACAAATCTTGTACTTTATCTTCTTTTGAATATAGATCTTTCATTGAATATTCCAGAGGATCACTTTTGCATAGCCTCCTCATAGAAGCTTCTAATAAATGAGGTCTTACTAGCAATTGTGAATGGTGTGGAGGAATATCATCAACATCATGCATTGGAATCTACACACATGAATTAAAATCTTTAGTATTCCATAAATGAATAAAAAGTAAACTTTAAAAATAAAATTAAATATATAAGTTATTAAATATGGATAGAAAATTTTCATTCTCTCTAGCTAAAAGGTGCTCTTGGAGGTCTACGCCATCCATAATTCACTAATAATTCATCACGAGCATGTAATGTAGTAATAGCATTGACAACTATGTATCTTGATACATCTCTACTCATGTATGGTGATTCATGACTATTTTCATGCTCCTCAAATGTGCAATTAGTCCTTGAACTATTATGTAACCCTTGACTACTATTTATTAAACCTGCTATATTTCCATGCATGTAAGGTCTTCCATCAATATATAATCTTTCATTTTCTACATGTGAAATCTTTCTACTAGTAAGAGATGCTACATTCAAGCATATTCCATAAGTACTCATGCTTTGAACATAATGTGCAAGTCTATGCCAATCTCCCCATCCATATATAGGACCACAAAATGACATAAGAGTGACTTCAGAGTTTGGGGGTACATACAAATCCTCTACAATAAAGAGACCACGACCAACATTAGTAATAGTGGATGGAGCAATCATATAGTGATTACCCCAAAAGTTGAAAACCTCTCCATTTAAAGGAAGTGGTCCTGTATTCGAACCTCCATATCTTCTTCTATCATATGCTTGTACTAGAGAATGATGATGAGCTGGAAATGGATAATGTCCAGCCGTTTCAGTCTCTAAACCAGGAGGTAGATGATTTCTAGAAACCTTTGCTTGTAATTGATGAACAACAAGTCCATGACGTGTACGAGGTATATTAATATTATGAGAAAAATTATCATCATCATCATCATCGAGCAAGTATTCCTGTATATCAAAAGTAATTTGATTTTGCATATGGTTTTTAAATAAATTAATGAAATTATTTTATAGAAAAAATACATACCCAAGAATTTTCACGTTGACTAGGTGATGGTGTGCACTCAAAAGTACCATACTCTACCTCATGTTCAATACATTCCAATCGTGGTCTTTGATACGTGCCATAACAAGAGTTACACCAACATATAATATGCTGTTGATAGTAAAATTCATCATAATTCCTATTCGAGGACACATGGGAAGTTGTTGCATGGGTAGGAGGTGGTGGAGTGCCCTCTGATTGATTAGAATCTGATTATAATAAGAAACAAAACAATATATAAGTTATGTACCTATCAAATATATTTAAAATTAAATGTTTGATATACTTACAGTATATAGTCCTTGCACGATGAGGAGACAGTGGTGGAGTTCCATCTGATTGATCGGAATCTACAAATAATGGTATTTGATATTAATAATCTCACTATTTACATACATA
>CM035424.1:166190079-166192579 GCA_020310875.1 Ceratopteris richardii | reverse complement strand
TCCCATGAAAGGACCGCACCGCATCCCTCCAAGTCCTCCAATAGTGCAGTCAATCCGTGACGATATCCATAAGCCTCCTCCGTTCGTGTTGGAGGACGACCCATTGCCAGCTCCTGCAAAAAATATACAAAACATTAGAGGAACATACATGAGAAACTTAACACAAATAAATTCAATAAATGAAATGGTACTTATAAACGCATGACACATCGTGTCATATCCACCGTTGCCCAAATGTGACGGTCCAATCGTATCTAAATGTGTGGCTGTGGCATCTCACTACTAGCGATATCAGTCAAGAGTCTGCTGCTTCTCATCGCGAATCAGATCCCACTCCTCAACATCTAACCATACAGGCTTTGGTAAGCCTCCTCTGAAAGCATCACGAGCCTTGGATCGTGGATGGGACATAACCTTATGTGCGATGTGCAGAATCCACTTTGAACTGACAAGGGACTATCCATCGTCTGGTCGGAACTCCTGATAAATCGTTTGTGTGTATATATTTTCCAATCTTTATCCTGTTCACTCCATTTCAGCATGATGGAGTGTCCAAACTGTATGGAGCAAAGCTATCGTATACGTGCACGCATTGCTTTTCCAACCGCATCCATCACCAAAGCTTCATCTCAGATACTATACACCTTGGAGTCATCATGGTCATGAGCACCCCAAGGTGTACGTGGTGTTCCATGTGGTGTACTGCATGGCGTACCTACATCTGAGGTACTCGTCCTAGGAGTAGAAGCGGGTGACACAACGTCCATCACACTACCTCCACAATAGCCATCTCCTCCAGACCTACCTATAGATCCACTCCTATAAACTCTTGCTCCAGAGCATGACCTCGACCTACGAGACGGGCCAGAACCTGTATCGCGCTGAGGGGTCGAACGCACACGTCTACTACTAGACGTAGTAAGAGATGACTGAAAAGATGGTCGTGGTGGAGTCTCAAAGCTAGGAGACATACCTCCTGTAAGAGTAGCACCACCTGCAGGAGTGACACCGGTAGGACTTAAACCTAAAATACTAAAACCTAAAAATCTTACTACTAAAGACTTAAACCTGAAATACTAAAAACTTAAATACTTAAACACCTAAAAAAAACCTAAAACCCTAATCTATATAGTTATCCTATTTTATCTATATATTTAGATTTTTTCTTAATTAATTCTATTTATATATTTCATTATATATATTTAATTAAATTATTTAAAATACTAGTTCTTTTTATAGTTACTTATCTATATAATTATTCCATTTTATATATATATATATATATTTATTTATTCAGATTTTTTCCTAAAAGCTTAAAACCCTAAAACCCTAAAACCCTAAACCTAATCCTAAAAACATAAAGCCCTATTTTATATATATATATATTTATATATTTATATTTTTTATTAATTAATCCTATTTTTATATATTTAATTATATATATTAGATTAAATTATTTAAAACACTACTTTTTATATTTATTTATCTATATAATCATCCTATTTTATATATATATTTACTTATTTATTCAGATGTTTTCCTTAAACCCCAAAACCCTAAAACCCTAATCCTGAAACCCTAAAATCCTAGTCCTAATCCTAAAACCTAAAACTCTATTTTATATATATATGTATTTATATATTCAGATTTTTTCCTTAATTAATCCTATTTTTATATATTTAGTTATATATATTTAATTAAATTACTTAAAACACTAGTTCTTTTTATATTTATTTATCTATACAATTATCCTATTATATATATATATTTATTTATTTATTGAGATTTTTTCCTTAAACCCGAAAACCCTAAAACCCTGATCCTAAAACCCTAAAACCCTAATCCTAATCCTAAAAACCTAAAACCCTATATATATATATATATATATATATATATATATATATATATATATATATATATATATATATATATATATATATATATATATATATATATATATATATATATATATATATATATATATATATATATATGTGTGTGTGTGTGTGTATGTGTATGTATGTGTAAATAGCGTAAAAACCCTAATCCTATTTTTATATATTTGATGTAAAAAAACTTCAAAATCAAAATTTTATATATTTAATTATATATATCTAATTAAAACACTAGCTTATGTGTGTGTATATGTATGTGTGTATATGTGTGTGTGTGTATGTGTATGTATGCATATGTGTATATATGTGTGTGTATGTATGTGTGTATGCATGTGTGTACATGTGTGTGTGTATGTATGCGTGTGTGTATATGTGTATGTGTGTGTATGTATGCATGCATGTTTTTATATGTGTATGTGTGTGTATGTATGCATGCATGTGTGTATATGTGTATGTGTGTGTATGTATGCATGCATGTGTGTGTATGCATGCATGTGTGTATGTATGTGTGTGTATATGTGTGTGTATGTAAGCATGCATGTGTGCAGATGTGTGTGTGTAGATGTGTGTGTGTATGTATGCTCTATTTTCCTATGTGTATGTAT